>JAZKJV010010992.1:600000-927500 GCA_037367405.1 Ottelia alismoides | reverse complement strand
TACAAAAGGAACCTTGAATTATACAAAAAAATGCGTGAGGATACAAACATATGCCCCAGATAATATCGCCTAGCACAAAATTAGATACTTTTTAAATATGGTATTGCAAAAAATACCAAAATAAAACTAGCTAAATTTAGTATTTCGGAATATTAATTTGTGTGCATAATTAATGCAAAAGTTGATGACCAAAATACCCTTTTGGGCAACAAAATTGAAGGTGTCATTGGATTTGAATCCGATGGTCCAGATCGTTGGCCTTCCTTAGAGATGGAAGGACCAAGTCTCATTTGAAAGGCCCCATATATATATATATATATATATATATATATATATATATATATATATATATATATATATACACACACACACACACACACACCCATATAGGGAAAACTTGAATTGAGGTGGCACCTTACCATCTATTTGGTGAGGCACACAATAGTAGCCATTAGATTGTGATCTACGGCTCTCGATAAAACTACCAATCCATCAAAAACCATCATCAAAACTGCCTACAGTATTCTATATTTAGAAACATTTTTTTATTATTCTTTATTATCTCATTTTCCAAGCTGTAACTTGATTTACGTCATTAATTACTAAAAGTAATTCCCTCCCTTTCCATTTTTTGACCACGCGAAAGGCCCCCCTCCTTTTCCACCGTACCTCCATTCTCCTCCCCATTGTTCGTTACCACGTGGACCTCCTCCTCATGGCTTACTGCACCTCTATCCTCTGTCGTCATCCGTCATCACCATCGGTATTCTCCTTCTGTCGTCGTCCGTCATCGCCATCCAGATTCTTATCCACGGACCCATCAAATATCTCTAACCTCTCTCTCCTTTGCATCATCCTTTCTTCCACATCTCTCCTTTGATCTTCGTGTTTATGAACTTAATGACGATAGCCGAGCCATCAATTTATTTTTTTCGAATGTCATTCTCCCTTACTCGAGATTCTCGTATATGTTCTTCATTAATTTCGAGTTATTATCCTTCAGCTTCATCAAAAACATCGACGGCACGCTTAAGATCTCCATTAAAAAAGTTACAGGTTAATATTTTTTGCGCATGAAGGATGCACGTTCTTAGTTTTTTTTTCATTTTTCTTACTTCAATTCTTCATCTCCCTACTGTAAATCTTCATTATTTTTTTATTACTATCTTTATATATTTTTATACAATTTCATATTAGATTTCAAATGACGAGGACGATTTCTCGGTTACATCCGAATATCATATCTTTGGTGGCTTCATTGTATTTTTCATTCTAATTCTGTTCATTTTCAATTTGTATAGTTATATCTTATTTCATTTTCGTGAATTCATGCTCTATTACATTTTCACCCACTTTTGTTCTATTTAAAGTTTCATGCTTTTGATTGCATCATCTGTATATACACATCATGTTTTAAGTTATGTGATATTACATTGTTTTACAATGCATTGCACTTAATTACAATACATATGATCATTTTACATTTTTCTGTGTCATTTTACAATGTCATAATGTATTTTACATTCAAACGTCTGCTGCACTATTTTACAAATATATTCCAGTTATTTTTATATTACCTATAGTCATTTTATACTTCCATATTCTATTTACAATATCTCATTCTATTTTACATTATGTAGCTCACTTGGATAACTTTCAATGAGAGGAAGAAGTGTAAAGATCGAGACAAGCAGATCTTGCGGATGTCATCAATTTGAAATTGACAAGAAAAAATAGGAGACGAATGTAAAAAGAAGTATTTCAAAACACGAGCCTTTATTCAATTATATTTTCTGGAATATTCAACGTACTTTTCGTTTTTTTCAGTCCAATCATATTTTCTAGAATATTCAATCTTTTGTAAGTTTGAGTTCCTCCATTCTTTTGAGTTAAACACACTTTTCATATTTTTTCTTTTGAATTTTGTTTACAGATTGAATTCTGTAGATTGAGAATGAAAATATCACCTAAAAGAAAGTGTTTTTTGATTAAGAATGTAAATATTTGTTTGCAGATTGAATTTATCTCAGGTTGTCAATATCAATAAATGAATTTTTATTATAGAAATTTGTGCGTCTTGTTATATTTTCACCCAAAAGATGATGCATTTGTAAAAATCAAATTAGATAAAATCCCACTGACTGTGGATTATGGATGAAGTTTATAGGTTCAATTGGATGTAAATGTCAAAATATGATGGTTATATTGTACCTTTTGATCTACTAATTTACATAATTGATTATATAATTTACTATTTGATTCATTGATTTACACTTTTGCCTATTCTTTTACATGTTATCCCTTTTTGTAATAAATGATAAGCTAATGATTGACTTTTTATTTTGCAGATTATCATATAATTGTTACATTGAGAGCATGGATTTTACAAAATCTACACAAACTTTACAACGGATGACAAAATTTGATGGACCCACGACATGGAAAACACGTTGAATGGCATATAAAATAATTTGTCCATTAATAATAGGAAATGCTTTTTACAAAAATCTCATCTATTTTACAAAAGAGCCTACAAAGTTTACAAAATAATATCACAGTTTATAAATGTTACTCCCACATAATGTTCTCAAAAGAGACTACAAAATTTTTCAAAATAAATCAAATGTGGTTTACAAAAAGACTACAAAATTTACAAAAAAAATGATGTAGTTTACAACTATTACAAATTCACCAAAAAAATATTACAGTTTAATACCTCTAAAATTAATATGCATATGCCATGTAACATATTTAATATATCTGCAATTTACCCCATCTAATATAATAGGAAATATAGTTGTTACAAAATTCCCATCATTTTAGGAATGTTTTCCACGTGTACATCGATTAATTAGCATATGATAAAAGCACTCTATATTTTAGGAAACACATATACACAAAAAATACAAATTTCGCCGGATTTGGACTTTTTTGTGAACAACAATGGTTATGTTTTTTGTAATTTATAGCACAGAATTGTAAAATATCTCAATCGTTTGTAAATTAATAACAGTTATTTCAAAACGCGGACCTTTATTCCATCAGGTATTTCTGGAAATTTCTATACATCATTCGACATATACCTAAATATAGAATGTACAATGACGTGTATTTTATTAAATTAGCATTAATTTAATCCACTCCATATTTTAGGAATGTTAGTTGGCACGGAAACAACCTAGTGGTTTCAATCTCCCTCATACACTCGTCATCCAACTGCCTAAGATGACACCTTTCCATAATCAAGGAAAGGTGACACCTCAATTAAAGTGCACCATATATATATATATATATATATATATATATATATATATATATATGAGTGGGCTCATCTCAAATGGACACAAGGCCCATTGGATAAGCCCCTATATATATATATGTATATATATATATATATGTATATATATATATATGTATATATATATATATATACACCCACACACACACCCATTTTAATTTGCAAATATATTCGGATACATGTTTATCTGATGCGCTAACAGATGTTAACAACGGCAAAGAGTTAAGAAAAACGATTTCCCTTATGGCGAACACGCTATGCAACATGGAGGCAACACATGCACTTAGCAATAACTAATTCAATTGATATTAGTTCATGGTTATCATTATCTTATAATTTTATATATTCATATCGATACTCATCTTGCACATCTCAAATTAGATGAACTGTATTGCCCATTCCCTTGTTTGATGGGATTTAAAAAAAAAATCAAAAATGATCTTCTATATAAGTTGACTTGTTGCCCTACCACGAATGGGATCAATAAAAAGTCAGGTGCTCCTGAGTCGTCGTTACCATGTCATTCAAATTTCTATGGTTATAAATAACGTCTTATAACACCACCATTGCATCAATCCCAATTTGCTCTGCAATCACCGCGAGAGATGGCAATGTCTAAGATTGTCACGGTCTCCTTTCTTGTACTACTCCTCATGAGTATGACATCAGCTGGTAGAGTTCTTGCTCAGTATTCTGATGGAGGTGGAGGAGGTGGTGGTGGGGGAGGAGGGGGCGGTGCTAATGGCGGGTTTGGCTCTGGCTATGGCTCTAGAGGAGGTTTTGGTAGTAGTGGAGGTGGAGGAGGAGGTGGTGATGGAGGCGGTGGCGGAGGCGGTGGACTAGGTAGTGGTGTTGGCTATGGATCAGGATATGGATATGGTCAAGGCGGAGGACAAGGGGGAGGAGGTGGTAGCGGAGGCGGCGGCGGTGGCGACGGTGGACTAGGCGGAGGATATGGTAGTGGTTCTGGAAGTGGGTATGGATTTGGGTATGGGCGTGGTCGTAGCGGTGGTGGTGGTGGAGGAGGAGGCGGTGGTGGAGGAGGAGGTGGAGGAAATGGAAACGGCTCAGGATATGGTGCAGGCTACGGTTCCAGTGGTGGGAGTGGTAGTGGTAGTGGTGGAGGTGGAGGTGGTGGAGGTGGTGGAGGTGGTGGTGGTGGTGGAGTCGGTGCCGGTACTGGTTATGGATCATGATATGGACATGGTCAGGGTGGAGGAAGTAGGGGAGGAGGTGGTGGCGGAGGTGGCGGCGGTGGTGGAGGAAGTGGATTAGGCGGAGGCTCTGGTAGTGGTTATGGAAGTGGACTTGGATCTGAATATGGCCATGGTCGTGGTGGAGGGATGGTGGCGGTGGAGGTGGAGGTGGTGGAGGAGGTAGAGGTGTTGGAAGTGGTTCAGGATATGGATTTGATTATGGTGCAGGATCTGGATTTGGTGGAGGGAGAGGTGGAGGCGAAGGAGGAGGTGGTGGTGGTGGCGGTGGTGGTGGTGGTGGACTTGGCGGTGGTTCTGGATATCGATCTGGCTACGGATCAGGTTCTGGATATGGTGGAGAACAAGGAGGTGGTGGCGGCGGTGGTGGTGGAGAGGGCGGAGGTGGCACCGGTGGTGGTGGATCTGGCTATGGTTCGGGTTATGGATCAGGATATGGTCGTAGGGGGTAAATAAGATTTACCCAAATGTTCTGTGGTACGGTACATTTTGGATTTTTTCTATTTCCATTTGGAAAATTTGTTCTGCATGCCATTAAGCTTCTTGAATAAAATGTACAACGATATATTATAATAAATATGATGCATTATATTTTCAGACAAATGTTGCCAGGTTGCTTTGTATTATAAGAACAATATGCCTCTAAATAAACTTAGCTTCATTTTATGAGATGATGTCCTATCAAGAAAAGGGAGATTTCGGCAATTCCCTTGACATTATAATGTTCTTTTCTTAGAAATTTTTGAAGCATGCAATTGGGGAATTCTTCTATTTAATATTTTTAAGTATGAACTTATAATACTATAGCAGTATAGGATGCTTTAAAGGTTGGCGTTGTTATATGATAAGTCCTCGTACTTTTTCTTGGAAAGAAATTATTATAATTAAAGCCGCACATAAGAGATCCACACAAAGATGAATGAATAGGAAGTTTAGTAAAATCTTGACCAATCAATTGGTCATCGATTAACCTACTACTGAGGTTTTGTTGCTAAATTTTTCGATACGTCATCACTAGATGGACTTGCTTATCCTTTAAAAGGATGACGGTAACTAGATTCATAACTTCTTAAATTTAGTTGATTTGACAAATGATTAGCCAATTGGTGGTGTTAGTTAGTTAGCAGATCCTTGAAATGATCTTTATAACCTTTAAAACAATCCCTTCAATGCTTTTCTTAGTATGTCCTCAAATTTGAGAACTCAAATCAAGGCATGGAAGGCTGAAAACATCTTCCACTTGAAATGCAGCGTGAAATATTAGAGTTAAAATTTGTTGGGATGTCGTGCGAATATAATTTTTTCTAATGAGAGAGAGATTTGTTGGATAATAGAAGGAGATAGAATACAAGATTTCTTAAAACCTATACTTCTATTAGACGAAACAAACAAGTGCTCTTAGTGACAATCGAATAATTATCAAAGTGTGCGCGATTGCTTTCTGGAAATAATCATTAACATATTTAAACTTATACAACCAGACATTTTCGGGGAGCAAATCTAGTTATTCCTTCTGATTCTAGTCTTGCCACGGATACTGAAAACCCAATGGTTTGTTGTCTTCCACTGAAAAAAATTGAGCTATAGTGATGGTTTTTTCAAATTCTATCACTAAATTAGCCGTTGTTAAATATATAACGACGATATTATTAGTTGTGAAATGATTTTTCGTGCTTGAAATTAGCGACGAATATCATATATGTTGTTATATCATTAGCAACCGTCCACATAACGACGCTTATCCGTCGCTATTTTTCAAACTTCTAATTAATCGTCGCTAAATTTTGAACTAAAAAAATAGCGATGATTAGTTGATATTTTGAAAAATATCAACGGATAAGCGTCGGACCATTGCTAATGATATAACGACAGATATGATATTCGTCATTAATTTTGAGTACGAAAACTCATTTCGCAACAAATAATATCGTCCTTATATATTTAACAAAGGCTGATTTAGTGACGGATTTTGAAAAAAACCGTCACTATAGCTCAATTCTGTTGTATGGTTGAATTATTATATTGGAAATATAACCAAAATAGAACCCTTAAGGACGCCGGATAGAATTATTAAATAGTACAATCAAACCTATTGACATGTTATTAGAAATATTTTGAAGAACCTTCTCTCCTATCTAAATCTTGGGGATTTTACCATAAAATCACTAAACAGAAATTTACATGAATATTTTAAACTAATAAATCGCGCAAACATTCCTCTTAAATTATCTATAAGGTTTTGGCTAAGATGTGCTCCTCAACTCAATGTATACATCCTCCCATCTCAGTGCGGTTTTCTAAAGGTGTATCATCGCCTGAATGTTTTCCAATTACTTTGGAGATATTCTTATATTGGAAGATCATTTCCTTGATAAGAAGGGAATTCTCATGATGATCAACTCAGGAATATAATTAAAAAAAGAGTGGGAAGTAATGAATTTTCTATTAAATATTTAGTTTACATTAGAGATGGAACGTTTGATAAGAGGTATGTTCCTTTTCTTATAGGATGAAGTAAATGAAAGAAGTTAACATTTCCTTTGAGGTTTTTAACTTGTGAATTATTTAACTTGTGAATTAAAGAATAGAATCGGTATTGTCAAGTACATACTTGATATATTTGTTGCAATGTATCAATTCAAAATTTAAAGGAGATTTTCCAATTGTAATACTTTTCTAGAAAGAAAATTACATCCCTCGCAATTTTATTAATGAAATTCATTACACAAAATGGTACAAATATATAACTATCTTATATGTATTTCTTTAGCGAAAAAGGGTGCAATGCCGAAGGGGCAAGGACCCAAAAAACTTTGAATTTGATAGGTTATGTATCAAAATTACAAAGACTAAGAATCCTAGAGGTTTTTGGTGTGTTCCACAAAATTTGATACATAGAAAGCCTCTCTTCGACCCCAAGCTCCAGCTTCCTATAATTGCGAGACTACTTGTCTATTCCCCTAGCATGCCTGATATGATCCTGACCTTTGAAAAACTTGAAATTGCCCTATGTTAATTCGTGAGAATGAATTGATTTTCGTTGCAAGCGGGCATTCACAGATCAGTCAAAAAGAAAACTTAAATTAATTTTTTCATTTAAAAGTAAGCGGTCAACTTTATTTCACTTTGGCACGCCCAAGGTCCAACTCAGGGAGGTCACTGTCTCATTAAGTCAATTTTTAGTTAATCTAGATGCTAGGTTTTTAGAGGAAGATTTTTTTATATTTTTATGCAGTTAGTGATGAAATGCAATTTTGGTAAAGTTTAGGAGCTAAAATATAAATTTCATTCAAATTATGTCCAAAAGTCTAAAACTTGGCCAGAATAGTTTATGAAGTTAAGCTACTATGATTTTTTTTTTGAATTTTTGAATGCACAATGAATTAATAGAGAATTAAATATGCAGACAGGGTGATTTTGATAATTTTAATTTAATAAATATCAAAACTCAATAAATTTTTGAATTGAAAATATTTTAAATAACTCTTATAATGAGGAATCCAGAATAGTTTTTAATTCTTTGAAATATTAAGTTATGAATCAATTAAAAATCATTTAATCGGATCACAAAACAATTTATTTTAAGCAAATTAGGCATGCAAATAATGTGATTTTTGGGTACAAGTTAAAACATAATCAATTCTATCTAATTTGGATTTTTGGGAATTTTTAGAGTAATGATTGAAATATTATGAATTTCTAAATTAGACAATTCAAAATATGCAGATAATCACCAATCTAATTTAAAAAAAACTACCACTCTTAAAAATTACATTAATCCTCCAGAATGATAGATAATTGATTGTTCTACAACATGCAATTTTTAGAATTAAAATTTATTGCAAAATGATTGTTCAAATGAAAGTAGAAACACAAGGTGCAAAATGAAATTACAGAAAATAAATATAAATAAAGAAAGATGCTGACAGGGATCTAAGAAAAGTTACCCAAAACTCATGGGATCTTCGTGCAAAACTCCAAAGCAAGCATGTGCATGGCAGTGCTCCTAGAGGGCGGTGGCTTCATCGCAATTTGGGAGGACTTCAGGGGCTTCATTGAAAATTACCGGAAGTGTAGAGGTCTTCATGAAGTTTTCTCTTGCCCCACGTGCGACTCACGTAAGGGGGAAGCTAGGGTGGGCAGAGGCGAGGGCGTGGCAATCATCGATGCGCAGGCCAAGGATACGAGGCGCGAGGGCTAAGAGGGAAAATGATTGTTGGCGGGTGCTGACAGAGGATTGAATGCTAAAGGAAGGAGTTTCAAGGGTATGTACAAAGCCCAAGGTAGAGGAGCTCATGGCTGAGACTTGCAGAGGAGGAGAAGCATTGAGCTAGAGGTGGTGGAGCTCAGAGGAGAGGGGACTGGTCGACACATGACCAATTGTTGACGGTGATGAGGGAGAGCGGGGTGAGGTGAGGCTGTGCTCCAATCGGTGGAATGCGGGCCGAGGCGTGTAACGATGGGCAGTGGTTGGCTGGAGCTGAGGTGGAGTTGTGACTATGAGCGCACGATGACGAGCGATGGTTGGCTGGAGCAGAGAGTGGTTAATGTGTATGGGGGTGTACGCAAGAAGGTGGAGGGTGATGCGGTCAAGAGCAAAGGCATGGAAGAGATGCAAGGAGGATCTCCGCTGGAAGCAGAGGCAGAGGTGGCAGTGCAAGAAGGCGTAGAGATTAATTTGGGGGGTGTACGAAAGAAGAAGTGATCAGACAAGAAGGCGGAACTAGGGCATGAACAGTGAAGATGGAGAAGAACATGGAAAGGTGTGGAGAAGAAAAAGGGGATGAAGAAGAAGGAAAAGGAAGAAAGAATAAAAGGGAAGAAGGTACTTGGGGATTTGCTTGAGGTTGAAGCTCAACGAAGCTCTGTGTGTAGTCACCTTGAGGATCTGGGAGATCATCTTCAAAGCTGGAGCAGCGACTTGGAGCAGTTGTGATGAGGTGGTTAGTCACCTCGGATCTCACCACGACGAGGATGGGGTCATCATTGCTCGGGATTCCTCACTTTGTGTTGTCACCATCGGAGGAGAAAAAGCTAGGCCTCTCCTTCTCTTTGGCCTGAAGAATGGCAGATAAGGATGCGTGGCGGGGCAGTGATGGCCTTTTATGGGTGGTTGGCAAAGGGTCGAGAGGTGAGGTGATTGCACGAGAAGGAAGGAGGTAGAAGAGTGGGCGCGAGGATGGTTGGAAGAAGAGGGAGAGTCAAGGAGGAAATTGCGGAGGAGATGGGCTGTCATCGCACAAGGAAGGGAGGTGGAGGAGTGAAAAACGAGAAGATGGGAGCCGCTAAATGCTGGCCTGACAAATCAGGCTCACTGTCGCTGAGGCGATTACTCCTCTCGTTAGTCAACAATTAACCCACACAAATAATTAAGCAATTAAGAGCAATAGTTAAATATTATTATACCCTACTAAGAATGTATAATGGCAAGCAAGTAGGGGTCGAACACATGAAGCAAAGGAATAGAGCAAGCAAGATAAGAAATCAATGCATACTTTCTCTCAAACACTAAGCCAAGTTGCAATTTTGTGGGTTTTTAATTTTAAATATTTTTTATTTTATTTTTTATTTTATACTCTTATATTTTCTTTTTAATTTTCTAATTTTCTATTTTCTTTTTATATTTTATATATTTTTTTAATTCTTTTTCCTTTTAATATATATAAATCTACATAAAGAGTATAGATAAAAGAGAGACTATAATAGATATAAATATAAGTAAAAATAGTCAAAATAAGAAAATAAAATATTTTAAGGTTTTAGACAGTTTTTTACTATTTTTATGATTTTTCAGACATTTTTGCAAATTCATATATATTTTTAAAGTCAAAAATACCCCAAAACAGGAAATAATTAAATACTCAAAATTAGAATGGAGATTAAAAATATAAAGAAAAGGCAAATATTCTCCAAAGCAATTTTAAAATAATAATAAAATAGAGAAAATTCAGAAATATAAAAAAATAACTTTTGGATTTTTAAGAGTTTTTCATATTTTTATAAAGGTTTTTAGAGTTTTACTACTTTTTGATTTTTCTTTTATATTTTTTTGTGGTTTTTGGTCTGATGGTCAAAAATACAAAAAGATACAAAATTTTTTTGGTAATTTTTCAAAATATTTTATGATTTTTATGTATTTTCTTTTGCAAACAGGGACAAAAATGAAAGCCTTTGATTTTTATTAATAATAAATAGCTTCAAAATGCAAAATAAAAATATAGCGTGAAAGATCAATGCTCCAGGAAACTGTGTCTATTTTGGGGGATTTTTTCGAATTTTGCAGATGCATAAAATAAATAGAGGCAATAAAGAGAAACTACACTCCTGGTAGTGGTGTTTTGATAAATATAAGGAAATCCAGGGGCCAAAGTGTAAATTTCATAGAAATATAACAAAATTTGAGACCCGTAGGGGTATTACTGCAAATTGCCAAACTCACGTGCACATGCACGTGAGCCACGCTGGTAGGGACCTAAATGCAATTAACAAAACCTGAGGGGTCAACTTGCAAATTCACCAAAAATATTACACTACATAAAACTATTTGTAGACTAAATCGAAATCTATAAATGCCCAGGGGTCTGCTTGCAAAAGTGCCACCCCAAGTGATGCGTCACGTGAGGTGACGTAGCATGAACTAGTTTGCAAATAGCAAAAGTCGAGGGGCTCTTGAGTAAATATTACAATTTATTTGAACTGCACAGTAAGGTTTATATGTTAAACTATTGGGGGAGAATCTGCAAAATACCCAGTCAACGGGCGCGAGCCAACAGCAAGATTTGCTTCACTTGACACGTGGAAAGCCCACGTAGGCCAATGTCGGTTCACGGATGAACGGCTGGGACTAGATCGTGCAAATGAGATCGGCGACCGAGGCAGGCTTCGATTGAACGGCTGCAGGTAGACCTGGGCCTGGTTCTTGATCTGACGGTAGAGAAGAGACGAGGAAGAACAGGGATGAAGACTCGTTGCTGTGAGCTTCCTCCAACGATAGCGTCCTCCGTCGGCGTTACTGGGGGCTCCAAAATGGCTCAAAAGATGCTTACGGCCTTCCTCTATCAACAGGGTCAGCAAAAGGAGTGGAGGCACCTCGGAACACCGCCACGAGGTCAACGATGAATGGTGTTCCAGGTACCTGATGTTGGCGCAAAAAATGACCCAATGGGGGGTCTTTTGGCTCTTGTCCCTGCAAGTAAGCTCACGCACAAAAAAGGGAGTTCGGGAGCCCTTATTGGCGAGGGGTGATGAGCTCAAAAATGATCCAAGCAACTAAGGTAAATCAGATAGCTAAGGTCGTTGCGACCTCAGTCACTCGGAAAATCGGCTCGATCAAGAAAAAGAAAAGCAGACCACCAAACAGAAGAATAAAAACAATCAACACAAAGATAGTGGCCCTGGCTATTAGATTAGCCTGGTATAGCGACCAGGGTCGGACTCAAGGAGCACGTGATGGCCTCGCGGCCTACAAAGTAGTCAGAAATAATGAAAAATAAAAGACAAATATTTTTGGTGGATTTTTAATTTTTTTATATTTTTTTGGATTTTTAAATTAATTAAGAAAATAAGAAAATAGTAAAACAATGAACTTCACCTAATTATTTAACTATTCAAATATCACCCAAAAATTCAAACAAAAATGTTTTTATGTTTTTTATATTTTTCTATGTTTTTGTTTAATTTTTGGGGTTTTTCTGATTTTTAGGGAATTTTATAAAAATGAAACAAGAAGAGAAAAGAGTGTTGCTGTCCAGTCAGACTTGGAGGTCCTAAATAAAATGGATAATGGCCACTATCTAAGCCTGGAGGTAATTTTCCTGTAAAGTGTGAAATACAAGGAAAACTTGGGCACTGGATTTCTTATTTTTGGGTTTTCCAATTTTTTATTAGAATTTTATAAGGTTTTCAATGTTTTTTAATTTTTATAGTTTTTATAAATCTAAAAATGATCAAAATTGGTCAAAAAATCAAAAACAGCCAAACAAACAATATCTAATTTTTTTGTAATTTTTAAAGGTATTTTAATATTTTTTGTGATTTTTAGAACTGGACAGTAAGAAAAATGCGTGTTTTAGAATTTTTAAAAATAATAAAAAGGGTCAAAAATGTCTCCAAAATTTAGAGAAAATTTTACACCATGGCACGAGCCATGTGTCCAATTTTCGTCAAATTTGGAGTAGTTTTGCTATTTTATTAAAATAAAACAACAAGGCATAGTGCATAGGGACCTAACTGCAAATACAATAAAGTTCTGGGCCCCTTGGATAACACGCAAGGAAAGTGTAGGGCCAAAAATGCAAAAGTCCCCGAGGCTCACACACGATACGCGTGACTCAGGCCTGGAAGGACCTTTTTGTCATTCCTATTTATAAAAATATAAAACGTAACACGACAGAAACACAGGATGAAAACTGCAAATACACCAAATCTCACGTGTCGATGCATGTGTCCATCATGTGCAGGGGCATAAACGCAAATAATACAAACAACAGGGTCCACTATGCAAATACACCAAAATAAAATGAACGGGTTAAAATATTTACAGGACTAATTTGTAAAAACAGAAAGAGAGGGGCCTAAGGGAAATTACCCATTATTATATGCTGAGGGTCAGATGGGCACCACGTGTGATATCCAACGGTCGGGGGGTGGCGCACAACAAAGGGGCCCTCGGTGCAGATCGGACGGTGGAGGTTTAGCCACGTGGATGATCGGACGTCTCTTGTGCGACGCTAACCCTCGCTGATCGGACGGTCGAGATCTACCCTCTGATGATCAAACGGCTGTTGCTGCTCCTCAAATGAATGACCCGATGTGAATCTGGAACTGGAGGGAGATCGGACGGTCGGGGAGGATGCTCGATGAACTCAACGCCGGCGAGTTTTGCCCGGGCTCGTGCGCATACAGGAGAGCTCCTCGAAGGCTACTGAAGATTGGAGAAAGAACGCTTGAGCCTCCCGCGTCTGACGAGCTCCTCCGATGACACAACGGAGCTCCGGAGAGCTCAGGCGACACCGGCGGAGGTGGAGCTGCTGCTCCAGAACGTCGAGCCCTCAGATGGGCTCACTTTGACCTGCAAAGCACGGCAACAAGCTCCTGGGTCGAGGGCAAAGTGCCTCGACCCGGTTAGCGGTGGTGGAGGTGAACGGTGCGTCGAGGCGAGCGAGCTCCGGCGGAGCGACGTCGATGAAGCTCGGTTCCCAGTTCCTGTGCGAACTGGGGTGAATGGATTGGCGAAGAAGGTGCGTGGGAGGAGTGCGAAGGTGTGGGTCGACTCTGATGATCGAAAGGTGGGCTAGGGTGGTCGGAATCGAAGGTCGTCGGCGACAGGGTGATTTGGGCGAAAACCAAAATTACCTAAAAAGAGAAGGGAAGAAGGCTACCTACTGGTCGAGGTCGACTGGGGAAGAGATGGGGAAGCTCCAGGTCCTAGCCTCGAGGGCCGTCGATGCCCGAGGCTCGAGCACCACGTCTGGGCGGCGCACGGCAGCGTGAAGCTGCTGGATCGATGGTCCAACTCCTCCTTCCTCGCTGCAACACGGCCAAACGCAAGCCGTCACTCAGGCGGTGGCTATGGAGGTCCTAGGGTGGAGTGAGATGATCCAAAGATGCGTGAAAATGGAGGCGGAGCTCAGACTATATATGAGTGCAGGTCCGAGAAGAGAAGGTCGGGGAGGGTTCCACGAAGTGCGGATCCCAACGCGGATATGACGGCGTGGATCTCGGATGCAGGAGGAACGATCGGAGCTCGGGGCTTGGCGATTTGGCGATCGGGTCATGACGCAATAAATCCGCGAAGTCGGGTCGGGCGTGCATGACCCGTGGGTAGTGGTCTAAGGGGGGGAGTTGACCGGGGGGTCAACGTCCCCCGTGGACCAATCAGAGCAGGCCATGTCATAAATATTTAGAAATTCAAAATAAATTAATAAATGGCCAAATTAGGAAAAATCTAAAACTCAAAAAATGTTTATTTATTTAGAAACTAATTTTTTGTGATTTTTAATTAATTTTTCGAAATAAAAATAAGGTATTTACAATATAGTGCTATATATAAGTATATATACAATATTGATTTTTGATTTTTAGTTAATTATTTTTGTACATTTTTATTCCCATTTTATATTTTATTTATTTATAGCATAAAATTAGGAATAAAAAAAGGTTTTTTTATTTTATTTTTATTATTTATTTACAAGGGTAAAATAAATAGGTATATACATTTATATACATGGTATATATACAATGTTCTTTTTGGTTTTTATTTTTGTTCTTTTTATTTAATTTTTGTTTTTATTTTATTTATTTACATCATGAAATATGGAATATATACAAGTTTTGTGGGATTTTGATTTATTTATTTACAAGGTAAAATAAATATATGTGTGGTCTTATGCACATGGTGAATATGTACAAGGAAGGTTATTTTTATTTTCTTTTTAATTTTTCTTTTGCTTTTGTAATTACAAATATTTACAAATATATACAAGCCCATTTTATTTTATTTTTAGAGGAAAATATTATTATTTTATTTATAGGTATATTTACACATGAGCTCCCTTATCTCTCTCTACTTTGGCTTTTATGCGGTCGGGCCCATGCTGAGCCCTCCCTTGGAATTAGGTTGCTCAATATTTTCTCTAAATATCTCCCTCTTTTTCTTTTAATTCTTTATTCTTTTATTTTTGCACAAAAACATGCTAATTATTAGTTTTTACACAATGCATGCACTTTGGTAATTATTTGTATTTACATATATCTACATGTATTTGCAAAGGTTTTTGTAGCTAAAATATAAGAATAAAGAGTGATGAATGAGTATTCATCACCCCCCTATACTTAACTTTGCTAGTCCCTTAGCAAACACTTATTTGAAAAAGAAGTGAAAAAGAAAAAGAAAAAGAAAAAGAGGAGAATGTACATGGATCAAGGTTGATGATTAAACTTGCCTTCATTAAATTGAGATATGGAGCTCGATCAGATCTTTGGATTATTAATGTGTCAGAACCTTATTTAGACTTAAGTTCAAAACTCAACAGCCTCTAAGTTCCGCTATTCTATAACCAGGACTCCTCAACAATCCAGATCAGAACAAGTCACCATACACAAGCCCTGAAGACCATGAATCTTTCCTTGTACGGTGAATGTGAAGTATAAGCTCTCCACCTCAGAAGTGGCAACTTGACAACCCTCCCCAACAAGGTAACTCTATGACCGCAATCTGGCCACTCTTTCCTCGAGGAGTGGGGTATTCCCTTCTAAGTTCAAGTTCAACTGGCTCAAGAAGAGGGGGAAGAAGAGAATGGACCATGGCCAGTGTAGCCATGTATCCTTGGGAGCTCAACCAGTGTAGCCAAGTCTCCCTGCTGCAAGCTACATAAGGTGGGACATGAATCTCAAGCTTTGCTTATTTGCACTATATACATACTCCGGTGGGATTATCGTTTTCTATCAGACCCACCACTTTTTTGGAGTTATTTTCTTTTTGCATTTTTTTCCAAGTGCATCTATATAACATTGTGCAGCATATATACAAGGAGTTTTTCTTCTTGAGCCAGTAGACTATCCCTCTTTTGAAGCATTATTGCAACCCACAACTCCCGTCGTTAGACCTCATGGCAACCAGACCAAGTTGAGGCGCACTTCCTTCACTAAAAGAAGAAGAGAGGTTCCACCTAGAAGTACTACCCTCATATGCTACCCCAAGTCGAGGAAGACTGCCTCCTCACCACCTCATCCGTAGAGAGCTCGGTGCTAAGTGCGGTGTCCAAGTAAAGCCATTGTCTATATGAGTCATGTGTGTGTTGTTAAGTGCTCTACTTAGGCTCATTGAGATGACATGTGATCATAGCCTAGTGGACTCAAAGAATGAAGTCACCATGGACCTGAAAAGCCTTAACCCTAAGCCCTATAAGGTTCCTCTTAGAAATTAGGTGGATTAAGATCTTAATCAAGCTCCATTTCCCAATTTAATTCCAGGCTAGTTTAGATGTCAACTATAATCGAGGAAAAACTATATACATATATACAAAGATGCTATTTACACAATTTTTACAAACATGCAAAAAATTTTTGAAAAATGTTTTGAAATCATGGATGTATGCGTGAATGCAAGTTTTGCAAAATATTTACACAAATTTACACAAGATTTTTGCTAACTTTTGATTTCCAAAACATTTTGGAAAAATTTTGTACTATATACATAATTTTGTTATGCACATATTTACACAAACTTTATACAAAAAGTTTTTGAAAACATTTTTACAAAAATAATTTTGTACACTAGCTATGTATGTGCACTAAAAGAATGATTATTTACAGGGAGAATTTTTAAATTTTTGTGGTTTTTAGGTTTTTAGCCAATTTTATTTATTAACACACTCACACAAAGTACGAGTTATGGCTAAAGTATATATGAAATATATACACCCCCCCTGTACTTAGCTCGAACGATGTCCTCAGAGTCAAGAGCGATGAAGAATACATAACTTGTGCTTAGTATAGGGAAGTGAAAAGGAAGGCTATATACAAAGATGAATGAATGAATAGAAAATCAAGAGAGTCTCGGCTTTCCCCCCTATACTTAGGATCAAATAATCCTAAGTATAGCAGGCTGGACACAAAAGGGAAAACCGAGTGGAGAATGTACAGGGTCTACCCCCCCATACTTAGGGTAAAATATCCCTAAGTATAGGCAGCAAAACAGGGATAGAAAGAATCAAAAGAAATACCCAAAGGTCCTACATCCCCCCTATACTTAGGGTAAAGTACACCCTAAGTATAGCATAATCAAAAGATGAAGAAAGGGATGTGGGACTAAAGAATGGAATGATATGGACATCTGGATCAATACAGGTCGAAAGAAAAGTGATAATCAGGCGTGAGATGCAATAGATGTGAGTCAAAAGACCACATCTCACGCAAAATGAATAGGGGAAACATCAACGACCCACGGCTCATGATCTAGAAATGGCTTGAGTCGTTGGCCGTTCACTCGAAAGATACTCTCAGAAGACAACTCGGATATGTTAATGCTACCGTTGTCGTGTACCTTTCTCACTAGATATGGGCCCTTCCATTTGCTCTGTAGCTTCCCTGGAAATAGACGAAGCCTAGCATCAAACATCCATACTCTCTATCCAGGCTCAAAATGCTTGTGGCTGATATGAGAATCATGCCACTCCTTCACTCTCTCCTTGTACTGTAGGATGTTTGAGAAGGTGGTATCTCTAAGCTCCTCCAAGGCTGCTAACTCTGCCCTCCTCTGGTCTCCTACGCTATCTGGATCCATAAGAATATCCGTGACTTCCCAAAGTAACCTGTGTCTCAGCTCAACAGGTAAATGGCACGGCTTGCCATATACGAGGCGAAAGGGAGATGTGCCCAAAGGTGTCTTGAAAGACGTCCTATATGCCCACAAGACCGAGTCCAAAAGCTGTGACCAATCCTTGCGGTCAGGGCGGACGACTTTCTGCAAAATAGTCTTGATCTCCCTGTTCGACACCTCGGCTAGACCATTCGTCTGTGGATGGTATGGAGTGGCAACTCGATGGTCTATGCCAAACTCGCTAGCAAGGGCCTTCACCTGGTCGTTGACGAAATGAGACCCCCCGTCAGAAATCAACACTCGAGGGACCCCGAACCGTGTAATGATGTGCTTCCTCAAAAATCTGCAAACTGTCCTGGCATCAGCGGTTCGGGCGGGGATGGCCTCAACCCAACGACTCACATAATCAACAACCAACAGAATGTACTCAAATCCCTGACTCTTAGGGAATGGACCCATGAAATCGATGCCCCATGCGTCAAAAACCTCACAGAAGTGAATGGGCTGCATCAGCATCATATCACGATGTCCACAAGTGCCCATCCTCTGACAGTCAGTACACCTCTTCACGAACTCATCAGAGTCCTTGAAGAGGGTAGGCCACCACAAGCCGGATTGGAGCACTTTCTGTGCCGTTCTCCTCCCAGAGTGATGTCCTCCTGCCTCAAGCTTGTGGCAGTAAGTGAGGACGCTATGGTGTTCCTCTTGAGGAATGCACCTACGCCAGACACTATCCCCTCCTTTGTGGTAAAGGATGGGATCCTCCCAGTGGTAGGACTTGGCCTTCGCGAGGAAGGTCTCAAGCCTCTGCATGGGCCAAGGCCAATCTTGTGGAACTTTCTTAGCAACAAGAAAGTTCACAATATCGGCATACCACGGGAGAGAGGCGATATCAAGGATCGCCTCATCTGGGAAGGTCTCACAAATAGGGTCAATCTGCTCAGAATCCTCAAGATGCTCTAATCGGGAGAGATGATCCGCCACCACATTCTTGACTCCACGCTTATCCTTGATCTCAATGTCGAACTCCTGGAGTAGAAGGATCCATCTAGTCAATCTGGCCTTGGCATCCTTCTTGGGCATGAGGTAGCTGATGGCGGTATGATCAGTAAACAGGGTCACTCTAGATCCAATAATGTACGATCTGAACTTATCTAGGGCGAATACTACGGCTAGCATCTCCTTCTCTGTGACTGTGTAGTTCCGTTGCGCGGAATCCAATGTGCGGCTAGCGTAGTGGATAGAAAATGGAACTCCATCCCTCCTCTGTCCCAGCACGGCCCCCACGGCAAAATCGGAGGCATCCGTCATGATCTCGAATGGGAGAGACCAATCAGGCGGCTGGAGAATAGGAGCCTCAACAACACATCTATTGAGAGTATCAAACGACGAAAGACACTTGTCATCGACAAGGAACTCGGTGTCTTTCGTCAGCAGGTCAGTTAACGGCCGGGCAATCCTATTGAAATCATGAATGAATCGTCGGTAGAAACCGACGTGCCCCAGGAATGACCGTAACTGCCGCAAATTGGACGGTGGTGCGAGTTTTCTAATGACATTTACCTTGGCCGGATCAACCTCCATGCCCCTGTTGGAGATGATATAGCCAAGCACCGTCCCTTAAGTCACCATGAAGTGACTCTTCTCCCAAGATAACACCAAGTGAACCTCTCTATACATCACTGAAGGACTCGGTCTAGGCAGTCAAGACAGGAGTCGAATCCGTCATCGTAAACCGAGAAATCATCCATGAAGACCTCCAAGCACTCCCCTACCATTTCCGAAAAGATCGACAGCATGCATCTCTGAAAGGTCGCAGGGGCATTGCATAGCCCAAATGGCATGCGTCGGAAGGCGTATGTGCCGAAGGGACAGGTAAAGGTGGTCTTGTCCTGGTCCTCGGGAGCGATGGCCACCTGGTTGTAGCCCGAGTACCCATCCAGAAAACAGTAGTGGCTCTTCCCCACCAGTCTCTTAATGATCTGATCTATAAAGGGCAGGGGGAAATGATCCTTCTTGGTGGCCTAGTTGAGTCTCCTGTAGTCAACACAGACCCGCCAAGAAGTGGGTACCCGTGTAGTAATCTCCTCTCCAGACTCACTGACCACTGTAGTGATGCCCGTCTTCTTGGGCACCACATGCAAAGGGCTGACCCACTTGGAGTCGGAGATGGGGTAGATAAAATCGACGCTCCACCATTTCGAAATCTCCTTCATGACAACCTCTCTCAGATTCGGGTTCAGCCGCCGCTGGAACTCACGCGACGGCTTGTCTCGTCCTCGAGATAGATATGGTGAGAGCACAGGGCCGGACTTATCCCCTGGAGATCTGCTACGCTCTATCCTATCGCCTTGCGGTACTTTTCAAGAACCCCCATCAGACGGGATTTCTGCTCTCCAGTCAAATCGGCGGAGATAATGACTGGATACATCTCATGCTCACCCGCAAGGAATCTATACTTCAGCGATGCAGGAAGTGGCTTCAGCTCTGGACAACTGTGTGCTGGTGGATCTGGCCTCTGAAATCTCTACGTGAACGCTGACAAATCTGCATGGGAGAACTGAAACTCTCTATCACTCTCAAAAACTGGAGAAGGCTGCCCTGTTTAGCTTAGACTCCCAAACAAATTCCCTTTCAAAATCATTTCGATTCGATACTTTTCACGATTCATTCCATCATCCTCTTCACGCAACTCGCATAATAATTCTGGAAACCTTAATTTTTACCATTTTTGGAGCTTGCAGATCTTACTCCCTCGGCCAATTCTTCGAGAATCGAGCACGTCAATCTTTCATTTGCAGGTCTAATTTGATTCAGGAGCAATAATCCAAGCTTATGGAAGCCTTGCCATCAAAGAAATTCAACCTCCAAGATGGGTTGCCAACTGTAACAACCTCCAGGTTCATTGAGACCGCCTCTTCATCACCGGACCACCGTCGCTCGGAGTCGTTGCCGACCACACCCTATTGCGGGCGAGCTCGAGGGGTGGAGGAGCCACCCCTCTGGCCCCGCCGGAGCACCCAGATCGCCGCCGTGCATCGGTAATAAATCGAAGAAGAAGGCATCTTCGTCAGGCGTGCAACCGCTCAAGAACATAACCAAGTACATCCGAAGCACAGGCTCATGCCACGTGTCACGAGCAGAACCGTTCGATCAGCGCTCTTCTGTTATAATCTCGACCGTCCGTGCTGAAGCGGTGGAAATTTTGCACAATAACCCCAACGAGTTTTCCAGAGTTTATCCCCGCTCCACAGGTTTCCAAATATTGCATTTAGGTCCCTCTGTAGGGACCTAAATGTAAAGACCTTTATTTTGCTTTCAAAACAGTCATTTGAGGACCTTTTTGCAAGACAATTTATATAGTTTTTTTATGCTTATTCCCCTGGCCTGTAGGGGTTATTTGGACCACGTTTGACCTTGTTTCTCGATGATTTTTTTAGGGTAGTTACACAACTACCCCATCTAGTTTGTATTACGTTTTCGTGAACTTTTGTCATGTTTTTATCGAGTTTTGATTGTTTCGAAAACCACATTCGTTTTGTCTTGTTTTCGTGAGTTTGATCGAGCCCGTTGCTCGGTTCCACCTATTATATTTTACGATCTACATATTATTCACTTATTATATAATAAATAAATCTTTTTGAAAAATATCCCTTTTTAAAAATTAAATAAAAATTTGAAAAGAATAAAATCAAATAAAAATTTAAAAATAAAAAAATAAAACAAAAAGTGTTTGGTCTCTTTGATAACTTTAAGAAGAGATAAAAATAAAATCGCAAAAATATTCCTTAAAAAAATCAAAGTTTCCTATTCTGCCTACTTGAGTTCGACCCAGGCACATTTACCTGGATAAATATCTAGTGTAGGTTTTCCTTCAGAAAATCGAATGTGTGTGATACGAGCTAAGATCGGGTTTTTGCGGCCTTTTCTACATCGACCACGTTACTTTCAAAAAAGCCGCGAATCTAATTTTTAGCTTTATCAATCAGATGATGGGGAAGCTCAAGGGTGCATATCGGAGTAGAGGGGTGTTAGTGTAGGTGTAATAGGGCGGTGGAGCTGGAAGCTCCAGCGAGATGGGATGTGGATCTTGATCCAAGCGAGACACAATCTAAGGAAATAACATTTGATCCTAACCTAACGCTAAGCTACAGAACCGAAAGAATGAGAGAAAAGGAGAAGCACCTACCCAGGACCGGAGCAACGAGGGCTCACGGCGGAGCTGGCTGTGACTCTTCGGATGAACCTCTATTCAACATCGATCGACGTGCTAAAGACTACCCTACCCTCCAGCTGTCACCAGGAAGAAAGAGGATGCCTTAGTTTGAAGGTTCGAGGGTGGAAGAGGGATCAAAATCTGAAGGGAGAATCGGGGGTGCTTTTGTATAGGGTTGACGAGCAGCTCCAAGAATCGATGGAGATAGAGCGTATCTGCGACGCAATCCTCAAGATAATCATAGGGCATGTAAGATCAGTCTACGAGGACAGACCTATGTATTTTATACAAGTATTTTATTTTTATGTTTTCTTGATGTTTTTAATCTAATTTTAATTTACATATATATTATAAATAATATTTACAAAATTATGAGAAATATAAAATTATAAAAATAATGAATAATAAATAAAATGAATATTTTAATCAGTACAAGTATACAATAAGGGTCCAAAACCTAACTTTCAAACTGTAATTCCAAAAATATGAAACTACCTTCATTAAATAGCTTATTGAAAGTTATATACGATTGAAGGTGATTTTGATATATTTTGAGTTTTTATTTAAGAGATATGGGTCTGGGAAGTTGGGGTTTTGGAATTTTATTCGGACCTTAACTTTTTATCTGTACATTTTTTTGTACGAAATCAATTTTGTATTTTTCTATATTTAATCATCTACAACTTTCATATTCAAAGTTTCCTTATTTGAAGGCAAAAAAGTGTAACTAAAAATAGGTCCCACAAATGAAGGAAAATAAATAAAATAAAAGGGAATTTTTATTGGATTTTGGCGCTTATCTCCCCCTATTTTATTCCTTGTCGGCCTAGTCATTGAGATGCCTAGGTCTCGGGGTTTCGGGTCATAAAATATTTTCAATATTTTATTCTTTTTTTCTTATCTTTATTTTATAATTTTAGCATTAAAACAATATTTTACACAATAATGCATGGATGCTAAAATGCATGAACTAAGTTTATTTACACGCATTTACTAGGGTTTTTAAGGTCAAAATGATAGAATAAAGATGATGAAACGGAGATTCATCATCCCCCTATACTTGCCTTTGCTAGTCCCTAGCAAACACTTATGCAATAAGTGCAGAAAAGAAAAATAAATAAAAGAAAAGGAAGAAAGATGGATTAAATTTAATTATCAAACTGTCTTCACAATATTAAAGTTTGGAGGTCAAGTCGAACCTTCGAAATTTTAGTGCGGGTGGAACTTAATGGGAACCGGATTTGAAATCCAACAGCTTTCGAGAATCCCAAAACTCTGCTCAAGACTCCTCAATAGCCAGGTCAAAATATTTCAACTCATATGCAAACCCTTGTGACTATGAATTTGACTCGTACAGTGTAAGTGATAGTGGCTCTGCCCAACTAAAATGACAAAGAGACTGACTTCTCCAGGATGACAATCCAATGATTCCCCAATCCAGCAACTCCTTCCTCGAGGAGCAGGGTATTCCTTTCTAAGTTCAAGTGACAACCAGCTCCAGAGGAGGGGGTGAAGAGAAGAATGGAAGGTAGCCAGTGTAGCTACCTATCTTAGGATGCAAGACCAGTGTAGTCAAGTCATCCAGCTGCAGGCTCACATGATTTGACTTTGAAGCTCAATCTTGAAGCTTGCTTATTGACTATACAAATATATACACTCCGGCAGGCATTTTATTTTTATGCAGTTCTGTCCACTTTTTTTTGGAGTTTTTACTTTTGCTTTTTTAAAATACTATATACTGCAGCATTTACATAAGGAGTTTTCCCTCTTGAGCCAGTAGACTATCCCTCTTTTGAAGCTTTATTGCAATCCACACTCTCCTGTCTTCAAAATTCATCATCACTGGATGGTTTGAGGTGCACTTCCCTCCCTAGAGGAGGACAAATGTTTCCACTTGTGTGCGTCTCGTACCGAAAAATCCAATCCCCTCACCACTCCAACTGAGTTGAGCCAAGTGAAAGGTGCAGGTGTCCAAGTTAGGTCATTATCAACAAGAGGCATGTGTGTGCTTCGAAATACTCTACTTAGGTAGTCAAGAATTCATTGAATCAAGTCTCATGATCCTCAAAGAATTAAGTCAACTAGACATGAAGTACCTCAATTCCAGCTCCTATAAGGTTCCTGTTATTAGGTAGATTTTAAGGTCCAACCAAGATCCAATCTCCGGATTTTAGTTAGACTTGTTCAATTATCAAATAAATCCAAAAAATGCTAATGTCATGCAAATGCAGAAAATATTTTTGTGATGCAATTTTCAAAGATTTTGAACTTTTTATGTATTTTTGAAAAAGTATGATGCATATGCAATTTTTTTGTATTTTCAAAAAGTTTTTGCAAATGTTTTTTTTTAGTTTTGCAAATGTTTTTGCAATTTTTGAAAATAAAAGATTTTGGATAAAAACTAGGTCAAAATATTTACACAGGGATGCATCTTATATTTTACAAGAATTAGGTTTTAAGAATTTTCAAGGGGTAAGTTGTCAATTCTATATACATACAATTAATAAAGTATTTTAGTATGATGCATATATTCCTCAAACTTATTTGGAAAAGTTTTTCAAATAATTTTGAAACTATAGTCCAAAATAACTTTTACAAATAATTTTACAAATATGTATACACATTTGAAAATCATTTTACAAAGGTTTTTCAAACAGTATATGTAGATTTTTCAAAATATTTTTGCAACCAATTTCAAACCATTTGCAAATTGTTTTTAAAATAATTTTATTTCACAAGTAAAATAAGTTTTATAAACAAAACAATTTTTACAAAGTTTGAAAATATTGAACAAAATATTTTCCAAATAGTTTTCAAAAGATTTTACAAACAGATTTTCAAACTATTTTTCAAACATTTTACAAAAAACATGTTCACTTGATTTATTAATCAGTAAATACAAACATAACTTGAGGAATAATAACATCTTTTTATTAAGTGATTTTAATGAAGTTAATTAGTGTTTTTATCCATATTTATTAATAAAAACATGAAAGTACAAGTTGTGGCTAAAGTATATACGCAGTATATCGACCCCCCATACTTAGCTTGAGCTATGTCCTTATAGATCAGAGAGAAAAAGAGAATACATAACTTGTACTGAGTATAGAAAATCTAAAGAAAAATGAACGAAGAAATGAATGAATGAGAAGTTGACCGTCCCCCCATACATAGGATCAAATAATCCTAAGTATAGCAGACTATATACAAAGCAGGGAGGGTCATGGGCGGGAATGAACAGATCATACTCAGATTGTCTCCCCCTATACTTAGGGTAAGATATCCCTAAGTATAGACAAGACGAGGAGACAGTGGAGAGGATCAAAGAATGGAATAGATGCACAGCCCTATACTTAGGACAAAGTACGTCCTAAGTATAGAAGACTGACACCAAGGGGTGACACATTTTTGATAGAAAAAGATAATCGAAAAGAAAAAGAAGAAAAGAAGAAGGAATATGAACATCTCGGGATGTACATCCCCCCTACACTTAGGATAAAGTGCATCCTAAGTGTAGCAATTATGAAGGGGATTACACCTTATCGGTAGAATAAGAGAGGAGAGAAGGAAAAGAAGAAAAGAAGAATAGTCACTCAAAAATGTTTTGATTTGCTTTGTCTTCTACTATCATTTCGGAAGTATTCAGTTCATCCTCATAGATCACTTGAATGGAGTCAACAACAGATATAAACGTATCATGTTCAAGATAAGGCTTCAGAAGCTGTCCATTAACTACAAATGGTTGTGCGTCAGCTGTCAAACCGGATATCATTATGCTTCCGTTGTCACGCACATGACTCACTATAAATGACCCAATCCATTTGCTCTTAGTTTACCTGGAAAGATCTTAAATTTCGCATCAAACAACCACACCTTTTGACTCGGCTCGAAGGATTTGCAGTGGATATGCTTGTCGTGCCACGTTTTCACCTTCTCCTTGTACATCAGGCTGTTGTCGTATGCATAATCTCTGAATTCCTATAATCTGTTCAGATCCATTTTTCTATTCTTCATGGCTTTCTCAAAATCCAAATTACAGATGTTGATGGCCCATAAAGATTTGTAAATTAGCTCCACGAGCAAATGACATGGCTTGCCAGACACAAGGCGGTAGGGAGACATTCCCAATGGTGACTTGTATGCGGTTCTGTAAGCCCAAAGAACTGAATCAAGCAGTTGAGAACAATTCTTGCATTCTAGATGCACAAGCTTCTGTAGAATCATTTTTATCTCCCTGTTTGAACATTCAGCTAAGCTATTGGACTATGAGTGATATGGTGAAGCAACACTATGTTGGATACAGAACTCCTGAGTCAGCTTCTTCACCTCTCTATTTATGAAATGGCTACCCCTGTCTGATAAGAGAATTTTGGGAATCCCGAACCATGCGATGATGTGATCTCTTAAGAAGCGACAAACATCCCGACTGTCAGCGGTTCGGGAGGGAATAGCCTCCACCCAGCGACTTACATAATCAACAACAAGGAGAATGTATTCATAGCCCTGGCTGTTAGGAAACAGGCCCATAAAGTTGACGCCCCATGCGTCGAAGACGTCTGATATCTGAATAAACTTCAGAGGCATTGTGTCTCTCATTGCTATGGTTCCACCCATCTTCTGGTGGTCAATGCAGCACTTGACATAATCTTCTACATCTTTGAATAATGTGGGCTACCAAAGACCACTCTGAAGAACTTTTGTTGTCATTCATCTACCTAAATGGTGTCCTCCAGAATCTTGATCATTATAAATCATAAGGACACTAGGAACTTCCTCCTGAGGATTACAACTCCTCCAGATGCAATCTGCCCCCTCACGGAATAGGTATGAATCCTCCCACTGATAGAAATGGATTTTAGATAAAAATTTGTCTACTTTTAGCTTTGGCCAATCTTGTGGGGTTCTCTTGGTCACAAGATAATTCACAATATTGGCATACCAGGGGAGCGAGGTGACTGATAGGATGGCCTCATCTGGAAAGGTTTCTGTGATCAGTTGTAGGTTCAGCTCAGAAGTTTCAGATTCAGGAAGTCTAGATAATTGGTCGGCCACCACATTTTTGACCCCAGGTTTATATCTGATTTCAAGGTCAAATTTCTGAAGGAGAAGGATCCACCGGATGAGGCGTGGTTTGGTGTCATTCTTCTGCTGCAAGTACCGAATGGTCGAATGGTCGGTATAAATAATAACTTTGGACCCAAAGAGATGGGATCTGAACTTTTCCAAGGCAAAGACTACCGCTAGCATCTCCTTTTCAGTAACAGTGTAGTTCCTTTATGCTTCATCGAGAGTTCGACTAACGTAGTGAATCGCGAATGGTAGATTGTCTCTCCTCTATCCGAGTACAACACTGATGGCATAATTCGATGCATCTGTCATTATCTCAAAAGGTTGTGTCCAGATCGGTGGCTGCAAGACAGGGGCCTGTGTGATAAGTTCCTTCAATTGATTAAAGGCAAGAAGCACACGGTCATCTACAATGAAGTCATTCTCCTTGCCTAGCAACTCAGTCAACGGTCTGGCCAACTTACTGAAATCTGTGATAAATCGTTGGTAAAAGCCGACATGGCCCAAGAATGACCTGACCTGCTTGACGGTCGTGGGTGGCTCAAGTTTAGAAATTACCTCTACCTTAGCTGGGTCAACCTCCATGCCTCATTTAGAAACAACGTGAGCCAACACAATTCCTTTAGTAACCATGAAGTTGCTCTTCTCCCACGAGAGCACCAGATTCACTTTGCAGCACTTCTGTAAGACTCGATCTAAATAATCAAGATATTAATCGAAGGAATCCCTATAGACTGAAAAATCATCCATAAAGACCTCAAGAAAATTGCCCACCATATCAGCAAAAACTGTAAGCATACACCTCAAAAATGTAGCTGGGGCATTGCATAGCCCGAATGGCATCCGTCTGAAGGCGTGCGTACCAAAGAGACAGGTGAACGTGGTCTTCTCTTGGTCTTCAGGAGCTATAGCCACTTGATTGTACCTAGAGTATCCATCCAAGAAGCAGAAGTATTCCTTCGTGGCCAATCTCTCAAGAACCTGGTCGATGAAGGGTAACGGAAAGTGGTCCTTCTTGGTGGCGAGATTAAGTCTTCGATGGTCCACGTACACTCTCCAAGAAGTGGGTACTCTGGTCATGATCTCCTCTCCTTTGTCATTCTTCACGATGGTGATCCCTGTATTCTTTGGCACCACATGCAGAGGGCTTACCCATTGACGAACCGCAAAATCGGCCCTTTAATAGTGCTAAATTAGCACTTGGAAATGTCGGTGCAGTCGGGCCGATTTCGGTCGTCAAAGAGATCACCTCATTTAAATATATGCGATGATAAATCAAAATGAGGTGATCGTTATTAATTTTACTTGGCAAGAAACCAAGGTCGAACTCAGGGACACGAGCCTCTCTCGTATTGATCGGATTTAAGTTTGTTTAATCAAGTGTTGAAATAAAGCATATAGGTCAAACATGCAGAGATACAACAATGCATTAAAATTAAACATGCATTTTTTTTAAACATTTTTATCATGCAAATATATGGATATGCAAAGCGAATGATATGCCCCAAAATCATAGTTACTTGAGCCATAAAAAAAATGCGAGTTAAACTGAGTTGGCATTAAGAAGCACTCCAAATTTAATAAGCAAATACGCATGTCAAATAAAACAATCAGGACACTTAGATATTAGAATAATACACTACTGATCTTGGTGTCAAATTTAAAATTTAAGCATGCCATAATGAAGAGGATGAGAAGAGCTTCAAAACGAAACTGAAATCAACTCGATTGGAGCTATGTAGCTCAAGATATGCACGAAAGAAAGCAGGGGCATAAATGCAATAAAACATAAAAAATAACTACAAAAAGGTCCCTGGAAAGGACTAAAATGCAAAAGAAATAAATGCGAGGCCTTCCCTGTAAATGAACCCCACGCGCAGGGGTATATTTGCAATTATATAAACCCGCAAGGGTATAAGTGCAAATAACCCCATATGCACGTGGTTCGCATGTGAGGACTGGACCTTTCTGCAAATCTGGAGAAGTCAGAGGGCGTCTCTGCAAAATTCCCAAATAGCACGTGCGCAGCACGTGCTACCCAGGCTCGGAAGGAGGCTCGGATACGGCAGAGGTTCGGAGGCGCTTCGGCTAGGCTCGGGTGGACCGAGGCTCGATGCAGGCTCGTGGAGGCTCGGAGCAACCGAACCTAGAGGTACGGAGACGAAGGCTCGGGCGCGTTCTGGTGATGCCACGTGGCTCCATCGCGGTCCGTTGGATCGAACAGATCCAACAGCTGAGGGACGACGTCGACGTGGCTCTATCATGGCCGTTGGATGGTCGCTGGGGTTGGGCCATCCAACGGCAACTGTGCTTCGTCTTCGGGCTTCAGCTGGCGGCGATTTTGGAGCTCCGGCGAGGGAGCTCCATCTCCGCCGATCTCTTCTGGACGCTGTGATCCTCCCTCGAGCTCACAGAAAGATCGTCGAGGAAGCTGTGAGCTCGAGGGATGCGCCTGACATCTCAGCTTGGGTCGCCAGGACTCCCATGTCGAGGACGACCGTCATGAAGATAGGCCCGGTGAGGCTCCGGCCATTGCTCGTGTGATGATCCTGCAAGGTTAGAAGCTTGTAGCCAAAGCCTAAAAAGTGTGTGAGTGAGCGAGGTGAGAACTCTTAGGGGGCGGAGAAGGTGAGGAGCTCGGAGCTCCTCCACCGCGAGGGCGGAGGAGGTGGCAGGAGGGTGACGAGGTTCTGGGGAGGAGAAGTAGGATGTCAGAGATGGTCGCGAGGAAGGGGGAGGCGTGGCGGAGCTAATGGGATGGTCAATGGAGGGTAAAAACGCCCGGAGTGTCCTAGAAAAATCGAAGGAAATTAAGAGAAAATGCGAGAGAAGAGGAAGAAGACTTACCGGAGGTTGGCGGAGCGAGAAGCTTGTGCGTGAGCTCGAGATTGAGCTATGGTCGTCGCTGGACGTCGTCAGCTACTCGACGCAGCTCAAGCGGTTGCCAGGAGGCGCCGCGACACCGCCATGGTCGGCGATGGATCACACCGGGGACGACGGTCATCGTCGCTCGATCCGGCCACCTCCCCCTGTCACTGGGAGGTGGCGGAGGGCTGGGCCGAGCCCCACGTAAAGGTGGATAGCCATGAACAGAGGGAGGTGCTGAGTATTTGAAGGGGCGAACGTCGGAGATGGTGGAGTTCGATGTGGATTTTGAGGCGAAAGTGGGGCGAGTGGAGATGTGTTCGTGGGTCTTGGAGGAGTGCGCGGGGGAGAGGGAAGAGTGGGTAACCTCGTGGGGTAACTGGTAATGGAAGATGGAGGTTGGTAAAGGCAAGAAAAATGGAAGGGGGAGAGTAGTGCGTGCGCTAAATCGTGGGAGAGAGAAGAGGGTCTGGAGGTAGACGACGGGGCCTGACCGTTGGATCTGGAGATCCAACGGTGGAGAGTAAGGAGCGGAGCGACGGCCAGGATGAGAGATGGCGGCACGATCAGAGGGCCCAAGTGGCCGCCACGTGTCTGGCTGAGAGGGCGGCGCGAATGGAGGGAGCAGATGATCCCTGAGTCTGATCGGAAGGCTGAGAAGCGTCCAAGGCAGAAACGGTTCAGATGGAAGATCGGGGTTGCGATCAGAGGTCATCCGTAGTGCCACGTGGCGAGAGGGAGGAGCTGTGGCAACGAGCGGCAGAGATCAAGGTGGGTGAAGATCAAATGGCCAGGAATAAAAGCGGGTCGTGGAGAAGGCCTGGCCGTTGGATCAGAGGGAGATCCAACGGTCTAGGAAGAGGGCGGATAAGACAAGAGAGGCGGGCCACGTGGCGCCCCCAGATTGGGCCACGTGGCCCAATCAGATTATTCCTTGGGTATTATTGACTTTTGAGGGCCAAGATGGCCGAATTTGAGAAAACTCAAAACATGAAAGTTGTAGATCTTGATGAGATCTACAAGTTTCATGTTGACCAAAACTGGAAATAAAATCAAACAAGGGCCCGGAATATTTTTGAAGGTATTTTTAAGTCTAAAAACACCACGAATTTTTGTTTTGTCATTTTTTTTGTGGTTTTTAATTTATTAAGAACTCTGTTAATTATAGGACATTAACATGGATTTATTGACAAACTTTTAAGCAAGGGGGTTAATTATGGGAAATAAAGATGATGAAACTGAGGTTCATCACCCCCCTATACTTAAACTATGCTCGTCCTCGAGCATCAAAAAGAATGACTAAGTTGGATTAACCCCCTTGTGCATGTGAATACAGGATCCAATCTGATCAAGTCGACTTGGCTTCAGAGATCCAAAATTTTAGAGTTCAACCCAGCCTTAATCAAGAGGCTTCCAATTCCTCTACTTCTCTAGACTCTCTCTGATGTACATATAAACTAAAGGATATGAGTTTAGTGTTGACTGCAATTTCGAGAGTAGAGTCAAGTCTTCACCCAAAATCTTGGTCCGAGAAAATCTCCTAAGGACCCAATCCTCAGCACTAGGGAATAAATCAAATCTTGCATTCAGTCTACCGTCTCTTTAGTTGTCAGACTTAGAAAATGTAGATGGCAGGCCAGAAATGGAGGGCATGGGATTGTGTCAATTCTTCTCTCCCTCTCATTGGAACAAGGATTCTCTCTAGTGCCTTTTACACAACACATTTTTTTGGTGTTGATCAGTGCGTCCGTCAAGAGAAGTTGGAGCCGTCTGCACTTGTTTTCCTGGGAGTACACCGGGGTGTGTCTCTTTTGAGTACCTATCGTACCTTCGACACCCAGACTTGTAGCATTTACGATGCAGAGCCCTTTTTTGGTGCAAGCCCGACTCCTGGTCCTAATAGCGGTGGTCCAAGTGGACACTTTGAAATGGTTGGGAGCGCTCGCCTTTGGTGGAAGCTCTTTGATATTTGACTTTGGTGGAATGAGAGCTTTTCTTTGAATTTCATTGACTTGTATAATTGGTGGCTAGCTCCACTGCTTTTACCAAGAGTTGGCGCACACTGATCAACATTTTTATTTATTTTTCACACCCAGGCACTTAGGTTAATGTCAAGAGATTAGTATAAGAATCAAGTTCTCATACTGGCTAATATTGCTGACACTCAGGTTTCATGAAGCCTCCAAAGATTTTATCCCATCCTCGAGCATCATTAGATCAAATCCAAACTCGACTTCCTCATCCCAATCCCTCAGGTGACAAATCAACTCATCTCATCAAAAACCACAGTCGTGTATGTGATGTGCTGATCATATTCTTTCTGTCTGAGACTAAGCATGGAATATAGCATGCAGATCTAGAAACTTAGGGGAATGTGGATGATTAAGTCTAAGACCCTGATGGCTAAGGCTGGTTAACCTAAAATCTCAAAGACTTCTAAAAGCTAAGTCTCCTTGACCAATTCAGATCCTGGGTGAAAGTGTAAGTGTAGAGGACTAATCCAACTTCTTCATTCAAGACAAGATATTTTTTTTTTGAACTTTAAGAGATATTACAACTGCCTAAACTCAATTAAGTAGCTACAATTCAGCCAGTATGGATGTAAGTACAGGCCGGAGCCTGTTGCTTGAGGACGGGGCCTTACGCGATGTCCTCTAAACCATCCAATCTGCTAAGGGCGAACCCTCACTGAACGCGGCTTTCTTAATTGAGCTTAGTAATCACTAATAGCTCCTAAAGGTTTTTTAGGAGTTTTCTGATTTTTATGGATTTTAATAAGAGAGTTAAAACACAGGTTAGACTCAACTTTCCTTGAAAAAGAGATGGCGATTTTCTTCAAAACCATGTCACACAAAATAAAAAATTTTCAAAACATTTTCAAAAATCATTTTCGAAAATATTTCTATAAAAATAGCGTAACATAATATCGAAAAAAACGCGAAATCATTTGGGTTCTCTTAGTCCACAGAATTTTACCTTAGCCAAAAAGTTTTTAATTTTTCAAAATTTTCAGATTTATAGCTAAAGTAGATATACGGTATATACGGTATACCCCCCTATACTTAAACTTTGCTATGTCCTCATAGCACTTAGATGTTACAAGTACATAGGTCCATTTAAATATAGAAGAATATACGGGAGCTAAGAGAGTCTCCCCCTATACTTAGGTTAGAAATAACCTAAGTATAAAGGCAAGAAAGGAAGAGTAGAGAAAATCACGGGGACTCGGGTCCCCCCCTATACTTAGGCTGAGATTAGCCTAAGTATAAAGATGGAAATTGATGTTGGAAGAGACCCAAGGTGAACGAAGAAGAGGGATGGATTTACAAGTGAGTGATTTTGAATCTTTGGAGATGAAATGGAGGGACTAAGGTTCTAGGGTATGTGTTGCAACAAAGGCTCAATTCAAGAAAGCAAACCCTTAGTTTCACCAACTCACACATGAAACCAACCAAGGTTGGTTAATTATCTTGTCTGTTTTATTGGTGATAAAACATTAGATACTTACGCGAAGAAAATGTGAATCAAAGCGTATGCGCAGGTGTTGCTCTCCCAAAACCGAATTTTACTCCATTTTAGGTTGACTTGCAATTAACAGTCCCAATTTTATTTTAAATTGTCACTGAATTAAGGTTAGCACATCAATCAGAAAATCATCATCTACCGTTCATTCCATTTTCCATTAGTCCTAGGTGATCAATCTAGGAAATGAAAGCCGTGAAAAACATGTATTCGATGAAGAAAAACGCGATCGGGGCTAAGTGAGAAATCATGCAGTGATTTGACGATAAAAGCTGCGAAAAAACTGGGGCCGTTTTGAAAACTCAAATCCAACATGTATGCAAGTTGAAAAAGCCACACCTAATCATGCATCTATTAGCGGTGATTAATCTTCATCATTTTTATCTAAGTGATGCGAGATTATGTGCGTCTAGAAATTAGTGTGTCCTACCTACGATCAAGCACGTAGAAACTATGGAAAAATTAAAAAGAGAGCTCGGAGAGCCGCGTGCGTATCCTAGGTCGACACTCAAGTGGGGACGATCCCCACACAACCACGGTCGTTCGATTACAATCGCGAGTCTTCGATCGAAGACCGTTGTAAAAGACGAATTATTAAAAATGCAACAAAAAAATGCGAGATTTTTTTTTCTTTTTCTTCCTCCTTTGCTCCAAGCATGCTCCTGCGGCTCCTCGCAGCGAGGAACGCCCTGCTCCTTGCCTCCTTGATCCATCAAGGGCCCTGCCACAGAAACAATTGTTAGAGATCAAATAAGAAAGAAAAAATTTTATATGCAAAATATGTGGTTAATTGACCTATAAAAAGGAACACTAAATTAAACACACAAAAATCCAAAAAATAAAAGAAATGAGCCGTGTCCCCGGCAACGGCACCATTTGACGAACCGCAAAATCGGCCCTTTAATAGTGCTAAATTAGCACTTGGAAATGTCGGTGCAGTCGGGCTGATTTCGGTCGTCAAAGAGATCACCTCATTTAAATATATGCGATGATAAATCAAAATGAGGTGATCGTTATTAATTTTACTTGGCAAGAAACCTAGGTCGAACTCAGGGACACGAGCCTCTCTCGTATTGATCGGATTTAAGTTTGTTTAATCAAGTGTTGAAATAAAGCATATAGGTCAAACATGCAGAGATACAACAATGCATTAAAATTAAACATGCATTTTTTTTAAACATTTTTATCATGCAAATATATGGATATGCAAAGCGAATGATATGCCCCAAAATCATAGTTACTTGAGCCATAAAAAAATGCGAGTTAAACTGAGTTGGCATTAAGAAGCACTCCAAATTTAATAAGCAAATACGCATGTCAAATAAAACAATCAGGACACTTAGATATTAGAATAATACACTACTGATCTTGGTGTCAAATTTAAAATTTAAGCATGCCATAATGAAGAGGATGAGAAGAGCTTCAAAATGAAACTGAAATCAACTCGATTGGAGCTATGTAGCTCAAGATATGCACGAAAGAAAGCAGGGGCATAAATGCAATAAAACATAAAAAAAATAACTACAAAAAGGTCCCTGGAAAGGACTAAAATGCAAAAGAAATAAATGCGAGGCCTTCCCTGTAAATGAACCCCACGCGCAGGGGTATATTTGCAATTATATAAACCCGCAAGGGTATAAGTGCAAATAACCCCATATGCACGTGGTTCGCATGTGAGGACTGGACCTTTCTGCAAATCTGGAGAAGTCAGAGGGCGTCTCTGCAAAATTCCCAAATAGCACGTGCGCAGCACGTGCTACCCAGGCTCGGAAGGAGGCTCGGATTCGGCAGAGGTTCGGAGGCGCTTCGGCTAGGCTCGGGTGGACCGAGGCTCGATGCAGGCTCGTGGAGGCTCGGAGCAACCGAACCTAGAGGTACGGAGACGAAGGCTCGGGCGCGTTCTGGTGATGCCACGTGGCTCCATCGCGATCCGTTGGATCGAACAGATCCAACAGCTGAGGGACGACGTCGACGTGGCTCTATCATGGCCGTTGGATGGTCGCTGGGGTTGGGCCATCCAACGGCAACTGTGCTTCGTCTTTGGGCTTCAGCTGGCGGCGATTTTGGAGCTCCGGCGAGGGAGCTCCATCTCCGCCGATCTCTTCTGGACGCTGTGATCCTCCCTCGAGCTCACGGAAAGATCGTCGAGGAAGCTGTGAGCTCGAGGGATGCGCCTGACATCTCAGCTTGGGTCGCCAGGTCTCCCATGTCGAGGACGACCGTCACGAAGATAGGCCCGGCGAGGCTCCGGCCATTGCTCGTGTGATGATCCTGCAAGGTTAGAAGCTTGTAGCCGAAGCCTAAAAAGTGTGTGAGTGAGCGAGGTGAGAACTCTTAGGGGGCGGAGAAGGTGAGGAGCTCGGAGCTCCTCCGCCGCGAGGGCGGAAGAGGTGGCAGGAGGGTGACGAGCTTCTGGGGAGGAGAAGTAGGATGTCGGAGATGGTCGCAAGGAAGGGGGAGGCGTGGCGGAGCTAATGGGATGGTCAATGGAGGGTAAAAACGGCCGGAGTGTCCTAGAAAAATCGAAGGAAATTAAGAGAAAATGCGAGAGAAGAGGAAGAAGACTTACCGGAGGTTGGCGGAGCAAGAAGCTTGTGCGCGAGCTCGAGATTGAGCTCTGGTCGTCGCTGGACGTCGTCAGCTACTCGACGCAGCTCAAGCGGTTGCCAGGAGGCGCCGCGACACCGCCATGGTCGGCGATGGATCACACCGGGGATGACGGTTGTCGTCGCTCGATCCGGCCACCTCCCCCTGTCACTGGGAGGTGGCGGAGGGCTGGGCCGAGCCCCACGTAAAGGTGGATAGCCGTGAACAGAGGGAGGTGCTGAGTATTTGAAGGGGCGAATGTCGGAGATGGTGGAGTTCGATGTGGATTTTGAGGCGAAAGTGGGGCGAGTGGAGATGTGTTCGTGGGTCTTGGAGGAGTGTGCGGGGGAGAGGGAAGAGTGGGTAACCTCGTGGGGTAACTGGTGATGGAAGATGGAGGTTGGTAAAGGCGAGAAAAATGGAAGGGGGAGAGTAGTGCGTGCGCTAAATCATGGGAGAGAGAAGAGGGTCTGGAGGTAGACGACGGGGCCTGACCGTTGGATCTGGAGATCCAACGGTGGAGAGTAAGGAGCGGAGCGACGGCCAGGATGAGAGATGGCGGCACGATCAGAGGGCCCAAGTGGCCGCCACGTGTCTGGCTGAGAGGGCGGCGCGAATGGAGGGAGCAGATGATCCCTGAGTCTGATCGGAAGGCCGAGAAGCGTCCAAGGCAGAAACGGTTCAGATAGAAGATCGGGGTTGCGATCAGAGGTCATCCGTAGTGCCACGTGGCGAGAGGGAGGAGCTGTGGCAACGAGCGGCAGAGATCAAGGTGGGTGAAGATCAAATGGCCAGGAATAAAAGCGGGTCGTGGAGAAGGCCTGGCCGTTGGATCAGAGGGAGATCCAACGGTCTAGGAAGAGGGCGGATAAGACAAGAGAGGCGGGCCACGTGGCGCCCCCAGATTGGGCCACGTGGCCCAATCAGATTATTCCTTGGGTATTATTGACTTTTGAGGGCCAAGATGGCCGAATTTGAGAAAACTCAAAACATGAAAGTTGTAGATCTTGACGAGATCTACAAGTTTCATGTTGACCAAAACTGGAAATAAAATCAAACAAGGGCCCGAAATATTTTTGAAGATATTTTTAAGTCTAAAAACACCACGAACTTTTGTTTTGTCATTTTTTTGTGGTTTTTAATTTATTAAGGATTTTGTTAATTATAGGACATTAACAGGGATTTATTGACAAACTTTTAAGCAAGGGGGTTAATTATGGGAAATAAAGATGATGAAACTGAGGTTCATCACCCATTTGTTGTCGGAGATGGGATAAATGAATCATGCATCACACCATTTCTGAATTTCTTTCATAACAACCTCCCACAGATTTAGATTGATTCTTCTCTGAAATTCTCAGCATAAGGATGGATTGATGCCATGGAGATCTGAAGTTTTCCAGCCTATCGCCTTGCGGTTGCGTTGAAGAACCTCCATCAAACGAGATTCTTGGTTTGTGGTTAGATGAGCATTGATAATGATCGGGTACATGTTAGGTTCTCCTGCAATAAAGGCATATTTCATAGTGGAGGGCAATGGTTTCAGCTTGGGCAGATTCGGAGCGGCTTCAGTGGTGACTTCATCTATTAAAACAGGTTGTGGTTCTTTCATCTATTTGGAGTCCACCATGCTCTGTTCTGTCTCATCATTTAATAATTTCCAGAACTCTTCAATGACTTCTTCTTCATCGCATAACTCTTTGATAACCTACTCCTGGTCTTGAAGGTACATCATCGCCATCCGGGTCTCCTTAAGTAACTCAGCAATTGTCTCATCATGATCAATAAGAGGAAATTTGATTGTGTTCTCCAATCCCTCCACTGGGCAGAGGAAATCATAGATCTCATTATCATCCATAAAGAGGTTGGTGTCTTGAATTTAGGCCAAAAAGTCGCAGTCTTCGGAGTGGTTGGTCACCCTTGCACATGATGCAGATGTCCCTTCTGGTTGTCTTGTGTCAGACATGGTCTCTATCTTGATTTTATTACTGTTGGAACCGAAGGTGATTTCTCCAGTGCCATAATTCACCACAGCATTGGTTGTTCACAGGAACGGTCGCCCAAGTATGATTGGGGTGAGGGGAAAAGGAGTGGAGACATCCATATCAAGTACGCCAAAATTCATTGGGAATTACTCCCCCTGAACCGTGACTATCACGTCTTCCAACATGCCCCTAGGCTGCTTGACTGATTTGTCTGCGAACTACAGAATCATCTTTGTGGATTTGAGTAGTCCTAACCCAAATTCTGTAAGCAGTGAGGCTGACATCAGGTTGACAGAAGACCAGTTGTCCAGCAAAGTACGTTCGAACTCCTGATTGAACATTTGACAGCGAACAAGCGGTGCTCCCTTATCTAGCTTCTTATCCGGGAGATTGATAATTGCATTGATTGTGGCCATTGTAAGAATGTGCTTCTCAGACTTACCACCTTTGCTTCTTGAGTTGTGAGGATGAGGCCTACGCTTATTTGTACATGTGTCTTTCAATCCTTTCTTCACAGCTGGAAGTTACTCAAGAGCTTTTATCAATGGCATGTTTAATACCAAATTCTGGATAATTTCCACAATGGCAGGATCAAACAAATCATTTTTCAAAATTTTCATTTTTTGTGTTTTTTCATTGCTTCTGGAAAAGGAATATTCACAGAATCTTCAATAATATCATTCAAGACTATGTCCATATCATTGTTTATATGCAATTTAATTGTATGGAAATAGAGGGATTTAAATGTAAATCCTTATTGTTTTTCATTAAATAAGTAAAATAAATAAACTACGGCAGATAATTCATAAAACTCAAACTTGAATGCTAGAAGGGTCTTTGTACAATTGCTGAAATTTAGGGGGGTTGATTTGTAATTTAACCAATATTTAGTCCCCCCTAAGGTTTTTCTTCGTTCCTTCTTCATTTCCAAACCAGAAAGAAAGGGGAGGTCGCCGCCCCTCCTCCTCTCCACACGCGAGCGGCGGTTGGATGGGCTTCACGACTGGGCACGACGGAGGCGGCCGCACCATGCGGAGGCGACCGCACCGCACGGAGGACGGCAAGTCTGGCCGTGCAGCTGCGGGCCTTGGTGGATGGAGGTCGGGGATGGTGATGACGATGGTCTGGAGCACACGGCTACGGGCGGTGAGACCACGCTAGGAGGCGGGGAGTTGTGGTCGGGACCTCGGGATGGCACACGCGGACGCGGTGCTGGGGAGTACTAGAAGTGGTGGCGTAGGCGGCGCTACTACCGCTTGGTGGTAACGTGTGGAGCAACGTCGTGCTGGGGCGGTGCTTGGTGGAGGGGTCGGAGACGCAGGGCGGCGCACGCATGCACGTCGTCGGCGTTGTTGCTGCGGGCGAGGTCAGGCTGGATGCGTAGAGGTCCGTGCGAGACGGAGACGCCGCTAGGGTTGGAGGCGCTGTCGCGACCCCGATTCTCGGGCCGTCGGATCCACCCATATCCGGATCTGGTTACTCAGCAATAATTTATTCACCAATTACAACTAACATTCAGAAACAGAGTTAAATAAAAATACTCAGAAGGAAGTATTTCAACACTTTGTCATTCACAAAATAAAGTTTACATGATCCATTGTCCCACTACAACCCTTTACATGTACATCAGCTGGATGAAAATATGCAGAAATATTACTAACTACCTTACCAAGAAAAGCTACTATGGCTGGCTGGATGTCTAGTATGTAAGCTGGCTGGATTTTTTTAAATTCCTTGCGATGGCTCACCGACGCCTATTGGGTTTTCCATAAATCATAGGATAAAAAATTAGCGAATGCTAAGTAACGAAGACGAAAAAAGCAAACAAATTGTGTAATTTTTCAAAACTTATTATCACAAAAAGTTTCGTTTCTTCTCATTAATTTAAGTCCTATTCCTTTCTATTCCACGTCAGGGATTAGTCCAGGGGAACCCCACCATTCTTGGACTCCGAAGCTGTGGACACTTCAAAATTGGAGATTGTGTTGATCTTGGTAAGCTTATGTCGCCACACGTCGCCTCAACCAATCCTCCAATACTACCATGACAAAATTTTTTTCTTTTATTAAACAGGATCTCAAACCCTCAGTCTAGAAAAAAAAATGAGCACACCGCCCTCAAGGACTCGGTTGCTTAAAACCTCAGGCTAACATTATAACCTAGCAGCTTAAATACATGTTGTCGTGACCCAACCGCTATTGAACACCTGTGCCTCCACATGGCACGGCCACATCTTCCGTCGTTCAACCCGAAGATATTAGCTCCCGATACCACGCGTTGCAAAATATTCATTTCGTGTGCACATATCATAACAAGGCAACCGTGTACCACCTAGGTAGCGAAACGCCAATACGAGTTCCTTTTGACAAACCTACAGGTTACATGCCCGACTTGTAGTTCTACTCCCAGTCATCCTTAACGTGACACACGATCCTTTTCAGGATCCAACTCAAACCACATCAATTCTCATGATGTAATTCTTTCGTTAAGTCTTCGAATTGCATAATCAGCATTACTTAGTATAGACCCACATATATATTATTCATATGCATATATACTTGTATTTATGCCTATTTTAACTCCCAAACCCTAACTTTCAAAGCCACCGCATCAATTTGATGCTTAAACCTTATTTTAGTGGGAATCGCAAAGAAACTTTTCAGACTTTTCAAAAATAGCCAAAATTTGGGTTCTTTATAGTACAGAACATAAAATCAGAAATTTCAACGATCTCATATGAAAACCCAACAGCAAAAGGAAGGATTTCATTACCTAATCAAGCTCTCTCTCATGTATGTAGTGCTTTATCGTGTTTCGTTTTCAGAAAGGATGATTTAAGGCTCATGAAACGATCGAATTTCATTTTCGTATCAAAAATGCTAAGAACGTGTCAAGAATGCGAATAACGAACGAAGAACACGAAGAACACGAAGAACACGAAGAACGTCAAGAACATATTTTCTCTTGAAATTTCAGCAGAGCTTCCCCTTATATGGGGTGATATTTCTAGGAAAATTTTGACAGAGTTTCCTCTTGTATCGGGACATATTTCTCGAAAAATTTCGGTAGAGTTTCCCCTTATATCGGGACATATTTCAATATAAAAACAAAAAGAGTTTCCTCTATAAAATCAATCGAGAGAAAAACAGCGAAACTGAAAGAATATAATTAAACTGCAAGTGATGGAGAATCGGTAGACACCATGCGTCTTAGGTGAGTGAATGTGTGATGAATCATAGGGTTCACTGACGTGCACAGCCGCCTGCACCTAAGTAGGGTATTACATGGATTTCTCCATCAAAATAACTATAAAAGCGGAAAAGAAAGAATAATAAGCAATGGAGAATCGGTAGACACCACGCATCTTAGGTGAGTAAATGTGTGACGAATCACAGGGTTCACTATTGTGCACAGCCGCCCGCACCTAAGTAGGGTGTTACACAGATTTCTCCTTGACCACAACCGGAAATAAATTGGGAAGAAAGATGAATCAAGAACAAAACTTGGAAGAAAAGAGGATGAATTGAAAGCGTAGTTTACGAAGAAAACTAAGAGAGGATCATACCTTCCTCCTCTTCATTCTCACGGCAGCGCTTCGCTAGCGCTCTTTCCCCTCCTCCCACTCCTCCTCCCAACCTCTCAACCCTAGCCCTTGGTGTTTGTGGTAGTGGAAATCGTAGAGAATGAATGGGTAGGGGGCTATTTATAGGCTCCAGAAAACCAATAATCATGGTTAGAAAATCATGGTTTAGACCTTAACCATGGTTTAGCGGTCCATGGTTTTGGCTCATGGTTTTGGCCCCAACCTATCTCAAACTTGGGGCTTAAGTTAGAACATTCCAGATGATTCTAGATTCGCTAATGACGATTAATTAACACTAATCGTGATTAACTTTCACTAATCGCGATTTAACTTTCGCGGTTTACGCTTATCTTTTGCTAACTATTGATTAGTGTTTGCTAATGATCATTAGTGGTTTTCAATCCATCATTAGTTTCTTTAATCACACTTAATTAGTATTAATGACAGTCATTATGGGTTAATGACTTCTTAACCCTCCTTACTTCTCTTTCTTCCGAAAATCATAACAAATCGAAACGAACTCCGATTCATACGAAACAAATTCCGTTGGTTTTCTCTTGACGAGCTGGATCTTATTATATAGGATCCGAGATATGCCAAGTTCAAGGATTTACAATTATAACAACCTTAAAGAAAGTCTCGTCCTCGAGACTAGAAATGCTGGCATAACAACCTTAAAGAGGATTGAAACCATAACAACCTTAAAGAGAATGAACGCCATTTCATTTATAAAGAGGATATACAATACATAGTGTTATTACTCAAACAAGTAGGGGTATTGCTCTCTCATTTCCACCTCAGGTTCCCATGTGGCTTCTTTAAACTTTTGGTTCCGCCATAATATTTTAACTAGAGGCACCTCTTTGTTTCTCAACTTCTTGATATCCCTGTCAAGTATTTGCACAGGTAACTCGTGGTATGTCAAGTCTGGCTCAACGTGTAAATCATCCTAACTTATCTTATGCTCTGGATCCTTATCGTACTTTCTCAGATTTGATACATGAAAAACATCATGTATTGTTGAAAGATGTGGAGGAAGCGCAAGTCTATAGGCAACTTTTCCAATCTGCTGGATAATTTCAAAGGGACCCACGAACCTGGGTGCTAACTTCCATGCACACCAAACCTTTGAATTCCCTTCATAGGTGATACTTTGAGAAATACAAAGTCACCTACCTCAAACTCAAGGTCTCTTCGCCTAGTATCACTATAGCTTTTCTGGCGAGCTTGAGCAGTCAATATTATTTTTCGAGCAAGCTATACAGCTTCCCGTGTCTCTTGCAGTGTATTTGAATCATAAAGTTTCTTTATCCCGACCTCTTGCCAACACAAAGGAGTAGTTACCTACGTCCATAAAGTGCTTCAAATGGTGCCATGCCAATACTTGTATGGTAGCTGTTGTTGTATGTGAATTCTGCAAGAGGTAAATATTTAATCCATGATCCCTTCCATTCTAAGGCACACGCTCGTAGCATATCCTATAGTGTCTGAATCGTACATTCTGACTGACTATCTGTTTGTGGATGATATGTTGTACTCAAGCATAGTTGTGTACCTAAGGTTTTCATGAAGTTCTCTCAATAGTGTGAGGTGAATCGTGAATCTCGATCAGAAACTACTTCCTTTGGAATACCATGGAGGCGAATCACATGTGTAATATATAACTTAGCAAGCTGGTCTGGAGTGAAAGATAAGCTTATCGGAATAAAGTGTGATACCTTTGTCAGAGGATCTATTATAACCCAGATATTATCTTTACTACCAGTCATCTGAGGTAAGCTAGTAACGAAGTCCATGGAAATGCTTTCCCATTTCCATTCAGGTATAGGGAGGGGTCACAATAATCCTGGTGGCTTTTGGTGTGAAGCATTTACCTGCTGGCAAGTGAAACATGAATTCACAAATTCAGCAATGTCTTTCTTCATTCCCGGCCACCAAAAGTATGAATGAAGATCCTTATACATCTTTGTAATTCCTGGATGAATAGATAATCATGAACAGTGCGCTTCACGTAAGATGTCTTTCCTTAGTTCAGGTGTGTTTGGTACACAAACTCTAAGATGGTTATATAGTAACCCATCTTGTATCTGGAATCCCTCTATCTCATTCTTCTCAAGTTGTTGTCTTAAGTCTTTAAGGACTGGATCATCCTCCCATCCTTTCTTTATTCTATCCCAGATCTCTGGTTTGTATCGGTGAGGAATAGTTATAGTATTGGCACTACTATCAAATGGTTTCCATTCACTTAACTTTGATAGTAAACCCCAGAAGTGGATAGCACTCACCAACCCAGGTGAATAAGTTCTTCTGCAAAGGGCATCTACTACGATGTTCCCCTTAACAGGGTGGTAGGAGATAGTGCAATCATAGTCTTTCAACAACTCTAGCCACCGTCTCTCTCTCATATTGAGTTCCTTCTGATCAAATAGATATTTCAAGCTTTTATGATCAGTGAAGATATCAAAAGTAATACCATAGAGGTAATGTCTCCATATCTTTAAAGCAAAAACTACAACATCTAATTCAAGGTCATGTGTTGGGTATTTATTTTCATGTGTCCTGCGCTGTTGTGATGCATACGCAACTACCTTACCATGTTGCATAAGAACTGCCCCAAGTCCTTCTTTAGACGCATCAGTGTACACTGTGAACCCTTCACTCCCAGAGGATAGAGTAAGGATTGGTGCACATGTTAGGCATTCTTTCAGTTTCTGAAAACTAGCTTCACATGTATCCGACCATAAGAATGGGACCTCCTTCTGAGTTAGTCTAGTCATTGGCAATGCTATTCATGAAAAGTCCTTCACGAATCTTCTATAATATCCAGCTAAACCCAGAAAAGATGTATTTTTGTGACAGTCTTCGGGCGTTCCCAACTCATCACCACACTAACCTTTGTAGGATCAACTGATATACCTTCCCCAGAAGTAATATGGCCTAAGAAAGATACTTTAGATATCCAGAAGTCACATTTGCTATATTTAGCATACAGTTTGTTCTTCCTTAGAGTTTCAAGTGCCTGCCTGAGATGGTGTTCATGCAGATACTTATCCTTGGAGTAAATAAGCACAACATCAATAAAGACTACTACAAAGTGATCTAAGAACTCCTTGAATACTCTATTCATGAGATCCATGAAGGCTGCTGAGGTATTTGTTAGTCCAAAAGGCATAACTAAGAATTCATAATGCCCGTATCTAGTTCGAAAAGCTGTCTTGGGAATATCTGTATCTTTAATTTTCATTTGATGGTATCTAGATCTTAATCAATCTTGGAATACATAGTTGAACCCTGTAACCGATCAAAGAGATCATCTATTCTTGGCAGTGGATACTTATTCGTTATTGTCCTCTTGTTTAGTTGTTTATAGTCAATGCATAACCGCATTGACCCATCCTTTTTCCTAACAAATAAGACAGGTGCACCCCATGGTGAAGTACTAGGATGAATGAATCCTTTATCTAACAGTTCTTGCAATTGTACCTTTAACTCTCGTAACTCAGTTGATGCCATCCTATACAGAGGGATAGAGATAGGCTGAGTATCAAGTATGAGAGAGATTTCAAATTTAATCTCTCGCTCAGGTGGTAATCCAGGTAGTTCCTCTGGAAATATATCACGAAACTCGCACACTATAGGTATATCTTCCATAATTCTCTCTGACCCTGATGTAGTGGTTGCATAAGCTAAATAACCTTGGCACCCTTGCTCTAACAACTGTTGTGCCTTCAATGTAGAGATATATTCGATATTATCATTGGATGTCTTTCCAATGAACTGGAACTCTACCGAGTTAGGAAGGTGAAACGTTACTGTCTTCTGAAAACAGTCAAGACATGCATGATGCCTTTCTAGCCAATCCATCCCTAGGATAAGATCAAAGTCTTCCAATTCTATTAGTAGTAGTGAAACAGGTCACTGATGTCCCGCTATAACTACTATACAATTATCCAATATTTCTCAGATTATAAATACTTGTCCTCCTGGTCCCTTGATCAGATAGGATTGTTGTACTTTACTGGTATCTTACCCAAAGTGGGTACTAACCATCGAGCAATAAATGAATGTGAAGCACCAGAATCAAATAAGGCACGTACTGAAAAGCCATGAATAGTAACGGTACCTCGTACGGCTATGCCTGAATTGTAGGATTGTTCTTTAGTGATTGCATTGAGCTGACCATTAGGTTTAGGCAAGCTAGAACCCGCAACACTTTGTGGTGGTTGCTTTGTAGGAGACGCTCCTTGTGAGCCACGACTTCTACCATGTCTTCCTCCGTGTGTTGCTCCATTTCTCAAGGTGGATGTTATACTGTTAATTGGGGTTGGTAAAACCCTGACCCTCTCAACTTCGGACAATCTTTCTTGATGTGGTATTCCTGATGACAGTAAAAACACATACGTGCTCCTATTTGAGCTGAAGACCCAGCCATTGAGGTGCTAGCTCCAGCTGTTGAGTCACGAGGATATAGTGGAGGTCTAGAGATACCCTTTCTTCTAGATAATTCCTGGCCCAAAGTCTGTGGCGAGCTTATATTAGACCCGACTGGATGATAACGATTGTCTCTTCAGTTATAATTCGCCTTACGTTTGGATGGTCCATCAGTAAAGTTAAAGCTTCTTCTTTGGTGGTTTCCATCCCTCTCCATCTCAATACGAGAGGCGATGTTTCATGGCTTCATCTACAGTGGTGGCTCAAAAACCTGCAATCTTCTATGTCAAATCTCCCTGAAGACCGCTAACAAATTTGGTAAGACACTCTTGTGGTGAAGCTTCTAAAGCTGGGGAGTAACGTAGCAGCTCCGTAAAGTGAGTATGATAATCTCGTACATTCTTGGATCCTTGGGTCAAAGAAGCTAACTCCCTCCTCTTTAATTCTTCTTAATGGGAGGGACAGAAGTGGGCTCGGAACCTTTCTTCAAAAACATCCCATGGAACAGGATCTGCTAATTTCTTGGAAATTGCTGTCCACCATCATCGTGCGTAATCTGCTAGGGAGTAATCAGCAAAGTGCACCCAGGTGTCAACTGGTGCATGGATTATCCTCAACATCCTAGTAACGTCATCGAGCCATAACTCAGCCTCGGCAGGTGTCTCTACACCTTTGAATCGAGGAATTTTTCCCTTTCGATAATTATCTAGTAATGTTTGGTATTTAAGAAGGGCCTTCTCCATTGCTCCTTCAGTCAGGGTAGGAGCAGACTCAGTTGAAGGATGGTAACTAGATTCTTCCTTAGAAAGATGGATAGAACCTTCAATCCTAGCATCTGCAGGCTCAGATGCATCGGGTCTCTCAGCTTGTGTATTGAGCCTCTCCTCCAATGCTTGTTGCCTTTGCCCCATGTCTTGGAGCATTGCCATCATAGCGGCTAATTGTCTAGACACATCTTGATCTTCCATGATCCTGGGATGAGTCAAGGTCAAAGGTCAGATCCTATATGTCTTAGCATGATGTACATAAGGGACAATGACTTGTGAATGGTGCTGCAGTCATTTATTAAGATCAAAGGATCTTAATACAACCTTAGTTTTTTGAATACTGCTCATAGTTGTTAATTACTAAATAAATTAGTAGAGTAATCAAGCTCTGATACCAATCTGTCGCGACCCCCATTCTCGGGCTGTCGGATCCTCCCATATCCGGATCTGGTTACTCAGCAATAATTTATTCACCAATTACAACTAACATTCAGAAACAGACTGCAAATAAAAATACTCAGAAGGAAGTATTTAAACAAATTACCATTCACAAAATAAAGTTTACATGATCCATTGTCCCACTACAACCCTTTACATGTACATCAGCTGGAAGAAAATATACAGAAATATTACTAACTACCTTACAAAGAAAAGCTACTATGGCTGGCTGGATGTCTAGTATGTAAGCTGGCTGAATTTTTTTAAAATTCCTTACGATGGCTAACCGACACCTATTGGGTTTTCCATAAATCATAGGATAAAAAAATTAGCGAATGCTAAGTAACGAAGATGAGAAAAGCAAACAAATTTGTAATTTTTCAAAACTTGTTATCACAAAAAATTTCATTCCTTCACATTAATTTAAGTCCTATTCCTTTCTATTCCACGTTAGGGATTAGTTTAGGGGAACCCCACCATTCTTGGACTCTGAAGCTGTGGACACTTCGGGATTGGAGATTGTGTTGATCTTGGTAAGCTTAAGTCGTTGCACGTCGTCTCAACCAATCCTCCAATACTACCCTGACAATTTTCTTTTCTTTTATTAAACAGGGTCTCAAACCCTCAGCCTAGAAAACAAATGAGCATACCGCCCTCGAGGACTCGGTTGCTTAAAACCTCAGGCTAACATTATAACATAGAGGCTTAAATACATGTTGTCGTGACCCAGCCGCTATTGAACCACCCGTGCCTCCACATGGCACGACCACATCTTCCGTCGTTCAACCCGAAGATATTGGCTCCTGGTACCACGCGTTGCAAAACATTCATTTCGTGTGCACTTATTATAACAAGGCAACCGTGTACCACCTTGGTAGAAAAACACCAATACGGGTTCCTTCTGACAAACCTACAGGTTGCATGCCCGACCTGTAGTTCTACTCCCAGTCATCCTTAATGTGACACACGATCATTTTAGGATCCAACTCAAACCACATCAATTCCCATGATGTAATTCTTTCGTTAAGTCTTCAATTCGGATAATCAGAAATACTTAGTATAGACTCACATATATATTATTCATATGCATATATACTCGTATTTATGCCTATTTTAACTCCCAAACCCTAACTTTCAAAGCCACCGCATAATTTGATGCTTAAACCTTATTTTAGTGGGAATCAAAAAGCAACTTTTCAGACTTTTTCAAAAATAGAAAAAATTAGGGTTCTTTGTAACACAGATTATAAAATCAGAAATTTCAACGATCTCATATGAAAACCCAACAGCAAAAGGAAGGATTTCGTTACCTAATTGAGCTCTCTCTCATGTATGCAGTGCTTTATCGTGTTTTGTTTTCAGAAAGGATGATTTAAGGCTCCTGAAACGATCGAATTTCATTTTCATATCAAAAACGCTAAGAACGTGTCAAGAACACGAAGAACGAATGAAGAACACGAAGAACGCGAAGAACAAGAAGAACACGAAGAATGCCAAGAACATATTTTCTCTTGAAATTTCAACAGAGCTTCCCCTTATATGGGGTGATATTTCTAGGAAAATTTTGGCAGAGTTTTCCCTTATATCGGGACATATTTCTCGAAAAATTTTGGCAGAGTTTCCCCTTATATCGGGACATATTTCAAAATAAAAACGAAAAGAGTTTCCTCTATAAAATCAATCGAGAGAAAAACAGCAAAACTAAAAGAATATAATTAAACTGCAAGTGATGGAGAATCGGTAGACACCACGCGTCTTAGGTGAGTGAATATGTGATGAATCACAGGGTTCACTTATGTGCACAACCGCTCGCACCTAAGTAGGGTATTACACGGATTTCTCCATCAAAATAACTATAAAAGCGGAAAAGAAAGAACAATAAGCAATGGAGAATCGGTAGACACCACGCATCTTAGGTGAGTGAATGTGTGACGAATCACAGGGTTCACTAACGTGTACAGTCGCTCGCACCTAAGTAGGGTGTTACACAGAGTTCTCCTTGAAGCACAATCGAAAATAAATCGAGAAGAAAGATGAATCAAGAACAAAACTTGGAAGAAAAGAGGATGAATTGAAAGCCTAGTTTACGAAGAAAACTAAGAGAGGATCATACCTTCCTCCTCCTCGTTCTCCCGGCAGCGCTTCGCTAGCGCTCTTTCCCCGCCTCCCACTCCTTCTCCCGACCTCTTGACCCTAGCCCTTGGTGTATGTGGTAGTGAAAATCGTAGAGAATGAATGGGTAGGTGATGAATCCTGTATTCATCATGCTAAAATTGGTCATTTAGGCTATGTCCGCCATCATCCACTTGTAATTAATTATTAATAGAGCATTATTAGCATTCATACATGTGTGAATAATATCTGCATTTCATCATGCGTAATTGCATTTAAAATCCCAAGTGTAAATTAGCCCAAAAAGCCGCTAACTTCGCTTATTTTAAATAATTCATCCTAACTCCGATTGACCCCAAACCACCTCCATTGTGTAGATATTACTAACCTTGTTAAATAAAAAATACAAAAAAATTACTAACCCCAATAAGTGTATAATAATCCCAAAGTCTAATTCACATCTGACGGACTAAAACGAGCATATCTCCTACATACAATATTCGATTTTGGTCTACTCACTTTTAAAATACTCCATTTTCAAATACCTTCAAAACAAGACCAATTTCATAAAATTCAGAGCTCATATGTGAAAGTTGGGTTTTGGGCCTCTTTTGCACATTTTAACTTTTTGCTAATTTTGACCTCAGTTTTTTATGAGCATAATTAACTCTTTTAATTTTATTTCTTTTTCATTTGTGTCCTTTGATGAAAGTTTTAATAAGAAACACAAAAATCCAAATCCAGATCAAAACTGAAATCAAAGAAACTGACCAAGTCCGAGTGTCTGTTGTTGGTCTCTACAAAAGTTGTGTGTTTCTTACTTTTATTTTATTTTCCTATTTTCGTATCCACTAAAAATCCAAAAAAACTAGATTAATGTGTAATTGATTTTCTTGTATTTTATCATATTTTTCTATAATTTTTATCCCCTTTAAAACTACCAAAAAAATATAAAATCCCAAAAAATCGGTTTTCTATACACATGGAGAGCCACCAAAAATACCACTTCGCACAGGTGACCTCTTTTGCTCCTGAGTCCTTCATGAAAGTTGTAGATCTCGACAAGACGAACAACTTTCATGAAGAAAATTTTTCGATTCGAGGTATCCTTCTATTTCTTTTCTATTTTTATTCATCTTTTATTTTGAAATTTTTTCGGGGGCGCCACGTCGCAGCCCCTGGACGTGCCACGTGGCACCCCACCTTCTTCTCTCTCTCCCCAGGCACTCTCCTCCTGCGCGCACGTACGTGGCACGTGACCCGCCCCCTCCCCTTCCTCCATTCATCTTCTCCAACGGCTCCACCCCCGGCTGTTACCCCCGCCAGTTACACCTCGCCCATGTAACGCCACCCCCGACCGTTAGCACCCCCCGCCAGCCCCTATAAACCTCGCCGACCTCCACCTTGGCAAGGCATCCGCCTTGCCCCTGACGGCTGGTGACAGCAGCCAACCGGCGTGATCCACCGGGCTCGTCCCTGTGCACCTGCTCCTCCGTGAGCAACCCAGCTTCTGGAGCATGCCAGCTCCATTGAGGCGGGCATCGGAAGAGAGCCCTGCTCCTCCCTCCCTCAGACACCATCGCCACACACCGAGCACCTCCGCCTCGACCCGCTCACCCAGCCGCATCTCCGCCTCGCAGACAGCCCTCACGGCGACTCCTTCCCAGACGCATTCGCCACCGCTCGGCCGTGTGTCGGCCGAGCGCTCGATCTCCGTCTCCAGTCACCTCCGTTGCGCGGGTCACCTCTGCTGCGCGGGGGTGCCGCCCGACTTCGGTCATCGTCTCGCCACCTCCACCATCGACTACACGCACGGCTCCGCCTCGGCTGCACAGCAGCGCCGCCTCGCCGCCCGCGCTGCGTGCCTTTGCACATTTTAACTTTTTGCTAATTTTGACCTCAGTTTTTTATGAGCATAATTAACTCTTTTAATTTTATTTCTTTTTCATTTGTGTCCTTTGATGAAAGTTTTAATAAGAAACACAAAAATCCAAATCCAGATCAAAACTGAAATCAAAGAAACTGACCAAGTCCGAGTGTCTGTTGTTGTCTCTACAAAAGTTGTGTGTTTCTTACTTTTATTTTATTTTCCTATTTTCGTATCCACTAAAAATCCAAAAAAACTAGATTAATGTGTAATTGATTTTCTTGTATTTTATCATATTTTTCTATAATTTTTATCCCCTTTAAAACTACCAAAAAAATATAAAATCCCAAAAAATCGGTTTTCTATACACATGGAGAGCCACCAAAAATACCACTTCGCACAGGTGACCTCTTTTGCTCCCGAGTCCTTCATGAAAGTTGTAGATCTCGACAAGACGAACAACTTTCATGAAGAAAATTTTTCGATTCGAGGTATCCTTCTATTTCTTTTCTATTTTTATTCATCTTTTATTTTGAAATTTTTTCGGGGGCGCCACGTCGCAGCCCCTGGACGTGCCACGTGGCACCCCACCTTCTTCTCTCTCTCCCCAGGCACTCTCCTCCTGCGCGCACGTACGTGGCACGTGACCCGCCCCCTCCCCTTCCTCCATTCATCTTCTCCAACGGCTCCACCCCCGGCCGTTACCCCCGCCAGTTACACCTCGCCCATGTAACGCCACCCCCGACCGTTAGCACCCCCCCGCCAGCCCCTATAAACCTCGCCGACCTCCACCTTGGCAAGGCATCCGCCTTGCCCCTGACGGCTGGTGACAGCAGCCAACCGGCGTGATCCACCGGGCTCGTCCCTGTGCACCTGCTCCTCCGTGAGCAACCCAGCTTCTGGAGCACGCCAGCTCCATTGAGGCGGGCATCGGAAGAGAGCCCTGCTCCTCCCTCCCTCAGACACCATCGCCACACACCGAGCACCTCCGCCTCGACCCGCTCACCCAGCCGCATCTCCGCCTCGCAGACAGCCCTCACGGCGACTCCTTCCCAGACGCATTCGCCACCGCTCGGCCGTGTGTCGGCCGAGCGCTCGATCTCCGTCTCCAGTCACCTCCGTTGCGCGGGTCACCTCTGCTGCGCGGGGGTGCCGCCCGACTTCGGTCATCGTCTCGCCACCTCCACCATCGACTACACGCACGGCTCCGCCTCGGCTGCACAGCAGCGCCGCCTCGCCGCCCGCGCTGCGTGCCTTCGCCTCCGCCCGCCCCACCACGACGCATAGGCGCCGTTGGATTGGGCAGGAGGCCCCAAATCCAACGGCTGAGAGTTTCCACGCGTCCCTCCCCTGAGCCTCGGCCCCAGCCTCGAGGCTCGGGTCCCCGAAGCAGCATCCGAGCCTCCCTCTCCACCGAACCTTCGCCCCGCCCCCGAGCCTCAGGTTCAGCACCCAAACCACAGGCTCGGGACCCCGAGCCTCCCGGTCCGCCAACGAGCCTCCTGGCGCACGCGCTACGCACGTGCGTTGGGGGAAATTTGCAGATAGGCCCTCCATCTTTCAAGCTTTTGCAGAAATACCCCCGCTAGTGGGTAAATTACAGAGGAGCCCCACCTACTTTTTGAATCTACAGATAAGCCCTTCCAGGGACCTTTTTGAAAGGAAAACTTTATTTTAATTACATTTTGGTCCCTGCAGTTTCATTTTATCATATCTTTCTCATACGAACTCCGTTTTCAGCGTATAATATGTCATTTTTGAAGCTATTTTCATGATCTACAACTTAGCATAGCTTGTGAACAGATCTGAGGTTGTTTAATGTCATATATATTTGAGGATCATCATTGACTTTTGCAGGCTAAGTTTGACATACTCGTGCTTAAGAAATTAACGATAAACCTGTTGTAGGAGTTCTGTTGAGGATTTCAATTTGATTAACCCCTTGTTTTATTGTTGATTATTCCTAATGATTTAATCTTTACAGGAGACAAATCGAGGATCAATTTATCTAACTCTCGACTTATCTGATCGATGATCAATTTTGAGGAGCATATTTATTGATTAGATCTATTGTTTTGTAACTTGGAGTTGATCAGTTTTCTGGGCGTTAATGATCTCTTTTGATCTGTGATAGTCTTTCGAGAATCAATTGATAAATTTAATTGAGATTTGAATTTTATACTTCACAGGTACTGAGCTTAATCATCTCTGTATATTTCCTTGCATTTGCATCTTATTGCAATATATATTTTCTCAACACAAAAATTAATCGAGCACTTATTAATTATTTAATTTGATTCAAGACCACGTAACTAAAAATCACCGTTCCTTGTGTTTGACCTTGGTAAACTTACCACGTAAAAATATTCCACAACATTCAAGGCTTGTGGTTTTTGATCGACCGAAATTTGCCTCCTATACTACAATTTGTCGACTATTAAAGAGGTGGATTTCGCGTTCATCAAATGGCGCCGTTGCCGGGGAACGACGAATTTTTAGGGTTTTAAATCATTTTTGTAATTGATTTTTGTGAAAATTAATTTTTGTGCCATTTTTTTTCTTCTGCATTTTATTTTGCATTTCTCTCTTACTTCTGCTACTAACTGTAAATTCTCTCTTCGCAGACTTCTGGGAGATGAATTTTGATATTAAATCAAGGATCTGCGAGGAAGACCGAATTTTAATTTTATGAGAGAGAGTTAGCATAAGTTTAAATTTCTGCATTATTCACAGGGTCCCTCTCCCCTTGTACCCTGTCAAATTGTAATATTCAGGACTGGACTCTCCGTGGCCTGACGTAGAATTTAGGAGCACATACGCTAGATTAGAATTATTTGATTGTGCTCGTAATTCTTATGCCACACATTCACTAACTATACGCACTATAGATCGTTCAACATTAGCGAAGTTTTTAAATCAATTCTTCCCTCTAATAGAACTATCTGTTTAGGGCGTTTTCCATCTGTGCATACCATTTAGTGTAATTTAAATTCCTTGTCTTGCATCCCACATGAAGAACGCGAGGATTCACTATAAGTCCTTCTCTTAAGCATGCATCATTGATTTACATTGCATCGTCTTTTCCGATCCTCCTTCCTCAATGTTTTACAACTTAGGATTTAAACGGAATTGGGATTGCTCGTTAGGCGTGAATTTTTGTGCTCACATAAACTACAGTGATAATTTTAACTTCAAACCGGGACTGCTAATCAAGGTGACTGTAAATAAAATTGACCTAAAATTAACCTGTGTTTGGTGGAGAGAAACCCATTCATTGTTTGTAAGGACAAGATCGCACACCTTAGGGTAGAACCAAAAACCGAAATACTTCGTTCAGACTATTGAGTTTAAACAATTAGCTACTTTTCAGTGAGGGTCTCGGGTAGCCGTTTACGGTCCGACTTCCCTTAGCAGAGTAGGTGGTTTAGAGGACACCGCGGAAGGCTCCGTCCTTAAGTAACACGGGTAGCCATTTAAACGGTCCATACTTACACCTATACTGGCTGAGAGTAGGTGCAACTAGTTGTATGAACTCGGGACAGTCTTTGTGAAATATTTCGGCACCTAACAGCTCCGCTTAATTTGCAAGATTGTCTTGCCATTAAATTAAAATTGAAAAGATAAGAGGCCGAACCCTAACTTGCCTTCACTAGAGTTGAGTGGGTGAATCAACGTGTTTGTTTTGTGTTTGATTTGTGTGCGTCAAAGGTCTTGCGATTGCAAGCAGATCGTGGTTCGCTAATCATTCCATCCATCTTGAGAAGATGTCGGCACAGTGGTCTTCTTTCCCGATCTCCACGACCATGTCCCGATATTCTTCTTCCCCTCAGCCATCATTCTCTTCCCGCCCATACATCCCACCCTATGACCACACTTCTTCTTGGAATAGTCCTCTCTCACATTCTGACAATTTTATGGACACGAGAGAGAGATCAGAATTGAGGATAAACAATAGAGTGACCGATATTGACAATGGAACACGATTTCCGGTCACTAGGATCTCACAGCCTCTTGAATTATCCCCTACTCAAGATAACTATCAATTTTCCTTTGACAACCCACAAGAAAACCAAAGTCAAGGAAATACAACTCATGACCAGACCATAATGTTTATGAACAATCAACACTCTACTCGAGGTTACATGCCAGAATCACGACACATGGAGACTGATTATTCAATCACTAGTCATGAGATGTTTGAGGATGAGATTGCTCGGATTAGTCATAGAGCAGACACTTTAACAGAGAGAATATATGATCTCATCCAGTCTATGTAAAATTCAGAAGAAGTGAGGCCACCACCATGCGAACCACTGAGTCATCACAAACAGGCACAACCACCGCTGACCTTTGAACCCCCGACTGACCACATTATAGAAAATACCAAAAAAATTGAAAATTTTGAAAATTCAAAGAAATTGGACAATTCTGAAATGGAAGCATTTTGCAAGAGTCTGATCTTAGAGCTTCCATTAATCAAAGCCATAGAAGATGTGCCCGATCTTAAGAGATTTGTGAAGAGTCGACTGAACCCCAAAAAGACGAGAAAGAAACGATCCAGGACTGAATATTATGTCATATCAATGGCTAGTTCTTTGGTGATGAATCATAAAATCAAAAGCCGCAAAGTCAAGCGGTTGACTCGGATCACATGTGAAATTGAGGATTCAACATTCACTCATGTTCGGTTAGATGACGACTCTACATTAAACATCCTTCCGAAGTCCGTCTTTAATCAACTTAAATTTGGACAACTAAAAAAGACTAGGGTGATCGTTCAATTACCCGATCGATCTACCAAAAGACCGCGGGGGATCGTTTCTGTCGTCATAAATTTCCGAGGTAAAGAACATAAGGTGGACTTTACGATCCTTGACATTGAGCACCCCGGAAGGATGTCTGAGTCTCCTATCATTTTAGGAAAGCCATTCTTAGCATCCGCTAAGGCGATCGTCGATTGTGAGACTCAGAAAATCAAGTTCCCGAACTCGGACCACAATGAACAAATCCCCAATGACACGCCCTGCTCTGAGGAAAACCAACTTGAAACCGACAGTTATGATCAAAAATAAAGATTTCACATTATCAGACATCTCCGCATGACACATGATAAAAACCCTAGGAGAATCACCCAAAAGACTGATTGTTGGACAAACTACGGATTCTCACCACCCTATCACTACTCCTAGTAAAAATCAAGATTTTGGAGCTTCTGAAGAATTGGACGATATTTTTGAAGATCACCACGATTATTTGAGTGGTCCAATCTTTGAGTCGGCAGTAACTCATGAGATACTTGAACCATATAAGGAACCGACTCTGGAAACACCCGATGTCACCAAAATTCATGATCATCCGAAGGTGACATCAGCGCCCCCAGCCATAAACCACATAATCACCAGGAAAAATCTCCCTCGACCGAAGCAGTGCATGACCCTTCAAGAATTGGTCGACTTTTACGGGGATTCATCTGATGAGGAACTCACGAATGCCACATCGGTTACTCAAGATAGGGAGATGAAGACTGTCCATCTTCCTCCCAATACTTCTCAAGGAAAAAAAACCAATCAAGAAAGTCACCTTTGACCTTAGACACCAGGTGATTTCTGAAGAGTCCTCGTCTGGTCCTGATGTGGTTCATCAGATAAGTGCAATAGGTACAGCTCTGATCCAAGGGCACTTACCTTTGATCGAAAAAAGTTGGAGATCCTCTGCGGACGACTACTATTCTCTTGAGGACGACTCCGACGATGGCTGGTCTTCTTCATCATACTCCACATCTCCATACTATCTCCCTCTACACTCCAGCAAAAATGTCCGTCGCAAACCTCCTTGATCTTGTACATCCGCAAATCTACCCAGTTCCCCGTCTGTAATTATTTGATTATACTTAGGCTGACCTGAGCCTAAGTATAGGGGGACCGCTACCATTGTTTATACATCACTTCTCTTCTTTTTTTATAATCCCTCTATATTTAGTACGAGCTATGTCAACATTTCACTTTGTGCCATGAGGACATAGCACAAGCTAAGTATAGGGGGGTGTTTGTATATATTTTATCTACTTTATCCATAGCTCGTACTTTAATCGTTTTTATCTAACATCGGGGATGGGTACAAGTAGTGTGTATATTACATGTTTTCCAAAAAAACCAAAAAAATAAAAAAAAATCAAAAAAAAGAGAAAAACAAAAAACACCCAAAAAACTTTTTGCATTAAAAAAAATCATCACTCATGGTCTTGCATTTCATTAAGCATTTCATGCATTCCTTGGTCGATATATTCCTGACACATTCACCATCACTCAAGGCTTGAGGATTTTTGAGGACATTTGATTTCTGAGATCTTGAGATTCTGAGTTAGCATGCCTTACTCATTAGGGTTTTGAACTTAATAAATCTGCACTTCCCTAGTTTGAAAGATTTGAGCGCTATATTGCACTCTTCATCTCTACCTTCAAAGAATATGATCAGCACAAATCACTTTCACAACTGCATAATTGATGAGATGAGTTGAGATATCACTTGAGGAACTAGGACTAGAGATTTGAGTTTAGATCCGATCCAATGATATTCGAGGATGGGATAATGTTAATGAAGGCTGCAGAAAACCTGAGTGTCAGCAAAACCTAGCCAGTATGTAAACAAGTTCATATGTTATCTTTTTGATATTGACCTAAGTGCCAGGGTGTGTTGAAACTTAATGTTGATCAGTGTGCGCTAACTTTTGGTAAAAGCAGTGGAGCTAGCCAACAAAAGAAAAGAAAAAGAAATATTAAAGAAAAGCTCTATCATCCAAAGTCAAATTCCAAACGAGCTTCCACCAATGACGAGCGCTCCCAAACATTTTCAAAGTGTCCACTTGGACCAAGCGCTAATTAGGACCAAGGAGTCGGTTTGACACCATAAAAGGGCTCTGCATCGTAAGCGATACAAGTCTGGGTGTCGAAGGTATCTTAGATACTCAAAAGAGACACACCGCGGTGTACTCCCAGAAAAACAAGTGCAGACGACTCCAAATTCTCTTGACGGACACATTGATCAACAAAATAAAATATACTTGTGTTGAGTAATAAGGCACTCGAGAGGCACCTTGTTCCAATGTAAGGGAGAGAAAATCAGACACAATCCTATGCCCTCCATCATCTGGCCGTCCATCTACACTTTCAAGTCTGACAAACTAATGAGACGGTTGACTGAAGCAAGAATAGACTTATTCCCTAGTGTTGAGGATTAGGTCTAGAGGAGGATCTTTGGGACTGGAACTTTGAGTGATGCCCGACTCGATTCTCATGAAATGCAGTACACTTAAGTTCATATCCTAATATTATATGTACAAAAAGAGATTCTGATAATTAGAGAGGTTGGATTCCTTTTGATTAAAGCGTGGTTGATCCCAGAATTTTAGGGACGCTCAAATTAAGGGTCTTCTATGAATTAAGCCTTGAAAATTCACATGCACAGTCAGGGATGTAATCAACTAATTCATTCATTCATGCTCGGGGACGAGCATGGTCTAAGTATAGGGGTATGATGAATCATGTATTCATCATGCTAAAATTGGCCATTTAGGCTCTGCCCCCCATCATCCACTTGTAATTAATCATTAATAGATCATTATTAGCATTCATACATGTGTGAATAATATCTGCATTTCATCATGCATAATTGCATTTAAAATCCCAAGTGTAAATTAGCCCAAAAAGCCGCTAACTTCTCTTATTTTTAAATAATTCATCCTAACTCCGATTGACCCCAAACCACCTCCATTGTGTAGATATTACTAACCTTATTAAATAAAAAATACAAAAAAATACTAACCCCAATAAGTGTCTAATAATCCCAAAGTCTAATTTCACATCTGACTGACTAAAATGAGCATATCTCCTACATACAGTGTCCGATTTTAGTTTACTCACTTTTAAAGTACTCCACTTTCAAATACCTTCAAAACAAGACCAATTTCATAAAATTCGGAGATCATATGTGAAAGTTGGGTTTTGGGCCTCTTTTGCGCATTTTAACTTTTTGCTAATTTTGACCTGAGTTTTTATGTGCATAATTAACTCTTTTAATTTTATTTATTTTTCATGTGTGCCCTTTGATAAAAGTTTTAATAAGAAACATAAAAATCTGAATCCAGATCAAAACTGAAATCAAAGAAACTGACCAAGTCCGAGTGTCCGTTGTCAGTCTGTACAAAAGTTGTGTGTTTCTTACTTTTATTTTATTTTCCTATTTTCGTATCCATTAAAAATCCAAAAAAAATTAGATTAATGTGTAATTGATTTTCTTGTATTTTATCGTATTTTTCTATAATTTTTATCCCCTTTAAAACTACCAAAAAATATAAAATCCCGAAAATCGGTTTTCTATACACATGGAGAGCCACCAAAAATACCACTTCGCACAGGTGACCTCTTTTGCTCCCGGGTCCTACATGAAAGTTGTAGTATCGACAAGATGAACAACTTCGTGAAGAAAATTTTTCGATTCGAGGTCTCCTTCTATTTCTTTTCTATTTTTCTTCATCTTTTATTTTGAAATTTTTTTCCGGCGCCATGTGGCAGCCCCTGGGCATGCCACGTGGCACCCCACCTTCTTCTCTCTCTCCCCTGGCGCACGTGCCATGCACGTGCCACCTTCTCCTCCCGCACGCACGTGCACGGCGCGTGACCCGCCCCCTCCCCTTCCTCCATTCATCTTCTCCAACGGCTCCACCCCCGACCGTTACCCCCACTCCGCCCGTTACACCTCACCCATGTAACTCAACCCCCGGCCGTTACCCCCCCCCCCCCCCGCCAGCCCCTATAAACCTCGCCGACCTCCACCTTGGCTAGGCATCCTCCTTGCCCCTGACGGCTGGTGACAGCAGCCAACCGGCGTGATCCACCGGGCTCGTCCCTGTACACCTGCTCCTCCGTGAGCAGCCCAGCTTTTGGAGCTCGCCGGCTCCATTGAGGCGAGCATCGGAAGAGAACCCTGCTCCTCCCGCCCTCAGACACTGTCGCCGCACACCGAGCACCTCCGCCTCGACCCGCTCGCCTAGCCGCATCTCCGCCTCGCAGACAGCCCTCGCGGTGACTCCTTCCCAGCCGCATCCGCACCGCTCGGCCGTGTGTCGGCCGAGCGCTCAAGCTCCGTCTCCAGTCACCTCCGTTGCGCGGGTCACCTCCGCTGCGCGGGGGTGCCGCCCGACTTCGGTCATCGCCTCGCCACCTCCGCCATCGACTACGCGCACGGCTCCGCCTCGCCACCTCCTCGCCGCCCGCGCTGCGTGCCTTCGCCTCCGCCCGCCCCACCACGACGAACAGGCGTCGTTGGATCGGGCAGGAGGCCCAGATCCAATGGCCGAGAGCTTGCCAAGCGTCCCTCCCCCGAGCCTCGGCCCCAGCCTCGAGGCTCGGGTCCCCGAAGCAGCATCTGAGCCTCCCTCTCCGTCGAACCTTCGCCCCGCCCCCGAGCCTCAGGTTCGGCACCCGAACCACAGGCTCGGGACCCCGAGCCTTCCGGTCCGCCAACGAGCCTCCTAGCGCACGCGCTGCGCACGTGCGCTGGGGAAATTTGCAGATAGGCCCTCCATCTTTCAAGCTTTTGCAGAAATACCCCCGCTAGTGGGTAAACTGCAGAGGAGCCCCGCCTGCTTTTTGAATCTACAGATAAGCCCTTCCAGGGACCTTTTTGAAAGGAAAACTTTATTTTATTACATTTTGGCCCCTACAATTTCATTTTATCATATCTTTCTCATACGAACTCCGTTTTCAGCGTATAATATGTCATTTTGAAGCTATTTTCATGATCTACAATTTAGCATATCTTGTGAACAGATCTGAGGTTGTTTAATGTCAGTTATTATTTGAGGATCATCATTGACTTTTGCAGGCTAAGTTTGACATACTCGTGCTTGAGAAATTAACGATAAACCTGTTGCAGGAATTCCGTTGAGGATTTCAATTTGATTAATCCCTTGTTTTATTGTTGATTATTCCTAATGATTTAATCTTTACAGGGGACAAATCGAGGATCAATTTATCTAACTCTCGATTTATCTGATCGATGATCAATTTTAAGGAGCATATTTATTGATTAGATCTATTGTTTTGTAACTTGGAGTTGATCAGTTTTCTGGGCGTTAATGATCTATTTTGATCAGTGATAGTCTTTCAAGAATCAATTGATAAATTTAATTGAGATTTGAATTTTATACTTCACAGGTCCTGAGCTTAATCATCTCTGTATATTTCCTTGCATTTGCATCTTATTGCATTATATATTTTCTCAACACAGAAATTAATCGAGCACTTATTAATTATTTAATTTGATTCAAGACCACGCAATTAAAATCACCATTCCCTGTGTTCGACCTTGGTAAACTTACCAAGTAAAAATATTCCACAGCATTCAAGGCTTATGGTTTTTGATCGACCAAAATTCACCTCTTATACTACAATTTATCGATAATTAAAGAGGTGGATTTCGCGTTCATCAGTAGGGGGCCATTTATAGGCTCCAGAAAACCACTAATCATGGTTAGAAAACCATGGTTTAGACCTTAACCATGGTTTAGCGGTCCATGGTTTTGGCCCATGGTTTTGGCCAAAACCTATCTCAAACTTGGGGCTTAAGTCAGAGCATTCTAGATGATTCTAGATTCGCTAATGACGCTTAATTAACACTAATCGTGATTAACTTTCACTAATCGTGATTTAACTTTCACGGTTTACGCTTATCTTTTGCTAACTATTGATTAGTATTTGCTAATGATCATTAGTGGTTTTCAATCCATCATTAGATTCTATAATCACACTTAATTAGTATTAATGACAGTCATTATGGGTTAATTACTTCTTAACCCTCCTTAGTTCTCTTTCTTCCGAAAATCATAACAAATCGAAACGAAGTCCGATTCACACGAAAAAATTCCGTTGGTTTTCTTTTGACGAGCCGGATCTTATTATATAGGATCCGAGATATGCCAAGTTCAAGGCTTTACAAGCGCGGGGCGACGCCTGCTGCGAGATTTTTTTGTTTTTTTTTTGTTTTTTTAAAAAACTGTAAGTAGAAAGAAAATTTTCTTTTATGTTTTTTTTGAAACAAAATGTAAAAATCTTTTTTCCTTTTTCTTTTATTTTTTAAGATGATTCTACAAAACAAATGTTAGAGAGAGAAGAAAAATAACTATGTGTATTTTTTTATTTATTTTATTTATAAACAAAATAGGAGGCGTGAACGGTTGCGAATCTTGGCGATATGAAAGATAGACCCAAATCCCCGATCACCATGTGTGACCGGAGTTGATAAATTGTGCGAGGTAGAACGAGAACGTGTAGAGATCAAGAAAATGAGATAGAAAATTGGTGTTGAATCAGAAAATGTGTGGTGGATTTTTTTTGATTTTAGGATCTAAAGATTAATCATGACATCTATGTAAAAATTAAAACTAAGATTTGTCTAAGAAAAACGATGGAAAAGAAAATGGATCTCACCTCGGGATCGGATACGTCGTGATGGCCTCGACGAGGGCCGACTCGTTGTCACTAGATGGCTCGGAGGTTGGGTACCCTTCTTCGATAAGATTTCTCCCAAAGATCGGGCTCCTTTCCACCAAAGATTGATCAAAGACAAATGAGGGAAGAGGAGACCCGTAAAAAGAGAAGAAAAATACAAAAGGTAAGGATGTACAAAAGAGGAAGGTGTTTAGTGATGGAATTAATAAAATAATTGATTAATTAATTAATTAAAAATGAAATTCAGAATTAATTAAAATAAATTAATGAATTAATTTACAAAAATCAATTAGCCACCTTAATTGTGTCTATTTAAGGTATAGAATCATATCTTCATATACAAGGTATATTTTCAAATAAAAAATGAATAAATTAAAAATTAAATAATTAAATCCAAATTTCGTATCAAAATTAATTTAATTAATTAATTTTAGATATTTACTTTTTTTATTTATATGTAAGGAAATTAGTTGTATACAAATATTATGTACATATAATACAATATACACATGTACAAATAAGGAGATAAATTTTTTAAATAATTTTTTTAATTTATTATTTATATTTTTTATTTTTAATAATGAATATCATATTTACAATTATGTACATTATGTATAAAAAATAATTATGAATAAATATATAAACAATAAATGGTAAAACTGCACAAACCACCCTAGAAAATCGATTTTTCAACCATAACTCCAAAAATTATGAAATCATAATCATAAAGATAATTTAATTTAGAGTACAATGGAAGTGAATTTTATTCAATTTGTGTTCATAAGGAGTTGGAATTGGTATTTCAATTGTTACTTTACAGCTTTTCTAAGTGTGGTTATTTGTAATCTGTACATATTTTATTTTTAAAATTTTTTTATTATTTACAACACATTTTTATTAACAACTTTTGTTTACAAAAATATTTAATCTCAGGTCAATTTATAGACAAATAAAATAATGTAAGTTTTGTACAACCATATAGGGAAAAATATTTACAAATTATTTTTGGATTTTTGAATTAAAGACCATATCTCCCCCTACTTTATTCATGGTCGATCATGTCAAGTCTTGACCTTCTCTCAGGGTTCGGGTCAGTCTGCATTTATTCCATAAATACATCCTTCATTTTTCTTTTCTTTTTTCTTTTCTTCTTTATTCTTTTATTTGAGTACAAAAAGTGTTAAAAATGCATATTTAACAAATGCATGGAAAATGGTAATTCATGAAATTAGTGGGTATTTACATGTGTTTGACTATGGAAATGGAGCTAAAATAAAAGAATAAAGACGATGAATCGTGGATTCATCAATGGCAAAAAGGTATAGAATAATCTACTAAGTGTGGACCAAAAACTGCAAGCCCGGCTTCTGGTGTTGGCTTTGGCTTCGCTACAGGTGCAAGATTCTTCAAGGCTGAGGCCGGTTCTGTGCCAAATGCAGGCATCTCCAATGTCGACTGGTCTCCACTGAGGTTGTTGCCATCTCTTTGTATTTTTGTATTTTCTTTATTTTTTGTGATTTTTCTGCATATGGTGTTCCCCCAAAAATATTGCTTGGCCCTCAAATGCAATGTGCTTTCCTTTTGCATTTGCTGATGGCTGCAGTGCTCTACCGCTCCTGAGAGTAACAACGTTAGATATAAACAAATCATTTCTACCTGAATCGGGTCGATTGCTGCAAACTACATGCTCCTTGTGTTGGAAATTATTAGGATTGGCTTTGACCTGGACCAAAATGATAGTTTTGGTTGCAGTCAGGTCTTCGATCTTCTAGATCATCTCAACCATATTCTTGACGAGCTGTTCCAGACAAGCGAGGGTTGGGTTCATTGGTGGAACCTTAGAAGAATCACCCGCTTGGGACCTCTGATTCTGATAATGTAGGGGATGCTGTTGTTGGTAGCCCTACGAGAATTGCTGAGGAGGAGAACGAGAGGAGTACTGTGAGTACTGATGGAAGGGATGAAATTTTGATATGATGCAACCAATTTTTGCGGAGAAAAGCCCTGATGTCGATAGCTGAACTGTTGCTGGTATCCCTACCTCCAAGTGTTCCCATATTGAGGAGGTTGCTGGTTTTGGGATTGGTAGGGCTGGAAGTTTCTCCCTCCCTGCTGTTGTTGGAGAGGTGATCGGTTAGCCAAGTTCTGACCCAGGGGATGTCCTTGAGGACGGGTCAGCTGATGTTCATGTTCCCACACACCATCGATCTCTTGGCGGTGGGGGAGGAGAAAATTACTCTAGGTAAACTGGTTGTGGCTCCGGTTGATAGACAACCATATGGTTCTGGGACTGCGGGGGTTGCTCCAGGACCTGCACGTAATATATGTGTTGAACTGGTGGAGGCTGCAGAAGACTCAGTTGAGGAGGTTGTATATGTCATGATTCTTTCTACTCATCGGGGTTCTCGATAGTGGTTGACATAGAGTTGCAAGTGTTGGCATTCATGGCACAAACTAGTTGCTTCAGTTGTTGAGAAATCAAATCTAGCTTCTCTAATCCATGGGTTCTCTTCTCAATGACATATAGTTTTTTGAGGTCCTGTGACCTCTTCCAGATGATGTCGATCGTAGATAAGTGGCTCACAATAATGCTGAGGTTGGATCTCTCATCCTTGTCTTCGTCCTGAGTAGCCATATTGACAGGTTTGTTGATGATGGCGGGCATCTTCATGTAGGCATGTGATAAGGACTGAGTGTCCTCTCATTTGTCCATATCCTCAAAAATGTTCCATACAACGTCCTCATCCTTATTGAAATGCGAGTCACCACAAGCGACATCAACGAGTCTTTGACTTTCCAATGTCAGCCCACCGAAGAAGTGTTGCACGAGAATAGTCTTGGGAATCTCGTGGTGGGGACACCATTCTTGTAATTCCTTGAATCTCTTACGCTTCATGGATCGTCTCATTAGGTTGCTGGCAGAAGCTAGAGATGCGAGCACGCATCTGGTTCAGATGACTGAGAGGGTAGAATTTGTGAAGAAATGCAGATTTTAACTCCTCCCATGTCGTGACTACCTTCCCCAAGTAGTCGACCCAATACAAGGCCTTGTCCTGGAGGCCGAATGGGAAGGTGGTCATCTTGACTACCCCCGACAGAATACCGAGGTAGTGAGTGATGGCACAGATGCGGCCGAACTTGTTGAGGTGGATATAAGGCCCTTCAGTGGTGTTCCCATGGAATGTGGGGAGCAGGGATAGAAATTGCGTCTTTAGCTCGAAGTGGACGTGGATCTGGGGAATTTGAATCCACTCGGTAATGCGGCCCGCTCCAGGGTTATATGTTTGCTTCAAAGTGGGCTTTGGCGGCAGTGATCCTTCCTCCCTTCTCTCGAAATAGGGTCCACCAACAGAAAATTCATCTCCCGCACCCCCTGATTTGGTTTATCTTCAGGTTCGGGTTCTCCCTCCCTTCTGCCATCTCTCTCTTCGGCCCTCCTCCTTAAGTCATTAAGCATATATTGGAATGCAATCTGGGCCAAAGACTGGTTGGTCAGCTGTTGTTGGATAGCCTGGATGGAAGGAAGCAATTGACTATTGACCTCATTTTGTGTAGTATATTGTCCTTCCCCCTGATCTGTTGGTTCGGATGGCTAGGGCTGCAGACCCTTTTCTCTTTCGGTTGGAGCCATCTCAGAGTCGACTTGAACCTCAGGCTTGTGATTCGGTTGAGAATCTGCATGGGGAGTAAACCTTGATCAGTTTCTTTCTGAACACCAACTGTTGAGATGAGTCTGGAATTAAGGTCAATCCCTGAGTGCTATGAACGGAGCATAGGATATTGACTGAAATCGATCTCCATCCACAGGGGGTTAATTTTAGGACAAGAGTAATCCTTGTTTATTTGTAGGGGAAGAGCTAATTCAGGTTGTGAGTTCATCCTAAACAGCGGATTTATTGAGGAAAGACAAGTGTTGAAGGAAGAGAGAATATGGGAGTCCAAGGAGAAATTAGCGAGATCCGAGCTAACTTCTGGGAGATCATCCCACCTTATTGAAGATGTTAGCGACACGGAATCTATGTGGGCGTCAGCGGGGTCCCAACTAAACCATCCGTGTGAAGACATCTCGAGAGGGTCAAAAGTGATAGATGACGGATGAAGAGTACGGGGGTAAACAAGGAATAAAAGAAGTGTAAAATAGTAGAATGCTCACAATGAGCAAGGGTCGAATGGGAAAGAGAGCAAAATTACGCAAGTGTGTGTATCTTGACCTTAATAAGAATAATCAATCAAACCTCAAAATAATTGATTCACCAACTTGACCCATGTAGCCGTGAAGATTCGGCAATTATATTTGTTGGTTTTAGATTTGTATTCAGGCAATTTATCTTTCAACGAGTCCTTAGAGCGCTAAGACTATAGGAGAGAGAGAGAGTATTATAGGAAAAGTATCCCGTGCATGTCCTCCTCCTTTGTAACATGTAGTCTGCATTGTTTAAGGTCCTTGCAACCCTTCCTGGATCCCTACTCAGCCAAAGAAATAGAGGGAGGAAGATGATAGGTGAAACCAATACTTCGGATCTCGCTCGCAACGGAATCACCCGTGAGCGTGTAAGAACCTACTCGGACGCAATACGATGGCACAGAACCCCTGTGAAGGCGTGGCCTATGCTCAATACTTCGGACAAGGTCGATGCTCTACACAATAGAGAACATCATTGCCGACCAAGCCCTACTCGTCCATGTACGATAGAAGAGCCAATACTTCAAAAATCCAGGTGATACACAAGGCAACCACAGACTGGATTTTGGGCTCTAATCCTTACGAAGCCGCTCTCTCACTGGGAAGGAGACCTTCCAATGCAACCTGAAAACAAATGAGGGCTTTGCTCACCTAAGGCAATGAGTCTAATTAATCAATTTCATTTAGTTCAAGTATTTTTAGCAGTCCCTTTTTAAATATTTTTTTGTGTTATCACTTGCTTTGAGTAGATTCAAGACAAGCACCTAACTTTTTTGGTATTTTCTTTGATTCCTATTTGATCCAAAAACAGAGGGATAAAGTCGAAAAAGCAATGCAAGGCGACATTAAGATGGAAATCCCACCTTAGTGCCTAAATGATGAATGCCTAGTTAGAAGACTTACAGTGCTTCCCAGTCTCTCCATGTGGGATGCAAAACATGAATTTATAAACATATACTATATGTCAATATGCACACGGAAATCATCCTAAGCAGCCAATTGCTACAAGTGAAGAACCAAATTCTAAGTACTCAGAATGAATCCTAAGTCCGGTCTCTGATGTCGATCGGTGCCCGCCACAACGGGTCCTGCAAGTGTTGTATACAACCTCTAGCGGTACACAGGTTCGAAATTGAGTACTTTAGCAATTAATTAATTTCTAAGTCCAAACATGAAGACTATAGGTATATGCAAAAGAATTATGTGTTTGTCCTTAGATTACACGATCAAGCAAGCCTAAAACTAAGGGCTCATTCCACAAAACAAATAGAAAAAAGGGCGGGAAGCAAAGTAAAAAAACCGATAAAAACTCAGAAATCCGATGTGAGCCCCCAAGTGAACAAACACTTGGAAATTGAGCCTGAGTGTCCAAAGTCCAAAGTACCTCTATTATTACAAATTAATATTCAATTAAATCTCTCTCTCACCAAAAAGCAAAAATCCTAAACTATCCTCTCTCTCTCTCTCTCGAGTCTCTTACTCTCTCCTACCGGCTAGGTCAGAATAATCGGCTCCTCGTCCCAAGGCTGCATAGAATCCTAAGCGATCCTCCTCGGTTCACGGTCCCTCGCAAGAAGACAAGAGAAAAGACGTCAGACAGTTCAAAATTTATAATAGCAAAGAGATAGAATAAAAAATGGCTAAGCAAGTGAAGAGATAAAATCTACTCTACAAGCTGATGCTCCCCGACAAAAGCACCATTTGAAAAATGAGAAGATGGGAGTCGCTAAATGTTGGCCTGACAAATCAGGCTCACTGTTGCTGAGGCAATTACTCGAATCCTCTCATTAGTCGACAATTAACCCACACAAGTAATTAAGCAATTAAGAGCAAGAGTTAAAATGTATTATACCCTACTAAGAATGGATAATGGCAAGCAAGAAGGGGTCGAACACGGGAAGCAAAGGAATAGAGCATGCAAGATAGGAAATCAATGCACGCTTCATCTCTCAAACACTTAGCCAAGTTGCAATTTTTGTGGGTTTTTAATTTTAAATATTTTTTTATTTTATTTTTTTATTTTATACTCTTATATTTTATTTTTAATTTCTGATTTTGTATTTTCTTTTTATATTTTATATGTTTTTTAAAGTCTTTTCCATTTAATATATATAAAGCCATATAAAGAGTATATATACAAGAGAGACTATAATAGATATAAATATAAGTAAAAAATCGTCAAAATAAGAAAAAATATTTTTGGGTTTTAGAGAATTTTTACTATTTTGTGATTTTTCAGAAATTTCTGATATTTTTTAATATTTTTAAAGTAAAAAATACCCTAAAACAGGGAATAATGAAAAAACTGAAATTAAAATGGAGATTAAAAATATAAAACAAAGGCAAAAATTCTCCAAATTAATTTTAAAATAAAGATAATAAAATAGAGAAAATTCAGAAATAGAAAATGTAATATTTGGATTTTTTTAAGAGATTTTAATATTTTTATAAAGGCTTTTAGATTTTTACTATTTTTTCTTTTATACTTTTTAGTGGTTTTTTGGTCTGAAGGTCAAAAATACAAAAAGGCACAAAATATATTTTTTGGTAATTTTTCAAAACTGTTTTATGATTTTTATGTATTTTCTTTTGCAAACATGGACAAAAATGGAAGCTTTTAATTTTTTATATATAATAAATAGCTTAAAAATGCAAAATAAAAATACAGCATGAAAGATCAATGCTCCAGTAAACTATGTCTATTTTGGGGTTTTTTTTCGAATTTTGCAGATTCATAAAATAAATAGAGGCAACAAAGAGAAACTACACTCCTAGCATGGGTATATTTGTAAATATAAGGAAATCCAGGAGCCAAAGTGTGAATTTCACATAAATATATAACTAATTATTTAACTTTCGAGACAAATACAAAATTTGAGACCTGTAGGGGTATCACTGCAAAATTGCCAAGCTCACGTGCACAGGTATGTGAGCCACACTGGTAGGGACCTAAATACAATTAACAAAACCTGAGGGGTCAACTTGCAAATTCACCAACAATATTACACTTCATAAAAATATTCGTGGACTAAACCGAAATCTATAAATGCCCAGGGGTTTGCTTGCAAAAGCGCCACCCCACGTGATGTGTCACGTGAGGTGACTTGGCATGGACAAGTTTGCAAATTGCAAAAGTTGAGGGGCTCTTAAGTAAATATTACAAATTATTTAAACTACAGCGGAAGGTTTATATGTTAATAATTAAATACAAAAATGGTCGGGGGAGAATCTGCAAAATACCTAGTCAACGGGCGCGGGCCAACGGCTAGATTTGCTTCACTTGACACGTGGAACGCTGTTGAACAAGATTTTTCACAGGTCTAGAGTAATCCACACAAGGCGGGATCACAATGTCGCTGAGGCGACCCGCGAGAAATCCTAATTCAAACAACAATTAACCCACAACAGAAATCAAGCAATGAAAAGTGGTGCGGAGTTAAAATTTATTATAACTCTACAACAAAGATGTGTATAGGTGCAAGTATGTGTAGAGGTCGAACACAGGGAGCAGACAGGTAGAACGGGGCAATAATGCTAAAAAATGTGAATGTGATGTGTTTGCCTATTTATGTTATTTTTTGTGGGTTTTTAATTTTATATATTTTTCTTTTATTTTTAATTTTATATTTTTGTATTTTGATTCTTAATTTACTAATTTTATATTTTCTTTTTGTATTTTATATTTTTATATTTTCTTTTTTTTCAATAATAGAATATCTACAAAGTATACGAAAAGAGAGGATAAGGTATTTATAAAAATAGGTAAAAATACACAAAAATTAGGAAATGAAATATTTTTAGGCTTTTTATATTTTTCTAATGTTTTGTGATTTTTTCTAGATTTTTCTTAATTTTTTTGGTATTTTTAAAGTCAAAAATATGAAAAACAGTGAATAAAAGGGCTGGCCGAAATTAAAATGGAGATATAAAATTGAAAATAGTAACAAAAATTTTCCAAATTAATTTTAAATTAAAGATAACAGAGAAAGAAAATTTAGAAATAGAGGTTGTATTTTTAGGATTTTTTATGGATTTTTATTATTTTTTTGGAAGGTTTTTAGATTTTTAATATATTTAGGAGTTTTCTTTTATATTTTTTATGATTTTTGGTCTGGAGTTATAACACAATAAGATAAGCAAAATATATTGTTTTGGGATTTTTCTAGGGTGTTTTTATAATTTTTATGGATTTTATAATGCAAACAGTGTTGAAAATGCTTATTTTTGAATTTTTATAAATAATAAAATGCAATAAATATGAAAAATAAAAATATGATGTTAAACTACTATGCAACAGAGACTTATGATGATTTTTGGGGGTTTTTTCGAGTTTTATAGATGCATGCAAAAAATACTAGCAACATCAAGAAACCACATGCAGGCTAGGGGCATTTATGTAATATACGAAACGTTGAGGGTCAAGAATGCAAATTGTCCAAAAACTATTTAATGGAATATAAAATATTCTGGACCAATTACAAATAATCAAAACGTTGGGGATATCCTCGCAAAAATGCCAAGCCCACGTGCTTAGGCTTGCACGCCTGGCAGGGCTATATTTGTAATATGCGTAAAATTCATGGAGCCACACGTAAATTTCACAGAAAATTATAACTGCAATTGAATGTTTTGGCACTAATGCAAAATAGCTGAAGGCGCAAGGGGACCCCTGCAAAAACGCCCAGGGTCACATGGTGGACACGCGACCTGGCGGGGGTCTGTACGTAGTTATCAAAAACGTGTGGGTTTAAATGCAAAATTACCGATAATGTTTACATGGCGGACGAATGATTTAGTACTAATTAGAAACACAAAAATCTCTGGGAGGAAAAACGCGAAATACCCAGAGCCCTGATGGATCCGACGGCTGAGGAGATATCACTTAACCATGTGGCGCCGATCCAACGGCCCGTACCCCTTCGATTTCTGTGGTTGCGATTAGATCCGGCTGCAAGATCGGACGGTGACGGTTGTCCTAGATCCAACGACCACTGCTACACGCCAAGAAAAGGCCGAGATCCGACGACTCTGGTCGATGGGGGAAGAACGGCAGAGGAACTCGCCGTTGGCGAGTTTGGATTGGGCGTAGCTCCGCTCCCCGACGACCTTCTTCTTTTCCAGCAGCATGTAAAGGCTCCTGGGAGGCTCCTCTAGCAGATGACGGTTTCAAAATGGCATGGAAAATGCCGACAAGCCGCCACGATGTGGGAGGACGGGGGACTGCTCCAGGCCGTGCGTGCACCAGCAAAACCGACCCCCAGGTGGGGTCTTTGGCACCTGGACCTGCAAATAAGATTCACGGGCTACAGTAAAAGGTTCCAGGGCCAGCAAAAATGGGGTGGATGGCGGTGCGATGAAGATGGTGGTCACCGGATCCCTCAAGCTCCGGCCAGGTGTTCGATGGTGGATACTAAGCTACTGATGCGATTCAATGCGAAGAAAAATGCAGGCAATATAAGCTATGGGCTACAGCTACGCAATAAGCACGTAAAAACAAGAAGAAAATGACCTCTAACGGTGGAGAACCGCGAGATGTATACCTCGACGGCCGGAGCCGGAGGTGGGGGTGGAGACGCCCAAACCACACGTCAGCCGCCGCCTTGGATGGCTGGAGGTGGTGCTGTCACCACCACCAGTCCGGAGCACAAGCAAGAGGCCAAAAACGGGTCAAATAGGGTTCAAGAGAGGGCGGAGGTGACAGGGGGTTATTTGAAAAGATGGCGAAGGGGGCGTGGAGAATGATGTATCAAGGGCACGTCAATGATCCAAAGACCGAGATAACACATGGGCGTGTATCACGGATCTATAAGGATCAAAAGTCGTGAAGATTGCATCGCAAAAAGGGAAAGGGATTTGCCTTGAAAAATCCGTGAAACGGCCAAAAAATTGCAGTCTGACAAGGTCTCAGGAGGAGGTCAGAGAGTTGACCCGCCGGTCAACTCTCCAGACCCCCTGGTTGGTCCACGTGGACCAACCAGGAAAAATCCTGGAAAAAACATTGTAAAATCATTTAAAAATAGAAAATGAATGAATTAATTTTTAATTATTAAATAAAAAATGTTTATTATTTTATAAATTATTTTATGATGATTTTAATTATTTTTATGAGGTCTAAAATTGCAAGTTATTGTTTATACCCTTTATAGGTATATATATCTATATATTTTATTATTTTTATTTTTATTTTGTATATTTAACTTATTTATTTTTGTTTATTATTTTAGAATTTTATAAACTATTTTTATACACTTAAAAGTATTTTTATTGTATTTTTATGAAGTGTTTTGTACACTTAATAAAATAAAAGTGTTACTTACACAGGTATAGGTATAGGTATTATGCCAATGTATGTTATATACAAATATTTTATTTTATATTTTATTTAGGTTTGTATACCTATTTTAATGTATATGTATATTATACATAATATTTACAAAATTATAAAAATATAAAATTATAAAAATAATGAATAAATAATAAATTGAATATTTTTATCTGTACAATATACAATAAGGGTCCAAAACTCAACTTTCAAACCGTAGCTCCGCCAAATGCGAAACCACTGCCATTAAATAGCTTATTTTACACTATATACAATTAAAGGCGAGTTTGATGCATTTGGAGTTTTTATTTGCGAGATACAGGTCTGGGAAGTTGGGATTCTGGATTTTTATTCAGATCATAACTTTTTATCTGTATATTATTTTTATGTGAAATCAATTTTGTATTTTTGTTTATTTAATTATCTTTCATGTTCAAAGTTTCTTTATTTGCGGTATAAAAAGAGGAACCAAAAATAGGTCCCAAAAATGAATAAAGAATGAAGGAATGTTCATTGTATTTTGGCCCTTATCTCCCCCTACTTTATTCCTTGTCGATCTAGTCATCAAGATGCCTAGGTCTCGGGGTTTCGGGTCATAAAATATTTACAATATTTTATTCTTTTTCTTTTCTTTTCTTTATTCTATAATTTGGGCTTTAAAAACCGCATTTTATACAATATTTACACAATGATGCATGAATGTTAAAATGCCTAAATTAACAGTATTTACGCGCATTTACTAGGGTTTTTAAGGCCAAAATTATAGAATAAAGATGATGAAACGTAGATTCATCATCCCCCTATACTTGCCTTTGCTAGTCCCTAGCAAATACTTACGCAATAAGTGCAGAAAAAGGAAAACAAAGAAAAGAAAAAGAAGAAATGTGGATTAAATTTAATGATCAACTAGTCTTCACAAAATCAAAGTTTGGAGCTTAAGTCGGACCTTTGGAATTTCAGTGCGAGCGGAACCTTAATGAGACCTGGATTTGAAATCCAACAGCCTTCGAGAATCCCAAAACTCTGCTCAAGTCTCCTTAATAGCCAGGTCAGAAATATCTCAACTCATACGCAAACCCTTACGACTATGAATCTGACTTGTACAGTGTAAGTGATGGTGGCTTTCCCCAACTAGAATGATAAAGGAACTGACTTCTCCAGTATGACAACCCAATGATTCCCCAATCCAATAACTCCTTCCTTGAGGAGCGGGGTATTCCCTTCTAAGTTCAAGTGGCAACCAGCTCAAGAGGAGGGGTGAAGAGAAGAATGGACGGTAGCCAGTGTAGCTACCTATCCTCGGATGCAAGACCAGTGTAGTCAAGTCATTCAGCTACAGGCTCACATATTTGACTTTGGAACTCAAGCTTGCTTATTGACTTTACAACATATGTACATACTTTTGCAGGCATTTATTTTTGTACAGGCCTGACCATTTTTTTTTCATTTTTTTGAAATAATATTCACAGCAACATTTACATAGGGAGTTTTTCCTCTTGAGCCAGTAGACTATCCCTCTTTTGAAGCTTTATTGCAACCCACACTCTCCTGTCTTTAGAAATCTTTATCACTGAACGGGTTGGGGTGCACTTCCCTCCCTAGAGGAGGACAAGTGTTTCCACTTGCGTGTGTCTCATACCGGCAAATCCAATCCCCTCACCACTCCAACTGAGTTGAGCCATGTGAAAGGTGCAGGTGTCCAAGTTAGGTCATTACCAACAAGAGTCGTGTGTGTGCTCCGAAATACTCTACTTAGGCAGTCAAGAATCCATTGAACCAAGTCTCGTTATCCTCAAAGAATTAAGTCAACTAGACCTGAAGTACCTCAAACCCAGTTCCTATATGGTTCCCGTTATTAGGTAGATTTTAAGGTCCTATCAAGCTCCAATCTCCGGATTTTATTTAGACTCATTCAACTATCAAACTCAATCCGAAAAATGCTCATGCTATGCAGGAAATATTTTTGTGATGCAATTTTCAAAGTTTTTGAACTTTTTATGGATTTGTTTTGAAAAGATGATGATGCATATGCATTTTTTGTATTTTTCAAAAAGTTTTTTCAAATGATTTTGGATTTTAGTTTTGCAAATATTTTTTGGATTTTTTAAAACAAAAGATTTTGGCTAAAAACTAGGTTAAAATATTTACATGGGAGTGCTTCTCACATATACAAGAAGTGGATTTTAAGAATTTACAAGGTAAGTGGTCAATTTTATAGATATGTATATATAATGGATTTTGGTGTGATGTATATATTCCTCAAACTTATTTGAAAAAGATTTTTTCAAACAATTTTGAAAATAATAGTCCAAAATAGTTTTTACAAACATTTTTGCAAACATGTACACACATTTGAAAATCATTTTGCAAAGGTTTTCAAAGAGTATAGATAGATTTTTCACATATTTTTGCAAGCATTTTTCAACCCATTTGCAAATCATTTTTCAAATATTTTTTTTCACACAAAGAAAATAAATTTTCAAAACAAAGTATTTTACAAAGGTTGAAAACATGTAACAAAATGTTTTCAAAATAGTTTTCAAAATATTTTTCCCAAGGATTTTCAAACTATTTTTCAAACATTTTACAAAAAATATTTTCACCTGATTTATTAATCAGTAAATACAAAAAGAATTTGAGGAATAAAAGCATCTTTTTATTAAGGTTTTCTAATGAAATTTAAAGAATTATTAGCCATATTTATTAGGAAAATATGAAAGTACGAGTTATGGCTAAAGTATATACGCAGTATAAACGACCCCCCTATACTTAGCTTGAGCTATGTCCTCGTAGATCGGAGAGAAGAGAGAAGACATAACTCGTACTGAGTATAGGAAAATCTAAAGAATAAAGGAATGAATGAACGAAGAAGAAGTTGGCCGTCCCCCCTATACTTAGGATCAAATAATCCTAAGTATAGCAGACTGTACATAAAGCAGGGAGGGTCAAGGGTGGGAATGAACAGATCGTACTCAGATTGTCTCCCCCTATACTTAGGGTAAGATATCCCTAAGTATAGACAAGAAGAGGAGACAATGGAGAGGATTGAAATGAATGGAAGAACTCGGGGTGCACACCCCCCCTATACTTAGGACAAAGTACGTCCTAAATATAGAAGACTGTCTACAAGGGGCGACACCATTTTGATAGATGAAGAAGATAGAAAAGGAAAAGAAGAAAGAAGAAAAGAAGAAAAGAAATCACAAGATGGATGAAGAGATCGTGAGGATGTACACACCACTCCCCCTATACTTAGGGTAAAATAAGCCCTAAGTATAGGAAACAACAGGAGTGATGAAACAGAACGGTGAAGGAACACTCGGCTCGTCCACCCCCCTATACTTAGGACAAAGTACATACTAAGAAGGCAAACACGAGAATGGGTGGACGAGCGATACGGGAGAGGGACAGAGATGAAACAAATGAGTATACAATAGAGATGGATGTACACAGGATCAAGAAGGTAGAAAGCAAACCTTCTTGCAGGACCACTGAGGAATAGATCTGGTGTGGTGCAGGTCAACATCGGGATCCACAATGGACGGAATCCGATCAGGGTCGATAGGGAGATGGTCCTCAGTGGCCCTAGGGTGTGAAGGCACAGACTGGTGAGTGGAAGAAGTACGGCTTGGTCCGGCCTTGGGAGTCTCGCTGATATCGAAGTGGAATGGGACGAACTCATCAGTATCGGAAGAAGTGTAGTCAGAGTCGTTCAACGAGGTGTCGTCCAGGTCAAAATCAAAAGGAACGAACTCATCAGTGGAAGTAGTCGAACTCTGTTCGTCCTCTATAATCTCAATCGGATCATCTTTCTCATCAAAAGGCCCGAATTCTCGAATAAAAGCGATCAAATCAAATTCGGCCTTTGGCTCATCAGTCTCTACGTGAACAGGAGCAGACTCATCAGTGAAAGAAGTCGAAACATGTCCGTCCTATATAGTCTCTAAATCTGCCCTCCGCTCAATGATATCAATCGTGTAAATCCCGCGGATGTCATCAACACATCGCCAATCATAGGAAGCGGAAACACCAAGGTCTATGCTTTCCGAGCCTTCCTCCTTGGAGAGGAATTCTCGGGTCTCATCATCGGTCATAAAGAAAGTCTCTCTGATATCCTCATATAGATCATAGTCCTCGGGGTCAGCCAAGACAGGTGTGGACGCCTCGGGTGCAGGTCCCTGGTCAACTGTGGGTACGGTGATCAACATTTCGCTCTCGTCAACAGGACGGAAGCGAATCTATCCTGATCCATAGTCAATAACGACCCTCGTAGAGGCGAGGAATGGTCGTCCCAGGATGATTGGAGAGTGCTCCCCAGTGGAGGTCTCCATGGGCAACACGACCAAGTCAACATGGTCGCTCATGCCTTGAATCGAAATGACGGCATTTTGAAGGATACCCTTCGGCCTCTTTATTGATCCATCAGCAAACTGTACGATCATCCTGGTCATTTTGAGAGGCCCTAAGTGAAGAGACTGTACCAGCGAGAAGGGTATGATACTAATCGAAGCACCGCCGTCGAGGAGAGTGTGATCACATGTAAAGTCAGAGATGGTGCAGCTAATGAAAGGTATGGCAGTGTTTCTTTTCTTGGGAACGGGACGGTGTGTGATGGGGTGGGTAGTGGCCATGGTCAGAATGTGACGTTTAGATCTGCTCCTCCACTTTCTCTTCTTGGGAAGAGGAGCAGATAATTGGGTCATGGCCTTCTGAAGTGGGGCACAGATAATCTCATGTATGGTGGCCACCACTTCGGGTTCAGTCAACATTTTTTTGAATTTTTGGACCGCATCCATACAATGGAGGAAGTCAGAATCAGCATATACACGAGGCATGCCAAGAGCAGTCTGTACAGCAGCATCCTTGGGGTCAAAGGTGGGATAGTATGTGAAAGGTTGTGTGGTCAAAGAGTCTGGCATGTGGGCGCTCTCCTCACAGCCTGAATCAACCAAGGGTCTCCCGAACTCTTTTTGGATTTTTAAAATTTTCTCATTTTTTTGTATTTTGGGTGATTGCAAGCTCTCATGGAAATCCTCGAGTGAACCCATATCATCAAATGATGGAACATCATGGTCGCTCTTATTGGTACTAGTGAGGTGATCAATCCTCTGTCTCAAATGATCCATCATCTGAGTCAAGTGCTCAAGGGTGGACTCCATGAAAGGTGACTCCAACAGAACAGTCTCGGGTGGATGTGAAGGTGGAGGTGGATAATATATAGGTGGAGGTGGCTGTGGGTGTGGGTAGAAATCCGAGTCCTGATAATGCAGCTGAGGCGGATATGTACAAAAGACAGGAGCAAGGTCCTCCTGGAAAAAAGGAGGTGGACCAGCTGGAGTGAACGAAGGATCCGCAATGTCCGGATAAACGACGCTCCAGGGGTCCATCTCGAAACAAGAGGGAAATGATAGTCGGGAGAACACGAAGGTCAAGTCAAGAGAGTGAAGAAGAAGGCGCAAATGCGCAGGGATGATCTAGTGTGCACACAAGCAATCACAAGCAAACTCACACAAAACAAACCCTCAATTCACCTACTCAACTCGGTAGAGACCGCAAAATTTTGTCTTTTAATCTTGTCTGTTTTAGAGTTAGGTGAAAAGTCAAATATTCCACAAACACTTAGGGGGCTGAATAGGATTTGGGCACTATCCTTAGTGTGTGCGGGAGCAAGTAAAACGAAGACAATGAGGGGATTACTCGCCCCAAGAGAATTTTTCTTTTTGGTCAATTTTAAGGTCAAGTAATGTTAGCAGTCCCAACTTTATTGTTATCACTTTTTTTGGATTTTTAATGAGAAATGCACGATCCTATTGGGGAGTCAATTCCTTTAAGCTCCTAGGTGGTCAAAATCAGAGGTAGAAGCGGAAAAGCAATGCAAGCGGCAAATCAATGATGTATGCTAAAGAGAAATGCTCACCTTGCCTCCAGCACTCTACATGCAAAGATGCTCAACAGAATTGAAACCTATCTATATGCAAATGCAAGTCGATGAAATCGCCCTAAATGTGAGAAGCTGCTATTAACGTAAAGAACCACAATTCGGTCACTGATCTTCAATCCAGGAGTCCGATCTAGGCTCACCCCTCCTCCTCTCGACACATCGAGTTCAGGAGCAGCGCTTGGCAGGGTGGGCTCGTGGCACGAAGGCTCGAAGATGATGAGGCGACTGTTTTATAGTTTGACTAAGTCCAAACGCGGCTATAGGTACATGCAAGATATTAAGGTGTTTGGGCCTACTCTATCGCCAAGCAACTCCTAAAACTAGGGGCTCAATCACACAAAAATAAATAAAATTGAAAATCGAAAAATAAAGTAAAAAAATGCGATGAAAAACTGACAAAAAGCCACGGTGAGCCCCCAGGTGTACAAACATTTGGAAATTAGGCCCGAATGTCCAAGTGTTCGGGGGTACCTGTATTATTACAATAAAAAGAGTCTCTCTCTCACTTAATTTACAAAAATAAATACTACACAAAAATGCTCAAAAGTATGACTGTCTTCTCAAATCCTCCCTGCCTCCTTTGATGCTAGATCCGAAGTCTCCTGCCGCCTTCACGTGGGTGCCCAGGTGCCTAGGGTGGAGCGCCTCCCTCGATCCGTGGTTCCTCGCACAAGTCCAATAAGGGAGAGTGATTAGACAAGTCAAACAATGATATCAAATAAATGAGCAAATAAATATGGCAAAAATATAGACAAGTATCACAATCACAAAGCAAAAATCTGAACTACGCGTTGTTGATCCCCGGCAATGGCGCCATTTGATTTAACCCAAAAATCGATGATCTTAAGTTCCACACAAGGCGGGAACTCAGTCGCTGAATCGACCATGTGAAATTCGGATTAAAACAATAATTAACCCACGACAATCAAATAAAGAAATGAAGGTGAATGTGGAGTTAAAATTTATTATAACTCTACAACAAGATGTGTATAGGTGCAAGTATGTGTAGAGGTCGAACATAGGGAGCAGACAGGTAGAAAGGGGCAGTGATGCACAAAATGTGTGAATGTGATCAAAATGTCTACTTATGCTATTTTTTTGTTGGTTTTAAATTTTATATTTTTTTCTTTTATTTTTAATTTTATATTTTTGTATTTTTATTTCTAATTTACTGATTTTATATTTTCTTTTTGTATTTTATATTTTTATATTTTCTTTTTTTCAATAATAGAATATCTACAAAGTATACGAAAAGAGAGGATACGGTATTTATAAAAATAGGTAAAAATACACAAAAATTAGGAAATGAAATATTTTTAGGTTTTTTATATTTTTATAATGTTTTTGTTATTTTTTTAGATTTTTCTTAATTTTTTTGGTACTTTTAAAGTCAAAAATATGAAAAATAGTGAATAAAAGGGCTGGCCGAAATTAAAATGGAGATATAAAATAGAAAACAGTAACAAAAATTCTCCAAATTAATTTTAAATAAAAGATAACAGAACAAAGAAAATTTAGAAACAGAGTTTGTATTTTTAGGATTTTTTATGGATTTTTAATTTTTTTTTTTGGAAGGTTTTTGGAGTTTTAATATTTTTAGGAGTTTTCTTTTATATTTTTTTATGATTTTAGGTCTGGAGTTAGAACATAATAAGATAAGAAAAATATATAATTTGGGATTTTTCTAGGATGTTTTTATAATTTTTATGGATTTTATAAAGCAAACAGTGTTGAAAATGCTTATTTTTGAATTTTTATAGATAATAAAATGCAATAAATATGAAAAATAAAAATATGATGTTAAACTACTATGCAACAGAGACTTATGATGATTTTTGGGGTTTTTTTGAGTTTTATAGATGCATGCAAAAAATACTAGCAACATTAAGAAACTACATGCAGACCAGGGGCATTTATATAATATGCGAAACATTCAAGGTCAAGAATGCAAATTGTCCAAAAACTATTTAACGGAGTATAAATGTTCTGGACAAATTAAAAATAATCAAAACGTTGGGGATATCCTCGCAAAAATGCCAAGCCTACGTGCTTAGACACGCACGCCTATCAGGGTTATATCTGTAATATGCGTAAAATTCAGGGAGCCAAACGTAAATTTCACACAAAATTATAACTGAATTGAATGTTTTGGCACTAATGCAAAATAGCTGAAGGCGTAAGGGGACCCCTGCAAAAACGCCCAGGGTCACGTGGTGGACACGCGACCTGGCGGGGGTCTGTACGCAGTTATCAAAAACGTGCAGGTTTAAATGCAAAATTACCGATAATGTTTACACAGCAGACGAATGATTTAGTGCTATATAGAAACACAAAAATCTCTGGGAGGCAAAACGCAAAATACTCAGAGCCCTGATGGATCCGACGGCCGAGGAGATATCACTTAACCATGTGGCAGCGATCCAACGACCCGTACCCCTTTGATTTCTGTGGCTGCGATAAGATCCAGTTGTGACGGTTGGCCTAGATCCAACGACCACTGCTACACGCCAAGAACAGGCCGAGATCCGACGGCTCTGGTCGATGGGGGAAGAACGGCAGAGCAACTCGTCGTTGGCGAGTTTGGATTGGGCGTAGCTCCACTCCCCGACGACCTTCTTCGTTTCCGACAGCACGTGAAGGCTCCTGTGAGGCTCCTCTAGCAGATGACGGCTTCAAAATGGTGTGTAAAACGCCGACAAGACACCGCGACGTGGGAGGACGGGGGACTGCTCCAGGTCGTGCGTGCACCTGCATAATCGACCCCCAGGTGGGGTCTTTGGCATCTGGACCTGCAAATAAGATTCACGGGCTACAGTAAAAGGTTCCAGGGCTACCAAAAATGGGGTGGATGGCGGCGCTGTTAAGATGGTGGTCACCGGAGCCCTCAAGCTCCGACCAGGTATTCGATGGTGGATACTAAGCTACTGATGTGATTCAATGCAAAGAAAAATGCAGGAAATATAAGCTATGGGCTACAGCTATGCAATAAGCATGTAAAAACAAGAAGAAAACGAACTCTAACGGTGGAGAACCACGAGATGTAGACCTCAACGGCCGGAGCCGGAGGTGGGGATGGAGACGCCCAAACCACACGTCAACCGCCCCCTTGGATGGCTGGAGGTGGTGCTGTCACCACCACCAGTCCAGAGCACAAGCAAGAGGCCAGAAAATGGGTCAAATGGGGTTCAAGAGAGGGCGGAGGTGACAGGGGGTTATTTGAAAAGATGGCGAAGGGGGCGTGAAGAACGATGTATCAAGGGCACGTCAGTGATCAAAGACCGAGATAACGCATGGGTGTGTATAACGGATTTATAAGGATCAAAAAGTCGTGAAGATTGCATCACAAAAAGGGAAAGGGATTTGCCTTGAAAAAATCTGCGAAACGGCCAAAAAATTGTAGTCTGACAAGGTCTCAGGAGGAGGTCAGAGAGTTGACCTGCCGGTCAACTCTCCAGACCCCCTGGTTGGTCCATGTAGACCAATCAGGAAAAATCCTGGAAAACTATATTGTAAAATTATTTAAAAATAGAAATGAATTAATTTTTAATTATTAATAAAAAATGTTTATTATTTTATAAATTATTTTATGATGATTTTTAATTATTTTTATGAGGTCTAAATTGCAAGTTTCCGTTTATACCCTTTATAGGTATATATATATATTATTTTTAGTTTTTTCTATATATTTAACTTATTTATTTTTTTACTATTTTATAAATTTATAAAATATTTTTATACACTTAAAAGTATTTTTATTGTATTTTTTATGAAGTCTTTTATACACTTATAAAATAAAAGTGTTACTTACATAGGTATAGGTATAGGTATTATGCCAATGTATGTTATATACAAATATTTTATTTTATATTTTATTTAGGTTTTTATTCCTATTTTAATGTATATATATTATGCATAATATTTAAAAATTATAAAAAATAAAATTATAAAAATAATGAATAAATAATAAATTGAATATTTTAATCTATACAATATACAATAAGGGTCCCAAACTCAACTTTCAAACCGTAGCTCCGCCAAATGCGAAACCACCGCCATTAAATAGCTTATTTTACACTATATACAATTAAATGTGAGTTTGATGCATTTGGAGTTTTTATTTGAGAGATACAGGTCTGGGAAGTTGGGATTCTGTATTTTTATTCAGATCATAACTTTTTATCTGTATATTATTTTTAAGTGAAATCAATTTTGTATTTTTATTTATTTAATTATCTACAACTTTCATGTTCAAAGTTTCTTTTTTTGAGGTATAAAAAGAGGAACCAAAATAGGTCCCAAAAATGAATAAAGAATGAAGGAATGTTCATTGTATTTTGGCCCTTATCTCCCCCTACTTTATTCCTTCTCGATCTAGTCATCAAGATGCCTAGGTCTCGGGGTTTCGGGTCATAAAATATTTACAATATTTTATTCGTTTTCTTTTCTTTTCTTTATTCTATGATTTTGGCTTTAAAACCGCATTTTATACAATATTTACACAATGATGCATGAATGCTAAAATGCCTAAATTAACAGTATTTACACGCATTTAATAGGGTTTTTTAAGGCCAAAATGATAGAATAAAGATGATGAAACATAGATTCATCAAACGCCCACGTAGGCCGATGCTGGTTCGTGGATGAACGGCTGGGACTAGATCGTGCGGATGAGATCAACGACCGAGGCAAGCTTCGATCGAGCGGTTGTGGGCAGACCTGGGCCTGGTTCTTGATCTGACGACAGAGAAGGGACGAGGAAGAACAGGGACGAAGACTCATTGCTATGAGCTTCCTCCATCGATGGCGTCCTCCGTCTGCGTTCCTGAGGGATCCAAAATGGCTCAAAAGATGCTTGCGGCCTTTCTCTATCAGCAGGGTCAGCAAAAGGGGCAGAGGCACCCCGGAACGCTGCCACGAGGTCAACGACGAATGGCACTCCAAGTACCTGATGTTAGCGCTAAAATCGACCCAGCGGGGGGTCTTTTGGCTCTTGTCCCTGCAAGTAAGCTCACGCACAAAAAAAGGGAGTTCAGGAGCGTTTATTGGTGAGGGGTATGATTGTTGAGGCGTGGTGGAGCTCTCTGGTGAACGACAACGGAGGGAGAGCTAGGATCCTGCTTCAGAGAGGAGCGGGTTGGATGGAGTGGTGCGGGGCGATGATCAGATGATGGGGAAGCTCGAGAGGGTGCAGATTGGAACAGAGTGGTGTTAGTGTAGGTGTAATAGGGCGGCAGAGCTGGAAGCTCCGACGAGATGGGATGTGGATCTTGATCCAAGCGAGACGCAATCTAAGGAAATAAAATGTGATCCTAACCTAACGCTAAGCTACAGAACCAAAAGAACGAGAGAAAAGGAGAAGCACCTACCCGGGACTGGAGCGGCGAGGGCTCACGGCAGAGCTGGCGACGACTCTTCAGATGCACCTTGATTCAACACCAATCGACACGCTAAAGACTACCCTGCCCTCCTACTCTCACCAGGAAGAAAATGGATGCTTAGTTTGAAGGTTCGAGGGTGGAAGAGGGATCAAAATCTGAAGGGAGAATCGGGGTGCTTTTGTATAGGGTTGACGAGGGGCTCCAAGAATTGATGGAGATCGAGCGTATCCAAGATGCAATCCTCGAGAAAATCATAGGGCGTGTAATCTACGAGGAGTAAAAGTCGTGAAGATGTCGACATGAAAGGGCGAAAAGGTTGGCCAAGAAAAAATCGAGAAAAGGGAGAGAAACGAGGTCTGACAATGCAGCAAGAGGCAGGTCAGAGTGTTGACCTGTGGTCAACCCTCCGCGCCCCCTGGTTGGTCCACGTGGACTAACCAGGAAGACCTACAGAAAAAGATTAGAAAAATCAAAAAAATAATAATTGATTTTATTAATTTTAGGTTATAAATTTAAAAAATATTTATTATTTTATAAAGTATTTTATTATGATTTTTAATTATTTTTTAGAGCTTTAAAATCACAAGTTACTTTTTAAGGGCTCTATGTAGGTATATTTATTTATGTATTTTAATCTTTTATTTTATTTGTATTTTTAATTTTAATAATTTAGTTTATTATTTTATACATTTATAACTTAATTTTTATACACTTAAATATATTTTTATTTTTTTTCTGATGTACTATATACAATTAACTAAATAGATGTATTATCTACATAGGTATTCTACCTATGTATTTTATACAAGTATTTTATTTTTATGTTTTCTTGATGCTTTTATTTTAATTTTAATGTACACATATATTATAAATAATATTAACAAAATTATGAAAATGAAAATTATAAAAATAATGAATATAAATAAAATAAATATTTTAATCAGTACATGTATACAATAAGGGTCCAAAACCTAACTTTCAAATCGTAATTTCAAAAAATATCAAACTACCTTCATTAAATAGCTTATTGAAAGATATATACAATTAAAGGTGATTTTGATATATTTTTGACTTTTTATTTAAGAGATATGGGTGTAGGAAGTTGGGATTTGGAATTTTATTCAGACCATAATTTTTTATCTGTACATTATTTTTGTATGAAATCAATTTTGTATTTTTCTATATTTAATCATCTACAACTTTCATTTTCAAAGTTTCTTTATTTGAAGTAAAAAAAGTGTAACTAAAAATAGGTCCCAAAAATGAAGGAAAATGAATAAAATAAAAGGGAGTTTTTATAGGATTTTGGCCCTTATCTCCTCCTACTTTATTCCTTATCGACCTAGTCATCGAGATGCCTAGGTCTCGAGGTTTCGGATCATAAAATATTTTTAATATTTTATTCTTTTTATTTTCTTTTCTTTATTTTATAATTAGAAATAATATTTATACACTATTTGCGTAATAATGCATGGTTGCTAAAATTCATGAATTAAGGTTATTTACATGCACTTACTAGGGTTTTTAAAGCTAAAATGATAGAATAAAGATGATGAAATGGAGATTCATCAAGGAGGCGCATCATCGCGGAAGGTGGAGGCGACAATTACGCAGGAGATGTGCTGGAGAAGGGGGTAGTGGGGGTGCCACGTGGCGTTGAGAAGCAGCCACATGGCAGGAAATAATTAAATTAAATTAGTTATTAATAATAATTAAAATAATTACAATAAATAAAATAATATATGTATATAATAAATAATAGATAAATAAAATAAAAAGAAAATAAAAAGGGGGTGATACATGGCAGCTCCAGGAGTGCCACGTGTCGCCCACAGAAAAATCGAAGAGGAAATGAAAAGAAAAATAAAAAAGAAATAGAAAATGAAGTCAAATGAGAAAATGGTCTTATAAAATGTGTTCTTCTCTACTAGATCTACAACTTTCATGAAGGGATCAAAACCAAAAGAGATCATATGTACAAAAAGTATTTTTGGTGCTATTTTATAGATATAAAAAACCACATATTTTGAAATAAGGTAAAAACCAAAATAAAATCAGGCAAATATAAAATAAATATTTACACAATAATCTAATTTTTTGGTATTTTTAATAAATAAGAAAATAAAGAAATAAAAAAAGAGGGATATATATACATAATCTATATACCAACTCAGAGAGATTTATTTTCTTTGATTCTTGATTCAGTTTATATTTGGATTTTTACATGTTTTATTAAAGCAATATTCAAAGAAAATAAATGCAAAAAAATAAATCAAAAACAGTAATTTATTACATAAATTGATAGGGTCAAATCGGTCAATATATACAATATACAATGAGGTACCAAAACTCTAGTTACACATATGAACTTCGATTCTTTTGAATTTGGTCTTGTTTTTTAGATAATTGAATGTATATTAATTCAAAAGTGAGTAGGATCCATAGGGGATTGTATGAGAGAGAGAATCCATATTTATGACTTTTTGCCTCCCCAACTAGGGTTTGGGTTTTATTGGGCAATTATACAAGTTAGTGTTTTTTGGTATTTTTCCTTTATTAATGTTAGTAATATGTACACAATAAAGTTGATTTTATTTTATTTGGATTTTTTTATTTGACAATGGTAGCATCATGATATACAGTTTGTCACTTGACGCACAACCTTCTGTGATCAACGAAGAGTTGCTGAAGCCATACTTAGAGCATGATACATTCATGTTCATTGTTTATTCGATACAGGTGGTATATCAAGACAAGCTCGAAGCCACAACATCAATAGAGTCAGAAGAGGCTCACAAAAACATTTTTGATTAATTAATCTTTTCTTATTTTTCTCTTTTCAAAATCCATTCTTTCATTCTTCTGATTATTTCACCCATACCATTCATTATTGCTATACTTAGGATATCATTCATCCTAGGTATAGGGGGATGAGTGTATACGTGTGCTCATTCTTCGATCCCTTGCTTGTCTCCTAAACTCTTGATATTATTGTCAATAGTTAGGCATGTTTTAGTCTAAGTATAGGGGGAGACAGGCCAAGCTAATGATTTGTGCGTTGCCACCCACGACCCTCCCTACTTTATTTATAGTCTACAATACTTAGGATTAATCGATACTAAGTATAGGGGGAAGGTCGATTTCGCATTATTTATTATTTAATCGTTGTAGTATAGACTTTCAAGTATTTAGCACGAGTTATGTCTTCCTTTTTCTCACTGACTTATGAGGACATAGCGCAAGCTAAGTATAGGGGGCGTATAACTCGTGCTTTCGTATTTCAATAATATGGCTAACTGATGAAATTTAAACACACATCAAAAATTCTATATAGATATAATCAATAAATCGGTATAAAAATGCTTTGCAAAGTAATTTGCAAAATTATTGGAAAATTCTCTAATAAATCTTTTAGAAAACTGTTTGGAAAATCGTTGTGAAATATCTTGAAACCGTTGTAAAAATCTTTTGTTTGTAATTTTTTATTTATTTGAATAAAATATTTTGAAAATCTATTTGCAAACGGTTTGGAAAATGGTTGTAAAAAACTTGAAAAATCTATACATACTATTTGAAAAATCTTTACAAAATGACTTTCAAATTTGTAAATATTTGTAAAAATGTTTGTCAAATTATTTGCTAAATAAAGTTTTAAAATGTTTGTTAAAATATTTTCAAGCTATTTTGAGAATCATATACATAATTGAAGCAAATAAAAATTCTTTACAAACCCATATATAAAACATGTAAACAACCACTAACTTAATTCAAATAAACTCCTAAGTGTAAATTCTTCACCTAATTCTTGTAAATACCAAGATGCACTCCCGAGTAAATATCTGCACATATTATTCTACTAACATTTATTCAAAAATACCTAAAAATTCAAAATTTTCAAAACTCATAAATATTTGCAAAATGTTTAAAAAGTACATAAAAAATTTGCAAAACTTTTTAAAAATCTATAAAAAAGTTCAAAATCGGGAAATTGCTTCACAAAAATATTTTCTTGCATTGTACAGAGCATCTGCCTTTTTTTAGAATACTCAAGACAATTAAAGAAGTCTGAAATAAAATCTAAAGATTGGAGCTTGGTATAGACTATAATACACTTTTAGAGGAACCCATTAAGTACTGGAATTGAGATTCTTTATGTCACCTTGACTTAATTATTTAGGTTCTATGAGACTATGTTCATGAATTGATTCAATGTGTGTAACTAGAACCCTTCACATCATCTGTACAACTCTTGCAACAGTGGCTTGACTAGAACCTCGCACATAACAATTAGCTCAACCCAGATGGATTATTGAAAAATCTTGGAGTCTAAGTCATGACTATGCTAGGCCGCTTCGTCAAGGGTGGCTCAAGAACCATTCTTGGAGATTTGTTGAAATCGTACTCTAACCCACTTCTTCTGGTAACTAGAGACTGGATTGAGATAATTCTTCAGATGAGGAATGGTCTAGTGGCACAACTTTTTCTAAGACCCCAAAATATGGGCAGACCAAAAGACTCTATATCCGTCAAAGCATAAATAAAAATGCAGAACAATGCAAGGTCAAAGAAAAATCAAAATAATCCTACACCGAAAATTCCACAAAAATTTGAGCTTGCATAAAAAGCCTGCTTCTTGATGAAGAATCTGTTACACTGACTAATCTTCACAAGAGAATGAAGACTGCACTAGTCCATTCTCACTTCTCTTCCAAATTCTTCTAGCTTCTCCCCCCTTTTGATTGTGAAAACTGGAAGTACCTGACCTTAGAAGGAAATATATTTCTCCATGAGGACGAGTTACCAAAGGAGTAGACTCCTTGATAGTTCAGCAGTTTGTCTAGGAAGAGCTAAAAAATTCACACACATGGTTTTATAATTTCAAGGTTGCGAGAGTATGCACTGAGAGCATGGTTCTGACTAGACTATGAAGATAACTGAATAATAGGATTATGAACCTAAGGTTGTTGCATCACACTTCCTAATCTTGACGCGGTTTCAATCAAACTAAGAATCTAAAGGTCTTAACTGAGCTCCAAACTTTGATTTTTATAAGACAAATTCAAGAGTCAAAATACTGTTCCAAGTTATTTCTTTTTCTTTTCTTTATTTCCTTTTTTTGCACTTATAGGCATAAGTGTTTACTAGGGACTAGCAAAGGCAAATATTGGGGGTGATAAATATCCATTTCATGACATTTATTCTTTCATTTTAGTCGTAAATCTCTATCTAAATGCATGTGTATATTATTAATTTGAGAAAAAAGCACTCCATAATTCACATAAAATATTGTGCCAAATACTATATAAATATTCTATTTAATAAAAAATAAAATAATAAAGAAAAGAAAAAAAATGAAGTAGCAAAGACATTGAGTGACCCTAGACCCCAAGACCCAGTCATCTTGATGGACTTGATTGATAAGGAATAAAGTAGGGGGAGATAAGGTAGAGAAACTATTTAGAAAACCACACAAAAACTCTAATTCTTTTTACCAAATAATTACATTATGGGACCTATTTTATTATTTTTATATTCAAATCAATAAACCCTCAACATGAATATTATATAAAAATACAAAGAAAATACACAATTGATTTCACAGAAAAATAATACACAGTGCCCAAGATACAGAAAATAAAAAGCCACAAAGAAAACTTTGCAGACCTGTATTTTCTCCATACAGATTCAAAATTGACCAAACTCACATTTATTATTCATAAAATTAAATTATCTATTTAATTATGATGATTTCATTTAATTTGGATTGAAGATGTAAAAGTTAGATTTTGGACCATCATTGTACATTATATCTTTATAAAATATTCATTTTATTTATTATTTATAATTTTAGATTCCTTTTATTTTTATACATTGTAAATGTTATTTAAAATACATGTACATAATAAAATTAAAATAAAACTATTTAAATTATGTTAAAATACATAAGACACTTTAATACATAGAAGAAGTGTACTTATATATACATATAATTTACAAAACATAAGTAATTATGTAAATAGACTCAAAAAATATCGTAAAAATACATAAATATGTGTTTAAATAAATTAAAAATATATAAAATACATGTATATAATAATAAAATACAAAATACAAATAAAATATATAAAAAAGTGCATTTACCTTTATATACACATGTAAATACTAACATATTATAAATGGCCTTGTAAAAATAAGTAAAATGACTTAAAATACTACGCTAATTTATAAACGTTTTCATGTTTTGACCAAAAATTAATAAAATCAATTATTATTTAATATCGATTATACCATAGGCCAAGAAAAGTTGACATGGGTGATAATTGAGATTTTGCGAGGGTCTAGAAATCTCAGAAGACGAGAGATCCCAGTCGATGTGTCGCTCATAAAACCTCAATTAATCAATAATTAAGCCACAAATGTATATAAAGCAATGGAAAATAATATGTGGAGTTAAAATTTATTATAACGATACAATAAAGATATGTATAGGTGCAAAAAAGTGATTGTGTAGAGATCGAACCACAGAGAGCAAAAAAGGATAGATTGTGCAAATCAATGTGCAAAAGTGATAAATCAATGTGCAAAAGTGATTGTGTGTTTCTTTGTCTATATTTTTATGTGGGTTTTATTTATTTTTTTCTTTTATATGTTTTGTATTTTGTTTTTTTATTTTATATTTTTTATATTTTATTTTTAATTTTAGATTTTCTATTTCCTATTTTATTTATAAGATATATATTAATATATATAAGGCTATATATGCAATATAGAAAAAAGAGATATAAATATAACTAAAAATAATCGAAAAATTTCAGAATTAAATATTCTTGAGTTTTAAAAACTTTTTCTACTATTTTTATGATTGTTTTAGTGAAATCTTACTATTTTTTATTGATTTTAAAGTTGAAATACCCTAAATTTAGATATTAATCAAATATCCAAAATTGAAATGAAGATTAAAAATATCAAATTAGATCCAAAATTCTCTTCAAATAAATTTTAATAGATAAATAAAAATATAAAGAAAATTATAAAATAGAAAATATATTTTTGTGATTTTTAAGAACTGGATTTGGAAATTTTTGATTTTTATATTTTCGTTTTCTATTTTAGGTTTTTTATTTCTGGAGTTAGAAGATAAATAAGTGACCATAAAAATATTTTGTTCGAATTTTTTAAAAAAGATTTTATATTTGCTTAGGTATCTTATACTGTAGACAGGGCTAAAATATGCTTAATATAATTTTCAATAAATATTAAAGTGCTTAATTTGCAAAAATAAATATATGGCGTGAAACTAGGATCAACAAGAGCTTAATGCTATTTTTGGAAAATTTCTGAGCACAATAGGTATTTTTAATAAATCAAGCAAATACACAAAAATACATGTTCTAGTAGGGGCATAAACACAAATAAAATAAAATACAGGGCATAGTTGCAAAATACCCAAAAATATATAACATGAATAAAATGTTCTGGGGCCAAATCAAAATACATAAAATGCTAGGGGCCCGCCTGCAAAATGCCCACCTCAAGTAGGCGGCAACGTGAGGTGAGTTGGCATGGACCGAATTGCAAATACGAAAAGTTTGAAACCTACTTGTAAATATTACAGAATAATTTGAATGGACAATGAAAGTTTAAGTTTTAATATGAAATACAAAAATTGCTTGGGTCAAAGACGCAAAATACCCAAAGCAAAGAGCAATCGGACGACTAATGTATCAGTCACTTGCCACGTGGCGATCCCGTAAGGCGCGATGACGCTTTGTCGTCTACGGTTGGGATTAGATCATCCAAAGATGGTCGACGGCTCTGGCTCGACGTGATCCGACAGTGCACGATCAGTATAGAGCGAGTGAAGGATCGGACGGCTAGAAGGGGCGCAAGAAGAACTACCTAAGAACATACCGGTGGCAAACCTTGATTCGTCCTCCCGTGCTCCTCCTGTCATCTAGAAGGCTCGGTCCATAGGCAAAATGGAGCTTGGGTTCCTCCGCTCCCGATGGAGGCTTCAGGAGGTCCACCGGAGCTCTAGTGGCGTCGTACAAGCATGGAATAGGGCTAGAGCTCCAGGTACCACAATTGTGCAAAAATCGACTCATAATGGAGTCCTCTGGCCCTCCAGCACCTGTAAGTGAGATTCTCACAAGAAAACGGGGGTCCTGGGGGTCCTTATATGGTGGGAATGGGCAAAATGGGGCGCGACGGAGGTGCTTCCAGCGAGCAGCGGTGATTGAAACATCGAGGCTTTGATCCATGTGGATTCAAAGGGAGTGGAGATGCATAGGGCATGAAGAAACGGTAAGGGAAGAAGTGACGGTGGTCTGGAATGTCTAGAAACAGGCGAGGACAGGCGAGGTGGTTCGCCAAGGCGGAGCTCCAACGAATGATGTTTTGGGGATTCAAAGCTAAAACACGCGCTTAAAGGATAAAACAAAAGTTTAAAATGGACCTAATAACTAAACTACGCTAGAAAATACAAGGAAGGCCACCTCAGTGGCCGTTAAGACATGAAGCTCAACCTCGACGCCAGTTTGCGGTGGAGGTGGTGGAATCCACCCAAGACCGCCGCTTCAATCACCCTAGGTGCACGGCGTGAATGTTGTCACCACCCTCGGTCGTTTGAGCGTAAGAAGGAAGAGAAGGAGTGGCCAAGAGGGACTCGAAAAATGGAGGAAGGTGACGGGTATGGTTTTGTACAGGATGTGAAGGAGTGAGGTTCGAGACAACATCTAGGGCAAATCGATGGAGATCGTCCCTAGGAAAAAGCCAGGCGTGAATCCTGGATCTACAGTGGTCAATCTTCATGAAGGGTCTACATGTCCTCGAGCCATGAATCAATGGCTAAAAAATCGAGAAAGCAGATCGGTGATAGGTTCTAACGAGGGTGCAGGTGTAGGCCAGTTAGTTAACTCAGGTCAACTAGCAGAGCCTCCTGGTTGGTCCACGTGGACTAACTAGAAAAACCTACCCAAAAAAGATCTATAAAATCTAAAATAATTATTAATGATTTTATTAATTTTAAATTACAAAAAAGAAAATGTTTATTATTTTCTATATTATTTTATTGTGATTTTTATTTATTTTTAGAGCTTATTATTTACAAGTTAATTTTTAGGGTTAATTTAAAGGTATATTCATCTATGTTTTAGGTCTTTTATTTTTATTTTGTATTTTGATTTTATTATTTTTTTTATTATTTTATGTAATTATGAATTATTTTTATATATTAAATATATGTTTATTATTATTTTTGATATGATATATACACTTAAATAAATGGAGATGTATAGTGTATAGGTTTGTATATTGTATATTCATCTATGTATTTTTGTATTTTATTTTATTTTAATATTTTATTTATTGCTTTATTTTCTTTTTGATATGTACATATAATATAAATAATATTTACAAAATTATAAAAATATACAATTATAAAAATAATAAAGAATAAATAAAAAGATTATTTTATTCGAGTATATTATACAATAGGGACCTAAAACCTAACTTTCACACCTTAACTCCAAAAAATATAAATTGCCTTCATTAAATAGTTTATTAAAAGTTATATACAATCAAAGTGTAATTTTAATATATTTTGGATTTTTATTTGGGAGATATGGGTCTGGGAAGTTGGGATTTTGGCTTTTTATTTAGAGTATAACTTTTACACTGTGTATTATTTTTGTATAAACACAATTTTTTTATTTTTCTATATATTATTATCTACATCTTTTATATAAAAAGTTTCTTTTTTGAAGTATAAAAAGTACAGAATAAAATGGGTCATCAAGTATGTCCCGAGCAGAAGCTCTCAAGTTGGATGTTAGGGAGAAGCCTGATAGTTCTAGTCCTATTAGCTAGCCATGTCTTAACAATTCATAGGGAGGGTTGTGACTTTCTTGATACATGTTTCAACGAGCAATATATATAATGTCAGAAGATATCAAAAAAGACTTTCGGGTAGAACCTCCAGAGAACTAGATATACAGTTGAAATATGCATCAAAACCTTATGGGAGATGAACCGGTGAAATATAGCATGATTGCCTAAGCCGGTGAGCGGTCCAGGCTAGGGCACAACAACGTTCTCTCCAGAGCAGCATTTAGAGATATGCGAGATTCGCAGCATTTCTTTCTTGTCATTCTCGGAGCCCAGACACTGAACACCACCCTTGCTCTGTTGTTCGAGCGAAGACGAGTCCAAAAAATAAATAAAGAAAGAATTAGTATATAGGATTTTTATTGTATTTATGACCCTTACCTCCCCCTACTTTATTCCTTGTCGACCAATTCAATCTTGACTTGGACTCGGGGTTTAAGGTCATAAAATACCTTTGGTATTTTATCCTTTTTCTTTTCTTTTATTTATTCTATAATTTTGGTCTTAAAAACAGTATTATTTACACAATAAATACAATAAATAACGAATGTTATTTTGTACAAATTAATGATATTCTCATGCATTAACTAGGGGTTTTAAGGCCAAAATGATAGGATAAAGATAATGAAATGGAGATTCATCAATGGGTCAATTGCACTCTCATCGTCAGCCGCCCCGATCAGACCTCGATAGCCCCCTATTTTCTCTAAATTTTTGGAGAAATTCCACTACTAGAGGTTTCCAGCTTTCTTCACCACTCTTGCACCCCTCACCTTCCTCCATCACACCCACTCGTCTGATCATTCACACATCTACTCCATTGCCATACCATGTAGTGACCAACTCCACCTACCACCTCGCCTATAAAACCACCTTCTCCGACATTTTTGTGTGTTGATCACTCTTGAGAGCATCTTAGACCCTCAGATCATGTGTAAAGGGAAGGCTTAGTGACATGAAGCAATACCTACCGTTCTCCGGCAAGGAGGAGGTTCGTCGAAGTCGATCCAGCCCATCGCTGGAGCAGCCCTCCACTGGTTCTGCCTCTTTGGTCCTTGGACCAAATCGAGGCATTTTTCCATCGATTCCTAGGTGATAGTTAGTCGTAGAATTTATTTCTGTGCTTTAATTTCAAGTTTTGGCATTTAATTTACCCCCCCCTGGACTTGGAGCTCAAGCTCCAAGCCAAAATCATCTGGTCCCCGACTGTCTTCTGCCTCGCATTCCACCCTATTTCAACATTCTATATCTGCTCCACAATTTGCCCCTCTTTACAACCTAGATCCTGCAAGGATATGGTGACTCGAGCTTCAGTCCTCCTCTGCCTTCCGTTGAAAGCTCACCAACCCTTCCATTTCGTTGCTCTACAGCTTCAACGACCGGTTGAGGTAACTCGCCTCGAGCCACTCTGAATTTTTGTGCATGTCTGGAGGGCTGAATTCCTTCAGGAGCTTGGAATCAACTTCACCCTTCAGTTCCAGGTCAAGCAAGCTCGAAGACTCTCCAGGTTTCTTCACTGGGACCTTGATCCATTTGGTGACCACCTACAAATGCGGAGACCGCCCTTTAGTTTCAAATTAAAAATTATAAAAAAAATTAAAAATTCAAAAAAAAAATATGTTTCTATCCTATATTTTAGATATACGTATTACTACACATTAAAAATAGTTTTGAGAAATTTTGGATCTATTTTATATTTTAAATCTCAAAACAATTCGTCTTATTTATTTATTCCCTGATTTGGACTATTTTGGACTTTAAAATTACTTAAAAATTAGCATAATGACCATAAAATCACAAAAATAGATAAAAATATAAAAAAAGATAAAATAATTTATTTATAATTTTGGAATATATTCATCTACATTTATAAATATAAAACCTTATATATCTTATATATACTTATATTAAGTATATACTTATTAATATAATTATTATTAAAAGTACCTATAAATATTTTTAATACCTTTAAAAAATAAAAAAGGATTATTCCTACTAGTATTTACAGAATTATAGATATTATATACTATTTATATTATACATAAAGATAAATACTTACTACATATTAAAAAGAAAATGAAACTGAAAAATATAAAATATATAATGAAATAAAAATAATAAGAAAAAATATATAAAATATATAAAATTAAAAAAATTATAAAAATTAAATTTTTAAAAACCCACAAAAATGGTAAGTGCATAGTAGAGATATTTACATATATACACATTATTTAACAATAAATAATAGGCTACACATGTTTGTTCCCTTTGTTCGACACCCTACACATACTTGACCGTTATACACATTTATTTGTAGGGTTATAATATATTTTGACTCCAAATATGCATTGCATTGTTTGATTATTCATATTGTGGGATAAAAAGTGGGTATTCTATCTTATTTGATGATTGGGGAAAATCACTCTTTATAGTCATTTCCACAAAATTTGATGATATTGGCAACAAGCCCCCTTTTGGGATTGGAGAAACGATAGTGATACTAACATTTAAGGTTATGGTGTATATCATTTCCATGATTATCTTTTTATTTTATTTTCCATTTTTTATTCTTTTTTAGTGTTAATAAATTATTGTTATTCATGAGGATATATGCATACGAATAAGACATTTGTTGAATTAACAAGAATAATGAAATATTTGGTTGAATTAATAGGTATTTTTTAAGGATTTTAAATCAAAATGAAAGAATATTGTGGATAAATTTAGGAATCATCAAACCCCTCAGCCTTTTGTGAGTAGAATACTAGCCATGAAACTTCTAACTAAAAGAGAGTTGTAGTTGGTGAAGACAACGTTGATCTTATAAGATAACATATGGAAGATGACCTCAAAGGTTCCATCTAGGAGAGGTATCCCAATGCCTCTTGGTTTAAAATGTAAGTTAGGGATTTCTACAAGAAGCTTCGTCATGAACGCATCTTCATTGTCATACCCTAGGGATAGTACTTGATATGCTAGTAACTTCACAAATTTTTTAATGTATTATTAAGAATATAAGCATACAACAATCAAATAAGCTTCACATCCTCAAACATTTTGACATGAAAGGATGGGGACCATTTGTACAATCAAATATGGATACACGCCAAATTTATCAATGAGGTATGTGCATGACAGTTATCTGCTTACAATATGGATACATCACAACTCCTTAGTCACCAAAAGAGTGGCATGTCTTTGGAGAATCTGATGATGAGGCTATATGAAGTGAATATGGATCCTTCAAACTCATAGAAGTTGGTTACTTATGTTGAGCTAGTCGTCAATTGAACTTGTAGCGAGATGGGGGAGATGGGGTTTTTTTGTCGTTGAGCTCGATGTAAAGGAAAGTGCAATTGGATTCACCAGGCATTGCAGTCGAGCTGCTACCTCCTTTGTTGCAGGAGGTAGCAGCGAATGGAGAAGCTCAAGAGGGGAGAGGAGAGGAAGAATCGAGAGAAGGGGTGAATGCAACAAAAGGAGTAAATGGTTTTCTTTGAAAATTTCTCGATCATTTTACCATAGAAAGTTTTTTGACATCGTCATTTTAGGAAATAATATACTTTTGTTAGGTTTTAAAAGTCGCATCGAATCATCCATTTCAACCGATGAAACCAAGAATGCAGAAAAATAGTCCAACCATTAGCTTTTAGAAAATGAAACAAGGCAAAATTCGGTTAGAATGTTAGATTTGACCCCGATTGAACCAAACCATTGGTTCAACCATTCGTTTTTGAAATAATTTTTAGTTATTAATTAAAATAAAAATTTCTTAAAAAGTATTCGTATTCTAGTTCCCTATTGACTCTACTATGGTATACTTTAACTCTTTTCTTCTTTGTTTACCTCAATGAATGTCTCCTCCTTTTTCTAAGTCTTCAATCAAAAAATCAGTGGTCTATTCCTTTGACTTTGAGGGTACATGTGTCAATGACAATATTTTTTTCACCTCTCCCCTCCAATTTTGTGAATATTGTCATTCCCCTTTAATAGCAATAAACAATACTCCATGTTATGGAGAAGTTGTCATCATCACACCAAGAGAAGTATTAAGTTAGAAAACTTGAATAAAGATAAGATATTCCATGAAGAAGTGTCATCACGAAGAAAGGTGCTATTCGAAATCCTGAATAATATGATATCCACGAAGAAGTTGTCATCACGAGAAAAGGAGCAATTTAAAATCATGAATAGAGATAAGATATCCATGAGAATGGAATATAATTTTTTTTCGCATTTACATTAGAATAGAAGCATAGTGGATGCATATATTCATAGATATATCCATAATTAATGAGCAATGTATTCAATTTATATCGATTTAGACATCAATAATATCCTATATAAAATGGATAGGTATTGACGGTATTTTCATATCCACAAATATCATTATATGTGTCATATGTTATAATTCATAAATATAGGAGTAGATCTTATAATTGTATATAACATTTTGTGTTATATAACAAGAGGAAAGGGATCCTACTACTTCATGTATTTTTAAGTGTTAATTGATTATTATAAAAGGGGTTGAGGAAGCTATACTCGGCATTTTTTCATTGATTTTTTAAACTTTTGAAATGAAACCTAGGGGGATTTAAATCACCATATATCACCATGATATCATACTAATTTCAACTAAATTCGACACTTCTATCATCTCCATCAAGACTATCACATTTTAACGATCTCAGAATTATTGAAATTGACTGTATCTAGATGGACATGTTAGGAATATTTGTTTTGCATGAAATTTGAAACACATATTCCACTCAATAAACTAAGTAAATCCCATATGTTTCCTTCAAAAAAATAAAAAACTAATGAGAAAAATGCCTTGTGCAACTAGTTGGCTGCATCATCGCGTGCAGCTTCTTTTTTCCCATCATAAAATTAAATACATTTAGAATATTGTATATTTGTTATATAAGCCATCCTATCAACAACAAATGGCATATAACATTTTGTGTTCCTCAACCATAATTTTCATAACAAAACAACAATTTATGTATTTATGTAATTCCTTTTTATATAATTAAAATGTATTTATATTATTTATATATTTATTATATGCGCTATCGAATACATATATTTTAAGCTAACTTGTAGAGTATTTCTTCCACTTACCATATTAATATTATATTCGTATACTTTTTAAGGATGTGATAAAACATTTAATATAATCGGTAATTATATATTTTTCTTGTTTTTTTTTTCATGGTAATCGGTTTAATTAGGTTGAACAAGTATCCGACCTGAATCTTAAAGAATGACTAGGAAGAATATATCGCTAAATCATATTTAGATTTATGGCATGCCTAGAGAACTTCATGGTGTATATGGATTCCCAAATAATTTACGGTTCTAGATGCTTATCCTTATAATCGTCCCAACTCGATTATAAGGATGTGATAAAACATTTAATATAATCGATAATTATATATTTTTCGTGTTATTTTTGTTCATGGTAATCGGTTTAATTAGGTTGAACAAGTATCCGACCTGAATCTTAAAGAATGACTAGGAAGAATATATCGCTAAATCATATTTAGATTAATGGCATGCCTAGAGAACTTCATGGTGTATATGGATTCCCAAATAATTTACGGTTCTAGATGCTTATCCTTATAATCGTCCCAACTCGACAACTCAATCTCAATTCCAAGCATCGATGCCGCAAACTCTGATTGGACTCCTAATCGTATTAATAGTTGAGTTGTATTCTATTTATACTCCTATTGAAAATAGAACAATGGAGCTGTAACTATTTATACTCCTATTGAAAATATGACAAGGATGGATGCATTCTTCGATACCACCATAAGAATAATGTAACCCCTAAAGAAATGAGAGAGAGAGAGAGCAAGAGATGAGAGAGCAAGAGATCGGTGAAAGTTGTAAGAGTTTTAACTCTTTGGCCATGGTGCTAAACACCTCCGATGCCTCTTCTCCCTTTCAAGTTGAACGCTCTCCATCTTTGTAATAATTCCATTTTCAGATAGAACAATGCAAGCAACAATTCTTCCCATATAATATGCTGCTAATATTATTTTATTATTTTGCCAATAATCTACCATCTTTTATTATGATGATAGTTGTAGTACCAGGCATTGCTCGTTCTGTTCAACAGAACCTGTTGAACAACAACTACATATAAGTTAAGATTGATGCTTAACACTCTCTGCTTCCATTGATTTGTTGTACTCTTCCATCTCCATTTTGTATCCCGCCATCGCTTTGGTCGCTCTGTCGATCCACACTTGCCTCTCTCCATCACTTAATTCCTTTTGTAAATCAAAGAAGAGCCCATAAAATCAGCAAAAAAAAGACTGTTGATCTACCAGAATTTTCATAACAATTTCAAACCATAAATGATACCTTCCATTTTACAGAAATCAAAGCATTGAGGGTGGAGGTATGAAGGTCTGGCCTCTCTTGCATCAAGGACTTCCTTGTCTCCTTGCTGCACAAGATTGTAAATTGTTAAAATTTTGAAGAAATCATCAAGACTAAATGGTAGTTTGATGAACAACTCTCACCGAAATAAAAGAAAAGAAGACGCAGGCTTCTTGGGTTTGTTTGGATCCTTCTTCTTCTCTCCCTTCCGCTGCTTCCTTTGATCCTTTGTTTTCTGTTCATGATTACCAGAATCGTAATTATGGTAAGATGAAATCTGAGAATCGTCATATTGTGTTATACCTTAACTATATCTTCTGTTTTCTCTTTCTTCTTTAGTAGCTGGAGTGCTTCTTGCTTCATGATTTTCATCTGTTCCTCCTCGTCTTTATGTTGTTTTTCTGCTTCCTGATCGTAATTAATATAATCTTAAATTATAGATTCTCATTGAAAGAATCATCTGAGAAATGGTTGAAAAGCATATTTGATCACTACCGCAGCTTTTGTCTGCTTGTAAGCCTCCATTAGTAAGAGATACTCTTCTCGTTGCCTTCCTGCAATCTGCAAGAATTAAATAATTAACACGAAAATGGTGCTCTTCCTCGGATAGTAATGGTACCATAATTAAACTATTATTTTTTAATTCTACTGAATACAATGTTTTTTTTTGTAAAACTAGATGCTTCAGTAGTCTTAAAGTTTGCAAATCTGACAGACCTCTTCATAAGGAGCTCTTCTCTCTTTGCTCATGTTCTTCCACTCCTCGCCTGTGATCTTTGCAATCTGTAATTTTTTGAAATACCAACAAATTACATCATCTATCCACGTCATTCATAACAAATGAACCAAATTACCTCGAGAATGTTCTTATTCTCTGCAAGTAAAACTTCCCTTCTTTCCTTTGAATAAAGGAAGAAAGCACTTGTTGGTCTCTTGGGCTTCAAAGGATCTTTCTCCTTCCTGTTCAAAAGTCAAAACCATGTGAATAAAAATCTTAATCACTGTCCTGCAATGCTAGATAATTCAGTGAATCATAAACAGCATACACTCACTTGATCTTAATTGCTTCTTTATCAGCCTCCTACAATAATGGCAATTTTAACCCCCAAAAAAATATCAAATTAGCACCATTTCAATTTGACGCATAAATCCTTGCTCTTCTAAAAAATGCACCTGTTTGAACATAAGGTACTGATCAAGCAGCTCCATCGCCGTCCTCTGCCTCCGCTCCTCATCCAGGAGCTTCATCGCTGTCTCTTCACGTCTCTCCTTCCCAACCGCCTGCAAGTAGGCCTCCTTCTCCTTCCTATACCTCTCCTCGTAAGGTTTCTTGGCCTCGGAATCGAGAATCTTCCACTTCTCCGATATTACATTGGAGATCTCGCTGAATGTTGCTTCTGGATTCTCCTTCCTAACCTGAATTTCACAGCAAAATTAACTTCAACCACATTTTTTATCCACAACCACTAGCCAGAAATCTGCATGTTCAAAAACCAACCTCGTTCCACTGATCCTTTGAGAACAGCAAGTATGCAGCACAAGGCTTCTTGATCTTGATCTTCTTCTTCTTTCGGATCCAGTTCTCATCGTTCTCCCTCGGAGATGGTGCAGTTATGATACTCTGTAATCCAGTCAAGATTAGTGATTACTCTAAATCAAGATGGTTTTACTTAATTAAAAGCTTTGAAAAATGATGATTAGACAAACCATATTGGGTTTAAACTCCTTAAGCAGCTTTAGCTTCTTCACCTCCTTCCGCAGCATCTCCCGCTCCCGACAGCACGACTCAATCGCCACCTCCTTCAACCGAAGCATCTCATCCCTCTCCTTCAGGAGCTCATCCGTCTTGGCCTTCTCGATTCGGAGATTCTCAAACATTACTTTCAGCTCTTCGAGCTCCGCAATCGACGCCTTCTTTGCCTTGGATTTAGCAGCGGGCTTCGCCTTAGCAGGTGATAGCAGGAGTGCGAGGCCATCTCGGTTCTCCTTATCTGGGCCCGCGGAAAGAGGAAGCGGCGAACGCACCGGCACCTCTGCTGCAGCTGCGTTCGTATCGATGTTTTTCAGTGGCTTCCGCTTCCCTTTCGATGGGTTGGAAGTGAGAGTTGCCATTGCCGTTGGTTGGAATGATGGGAAAGAGATTGAGATCGTGAAGATTGTGGGGAGGATTGAGTGGGAGTGGAGTTCATCTTATTGTGCCGTTGATAACGGTTAGTTTTTTGAATTTGAAATTGCAATTAAAAATTATCATCTTGTGATGATCGTTTTATGGAAATTTATGATTAGGTCCCCCATCTTTGAATATACGTCACTCATCACACTGGTATTAAAAGTACTCTTAAAACCACAATGAAACGAAGTATCCAAAACAAAACCCTCCGTAACAAAAAAATTAATATTGAATACAAATATTCATTTGATATTTTGTTAATGGTAAACATATGTTCGGATACATCCATATCTATATCCATTTTCATCCCTACGATTGTCTGCAAAGCACAATTCCTTCTAGTATTGATTTAAGACGAGGGGATATCACTTTCTTTCTGTTTAAACCAGATGGGGTAAACGAGATAACGATATTAAAAAAAGGAAATTTATTCCACAAATGTATTCTCTTGATAGAACAGGATTTTTGAAAGATGATGTGGGGTAGATGATATATATAGGGGGCTTTCAAATAGGACATGGTCCTTCCAGGTGTAAGGAAGGCCAACGATCTGGACCATTAGATTCAAATCCAACGGCACCCTCAATTTATTTGCCCAAAAGGGTATTTTGGCCACCCTCTTTTGCATTAATTATACATATCATTTAATATTTCGAAATACTAAATTTAGTTATATCTAATTTTGGTATTTTTCGCAATACCTTATTTAAAAATATCTAATTTTGTGTTGAGCAACATTACGTGAGGCAGTGTTTGTATCCTCACGTGTTGTTTTATTGAATGTGTGATTCTTTTTGTGGCGATTATATATTTTTTGCAGAATCTGTAGTTCCTTCAAAATTCAACTCGCGTTTGTATAATTTTTATGGTTCTTTTTATAATACAATTCATATTAGTATTTAATGCATGGTTCTTTGTAACGAGTGCACGATTCTTTATATAATAAAATTTGTATAAGTCTTCGTAAAAATGCAATAGTCATCCACACTCAATCGATGAGTACAGTAAAATTGAAATATGTATAATACACATCCAAAAATACATAATGCACGTCCAAAATGTATAATACACATCAAATATACAATATGTATAAAAAAATACAATCGTCATTCGCAGCCGATTAATATGTACAAATACATATAAAAAATGTATGGTGCTCATAAATATTGTATAATACACATCAAATATTGTATATTATACAATATACAGCTTCGTATCCAACGCCAGCCTCCTCGACAATGCGAGGGGTGTCGCATCAGGAGTCGCATCGGAGGCATACCTCGTCATGTACAAGATGTGTCACGCCAGTGGGTGTAGCGAGTCCGACATGGTCGCCTTATCGAACAGGCGGTGTTCGGCGACGTTGATATGATCTCCATGTCCCTCGAGAGGCTCTCTGGAGGCGGTCGCCGTCGTCGGGAAGGGTATCTTCTTCAGCGTATCTGCGGGGAACAAGGGACCGATTAGGGACAGGCCGAAGAACGCAGCGCTGTGGATGCTGACGGTCGAAATGAGCACCATGGATAGGAGGATACGTGCTATGGGGAATCTCGGGAACGAGGCTCTAACGCCAGCCTCCTCGGCACCTCCGCTCACGCCCCACCGCCGTCACCTCCTCTCACGCGTCGCCATCGTGCTTGTGGAATTAGGAGAGAGATTAATGAGATATTTTAAGTATGCGTATGAGGTTTTTGGAAAGAGTAGGAGAGAGATTAATGAGGATATATTTTGGGATGCTACATACTATATTTAGATAATGCATAATGATCGAAATTGGTTTTTGATTAACTAAATAATAATATGAACATGTCTTTAATAACAATCGTCTGATTAATTATGGATGTACAGGATCGCTGGATTTCCTTAAATATGGAAGGATCGTGTCTCATTTAAAAGATATCATATATATAGGGGTTGATGGGGCTGCCCCCTGGGGGCAGCCAACATGGCTGCCCCGTCTCATTTTTGGGTACTTTTATTATTTTTTTTGAAAAATATCATCATGTAATTTCATCCCTATGTCCCTCCTATATGCCATTCGAATTTCTACATAAACGGAGATTCCTACGGCCTCCATTGAGACTGGGTCGATTTAAAAAATCATGCGACCGTTAAAAAAATGATGTCTGGATGGAAGCCGTAGGAGTCTCTGTTTCTGACGAAATTTGAATGACATATAGGAGGGATATAGGGATGAATATACATGGTGATATTTTTCAAAAAAATTAAAAAAAATTGCGAAAAATGGGTGACATGGCTGCCCCTAGGGGGCAGCCCCATTTTCCCCATATATATATATATATATATATATATATATATAGGGTAAAATGGGGCTGCCCCCAGGGAGTAGCCAACTTGGCTACTCCCACCCCTATTTTTCCCTCATTTTTTTTTATTTTTTGGAAAATAAAAATTTGTATATTCATCATTATATCCCTCCCACATTCTATTAAAATTTCGTCAGAAACAGAGACTCCTAAGTCCTCCATCCAGACGTCATTTTTTTAACGGTCGCAGGATTTTTTAAATCGACCATGTTTGGATGGAGGCCGTAGGAGTCTCTGTTTCTGACGAAATTTTAATAAAATGTGAGAGAGATATAATGATGAATATACAAATTTTTATTTTCCAAAAAAATAAAAAAATGAGGGAAAAATATGGGTGGGAGTAGCCAAGTTGGCTACTCCCTGGGGGCAGCCCCATTTACCTCATATATATATATATATATATATATATATATATACATGTATATGTATATGTATATGTACATATATATATGTATATATATATATATATATATATATTCTTTGTTCGCTTAATAAAGAAGGATAAACATCAAGGGATTGTAGGTACATGGTAATCACGCTTTTTTAATTGATTTTAAAACTAAGTTGATTCTGACTAGTTGTTTGATTTTTATAAGTTCAGTCATGTACTCGCGTATATGTATGAATGTTGACAATAAGACTACCTCATCTTATTACATAAAATAGACAATTTCAGACTTTAAATAAATAAAAAAATTTCAGCATTTTTTTCCACAAAGGTCACAATCCATGTCTAATAGTGTAACAGAATGGATAGCGTTGACCTGCGAAAGAGTGCAGTTTAATTTCACGAATCCGAACCGTTACCGATTCATGCACGGTAATCAATGAGCATAAGAATGTATCAGACCCAAAAGAATCCATGAAATCCATTCAAATTGAGAGCTCCAATATTACAACATCAATAAAGGTATGCTTCCAATAGAAAACTATTAAATTGCTCAATACGACTCTTAGTTCCAGTAGGCATATAGATATCCACCATAAATCATGTTATTATCCATACAATGCTGAAAGTCTCATTTAGTCTGCTCCCATGAACTTTAATACTTGGTCAAACTTGTTCTTCATCTGAAATAAATAGACACAATTTTTCATGAGTCTAATTCTCATTATGTGTCGGGGTATATGCATGGGAATTCTAACGGTCTTTGAACCCGTTATATTTCATATACTTAAGTTCCATAAAAAACATCATTACGTGTCTAATTGTCCCCAAGCATATCTAAGTCTGTTCCTTAACATATGTATCGTGGCTACTTTCATAAGCATGAGTATACATATATATAATATACATAAGAATATATGCATAGCATTTATTTCTTCTGTCTTATGGGGCATATTTCATAAGATTTAAGGCACGTTCGTGATTCTTTTATCACAAAACTCTCTTTGCATGTTAGTCTCTTTAAGATGACTTTGCATGACTTGTGATGGTTTATGTTTTTAAACCATTTCTTACAATAACATGTAATGGTTTACTCTTTCGTTAAACTATTTTCTTATATAGCACGTAATGATTTTCCATTATAAACCATCACTTTGCATACTTGTAATGGGTTACCTTTATAACATGTTTCTTGGCGTACTTGTAATGGGTTACCTTTATAACACATTTCTTGCATGACTTTTCAATACATTTGCTCATATACCTTAACATTAACATAATTTCACATATGTCCATGAAATTAACATAATTGCACATATACCTTAAATTATTGAGTGTTTAGAATTATCTTGATTTTTAATCTTTAGGTGGCTTTGTTGGTTTTATCACTGGCACTAGCGGTTCATGAATACAACATACATGATAGTGTAGCTACAACTTAGAGGACTTATCTTTTGCCTCTGTGATTCCTTGCAACCATACACCCCTTACAGCGTTGCCCCTTGGAACTGCCATAATTGGACTCTAGATGTGGCTCCCACCAATTGGTGTAGCACTTAGCTCTGCTTATCGTCATCATGTCATTATTTATCCTAAGAAAATTCCAGTTCTTTTATTAGCATTTCCTTTCCATACAATAGTGTTCATGTGAACATTTCCAGTACACTATCTTACTGTCAACTTTTATACCGTGATAGCTTCAATAATCACCATTGGATATGATACATATAAAGATTGTTCCTAATGAACAATAGACAATTGAATGATTTTTATCGCATACACAACTATTCAGTTCTTTGACATTATCAACTCATTGATTGTGAGCAATCGAATACACTTCTTTCTCTAATTTCATTATAACTTTGTGGCTTTATCATTGTAGTTAATCATGTGATTCGTGGTACATACATATAATTACTATATATGATTTTCCAATATATTTAATGCCTAGTGTATAACTTATATCGTATTTATACAAGATACCACATGAAATCAACATGAGGTTAGAATGCATAACAAATTCTAGATTAAAAACAAAGAGGTAATCTGCTTCCATATTAATGGATTTTTTATAAAACACGTATGTTTGTCACATCTTAGTGAATAGGCCTTGTGTTGTATTATAGAGTAGGAAAGACATATAGAATTGACAAGTGTGGTAGGTGTCGTGATAATATCTTAAAAGTTATGTTCGGGAATACCTTCCAATTTGTCCAAATCTGATTTTTCTATAAATATAAAAAAAATCAAGTTAAAATCTATGATTGCATGCTGATGAATCTATGATTTTCACTCTTTATTCTTTTATTTTAGCTCTTGTTTTTGGCAAAACCACATGTAAATACATGTAAATACAATAACTTAGCATTTCGCATGTCATTGTTAATATCTCATATTTAGCATTTATTTTACAAAAATAAAAGAAGAAAGGGAAAAGAAAAGAATTATGTATTTAGAATAAATACAGATTGACCCAAACCCTAAGATAAGGTCAAGTCTTTACCTGAGCGCAAAAAGAATAAGTAGAGAGATAAGGGTTCATTATGTATTACATATCACCTATGCTTGTATACAATATTTATTTAATTATTTTTGACAAGATAAAATTACTTCATTCTTTTTACACCCTTGTATATAGTATCAGAAATAATATAAAAATAAAATAAAAATCAAAAAATAAAATAAAAATAAAATCATCAAACCTTTGTACAAAATACACATATACATACTACATCACTATTTTTTACACCCTTAAATAATTGATAGAAATAAAATAAAAATTATCTTATACTCCTAAAATCATGTTGTAAACAAATAAAATATAAAATAAAAGTATTTTTGTAAAAAATAATAAAATAAAAATACTTGTACATAATATATAGGTATATTATACCTATATATATAATAGTATATATTGTATATACATTATTTTATTTTTCATAAAAATAATTAAAAATCACGAAAAATAGTTTATAAAATAACAAACATTTATTTTATTTTATACACTTTTTAATTTAAATTCATTTACTATTTTTAATTCATTTTCTTTTATTTTTATACATCCTAATGTCTCATTTGTCCACATCGTCAACGGTCTCTTCCAGGTCGGGTCAGGTAGCACGTGCTTCGCTAGAGCATTTTCTCCACTTTTTAGCGCTCGACCCAGAACTCTAATTGATTCGATTCCTATGCCCGATTAAAGCCAGAACATCCTTGATCCTCGCGGATCCCTAGGCGCAGCCGAATCTTCCTAGGGTTCCGCTCCACACTCTGATCTCTTTGGACCCTTGGGCATCCTATATAACCTCTCCTCTCCTCCCCATTGCCTCTCGACTCGTCACTCGCGCCACCACAGACCCTTATCCATCTTCACCGAAGTGACAGGCATTGGAGGAGAGGCTTAGGACCATCCGGAGACGCCTGGAGGCTTGTAGCTCACGACGTGGCCGGAGCTCCATCATGTGAAGCCTCCCAGCCAGTCGTAGCTTGGTTTAGACCAAGACCTTGTCGACCACCTTCGTCTGGAGCCTAGGAGTTCATCTGGACCTTCTGGTATCACTTTTACCCCAGCTATTTCCGCCTTAGATCCATCCATCCATTTTAGCTCCGTCGTAGCTCCCTTGCTCTGACCACAGGTCTGGAGCCCAGACACCCTCATCTCCCACATCGATCAACACCATGACTCACCCCGCACCTTCTCCTGCGACATGATCACCCTCAACCTCGCCCATTATAGCGAGATTGAGGTTTAGATCTTCCTCTCCCGCCTTCGCCGGAGGTCGAACACCATCCCCAGTCGCTTCCCTTAGCTTCTTAAGCAATAACCCAGACGGGAGCATAATCCCGGGTCCCCTCTACCCCTTGCAGGCACTAGCGTGCACATAGAGCTTCATTTGGACCCCCAGCTACTCCAGGAGGGCCTTCACCTTCGCGCCCTTCCGACCATCGCCTCCTCCATTGGAGTCTTCCATTTGACACGGAGTATTTTACGACACTGCCAAACCTCTCCAACCCTTCATCGGAGCATCGGATCCCCTCCGATGCTTGATTAAAGCTCGACGGAGCCCTGTTCTTGCAGACCCTCCTTCCACAGTTGCATGAGCGCCTCCCCTGCTAGATATGATTACAGCCACCTGACAAAACGGGTGCCCAGACCATTAGATCAGATCTGACTTGTCAGATATGACCGCACGTCCGCGACATCCCCTGGATCATCCGATTCGCCAGCTGCCGTGATCAGGGCCGTACGTCAGAGTCGTTCCCAGCGTATGCCACGTGCCCTATCAGGCATATTTCTCTTGTGCCCTTGCGTGTTTCAGTTTTTCTATTTAGTCCATTAAATAAAATATGTAGTTAAAAACATTTACAATTTGTACCTCATAACTTTTTGATATTTTTATTTTAGTTCTTCCAAGTCTGAAGCACGTGTGTGCTCACGTGTATGTTTGGGTTATTTGCAGAATGTTCCTTGAATTCTTTTAGTGTTATGAAATGCATGCTTATTTTGTATAATTGCAATTATACCCATGTGCATTGAATATTGAGCATGTGAATGAATTGGCTGGGCTTTTTGCAGATTTGACCCTAGGCTTTTACTGTGTATTATCTATTTGGTCTACAAACTTAAAATATTTGCAATTGGGTCCCTGTGAACTGTGATTAATTGCATGCTTTTTATTAGATTTAATAATTAGTAAATTAATTCTAAAAATTGCCTAAAAATTACTTTTAGCTCCTATTAGTGTGTAGTTTTTATCGTAACTTCTGTGGGTTAATTTGATTGAATTTTCTATTTTTAAAAATTCAAAAACCACTAAAAAGTGTCATGTCTAAGTTAGAAAGACCATAAAAATTCGAAAATGCTTTAAAATTTCCACAAAAGTTCTTGTGTATGCCTTTTATTGGGTTATAATTCCTGTTTTAATTTTGTTTGAAAATTCATTAAAAACCCCTATAAATCACAAAAAACCAAAAACTTATAAAAATCATATAAAATCAAAGAAAAACCCAAAAATTGTGTTTTAGTTCATGTTTGTAACTTTTTATTTCTAGTTTATCATAAATATACCATCTAGGACCTTGGGGTAATTTAAGTATTTTCAATTTGCAATTTGATCCTGGTTGTGCACTGTTTTGAATTTTTATCATTGTTTGATTTTTATAAAATCACAAAAACATTTGAAAATTCTAGAAAGAAATGTCAAAAATACTTTAAAACTTAAAAAACCCAAAAATATTTTTAATATTTTTTTCTGAGTATTTTTTATTATTTTAAAAAATCCAAAAAAAGTGTTGTCTGTGTTGTTTCATTTTGTGCTTGTTTCTTTCCTTATTAAAAAGTAAAAATCTAAAAATTAAAAACCACTAAAAAATACTTTATTTTTAATATTTAACTACTTCGATCTTTTTCGTGCTCCTTGTGTTTGACCTTGACAGCTATACCATGTAAATAAAAATAGCAAACCGCTTACATTTGAATTCCTGATTTTATTGAGTGAATTTATATTCTCGTTGAGTCGGTATATTGATTGGGGTCGCAATGACCATTGATTTATTTTGATACTTAACCCTAGTTGGTAGGCCAATCATCAGAATGGCGTCGTTGCCGGGGAGCACGGCTTAGAAGTCATATTTCGGTTTTTATAATTCTCCTATCTATCTGTTATAATTGTTTCTGACATTTCTCTATTTTCTTTTTGTGCGAGGAGCTGCCTGAGGACGACCCGCTTCGCTTTTGGAGGACCCGTACTCGAGGAGAAACAGAGGAGGAGAGGATTTAATTATATTAGATAGATATTATTTTTGCAAAAACTTCCATTGTTGTAATAATTAGACACTTTGAGACTCTTTGGACTTAGACTATTCGGGGTCTGTTTCGCCTAGTACCGGTGTACTCGGGGGACCTCACCATAGTTTGTCATGACTTTTTCACAGATTTTCGATTTTTATTTCTATTTGATTCCCGGGGTTTTAGCCCCTAGTTTTAGGACTTCTTATTGATTGTGACGTAATTAGTTAAGGTCCCCATACCTAATTGCATATCCGTTCCTATAGATTGCAATTGGACTTAGCTAAAATAAATCATAAAAGGATGACTTATTGGGATTAGAGACCACGTGACGAGAGAGACCGTATACAACGCTGGCAGGACCCATTATGGTGGGCACCAATCGGCATCGAAGACCAGACTCCGATCTCTTTTCCTGATAGTTAGCTACTAGTTCTTCACGTTTAATAGAGGTTACTCATCTAGGGACGATTTCCTCGTGCATCATATAGGCAGTTTATTTTCAATCTTTATTTTATATACAGATCACCCTGCATGTAGAGTGCCGGAGTCAGGTAGGCATTTCTATCTCTGCATACATCATTGTGTTTGATTGTGCATCGATTTTTCTGACTTCCTCCCCTATTTTATTGAACTCAAAATAATAAAGAAAATTGGAAAATTCATTAGGCATTCTTTTTATTTCAGAAAAACACATAAAAAGTGAAAAAATAGAATTGGGACTGCTAATGCAAACTTAACCCTAAAATATACTTCACCTAAAAATCATTTTTTTGGGAGAGTTACCCCCTCCTTGGTTGATTTGTCTTCAGCGAGAGAGTGACCCGCACACTAGGTAGAGCCACACCCGAACTCTCTTCAGACTACTGGTTTTGTGATTAGTTGTTCTCCAATGAGGACTTCACCGAGAAGTCGGTAATCGGTCTGGGACTTCCTTAGCAGATTGGGCAGATCAGGTAGCCGGTAATCAGTCTGCACCCATACTAGTTGGGAAAAACTAGTTGCGAGATGCGGGCCAGTCTCTTGGGAGCATTGGGTTCCCAACAACTCGCTTAATCGATCTGATAGATTGATTGATCACCTTAATAAAATTGACAAGATTAACGACCGATCTTTCATGGTCATCAGCTCGTGTTGAGTAGGTGAAAAAGGGTTTGACTTCACATATTGGTTGCATTCTAGATCCAATCCTCATAAAATCCCCACATCACGATGACGGGAAGGAGGTCCCTTAGGCTGCCTTTGACTGTATCACTTTCGAGCACTCCTCTCCATTCATCTAGGGTGGCTTCCGAGAGCCCAGACCCTCTCTCTGAACCCGAGTTTGCTACCACCCTATTCCCCCTTGACCACTCTTCTTCCATTCCTGAGGTACCAGAAAAGAGGCTAGCACAGTTATTTGTTCACTTGACAGCACCTGAGTTGGGGTCTTTTGCCTTTGCAAAGACCTAAGAGATGGCCAACGGTGAGAACCGTACTGATGAGCAGCTTTAGACTTCTTCCTATATATTGGATCAGGCTGCCATCAACAACACACTGCTTGCTTCCTTGGAGATCATGCAGCGATAGATTAAGGACCAGGGAGTTTTCATGGTCGAGGTAAGGAGGGAGCTGACACAAATGTGAGCCGACAAAATAGAGCCGTAGAGACCAGCCGGTGGAGAGATACCAGCACCTAGAGGAGGAGACGAACATCCCGAGGAGTCGCAGGACCCACAGAGACCAGCACGTACGATGAGGCAGTTGCACAATCCTGGTGCAACCCTCACCCATCGTTGGATCCAGCTACTGGAGATCCTTAGAGACTTCGTGCTTCACCCCCAAATGATCCAGCTTTTGTCCAAGTTCCATGGTCTAGCCACCGAGGAGCCACACCTCCATCTGCAGGAATTTGAGTTGATTTGCAGCATGGTCCACGACAGATTCATGGATGAGGACACTATAAAAATGATCATCTTCCCTTTTTCCCTAGTTGACAGAGCAGCCTACTGACTAAAGCATTTGGGGAGGTATGTCACCACATGGGAGCAGCTCCGGGACGAGTACTTGAATAAGTACTATCCACTCGGTTGAAACAACAGAGCTAGAGCCATGATCAGCAATTTCACCACGATTCCAAATGAGAAATTCCATGAGGATTAGAATCGATTTAGAGAGATCATTGACCGGTGTCCACATCACGAGATATCCAAGCCCGTCCTTGTTCAGAGATTTTTTTGTGGGCTGACACCGGAGCTGCAGGGGCTAGTGAATGCCTTGTACGGAGGGTCCTATTTTTCCAAAGACGAGGACTAGGTATGGGCCATCTATGAGGAGATGGCAGAGAACTACACATTGATGTCCCAAATCCGTGTCTACACTCAGGGGAAGCCCCTCCCATAGGTCATTTCCTACCAGAGGATTGCACGTGTCAATGTCGGTCCTTCTACTTCTTTGTCAGCAGCAACACTTTACGAGTCCTTAGCTGCCAACATGGGCATCATCAGTGAGAAGTTGGATCGGATCAAGATTATAGAGAAGAAGTAGTGCTAGGGCTTGTACCAGATTGATCAGTTGGCACAGACATTGAGTGACCTGAAGACTTAGATCATGTGTCTCTAGGAGGCACGGACGGCTTCTCATCCCCATCTCAGGTCATGGGCCAATCCAGGGAGCAGCTCAACCCATCCATCTACCTCATACCGCCAGGTCCACCATATCCAAGCAAAGCCAATTCAGCAGCCCCATCACTTCCAGCAGCCACCACCATCTCCAGATACGCAGATGGTGGTCTACCAATCGGATCAGCCATTAGCAACCCTATGAAGAGCAACTCGCCAACTAGGGTTAAGTATCAAAGTAAAACAAGGTCATTGCCACCCCAATCAGCGAATCAGACTCAACAAGAAAATAAGACCACAAATAAAAATAATCAAGCACAAAATCGAATGTAGTGGTCTCCGCTATTTATTTAACCTAGTATAGCGACCAAGGTCGAACACACGGAGCACGAGCTAAGCCTACGAAGTAGTCAAGAAATCAAAAAGTAAAAGGGGTTCTTTTGTGGATTTTTAAATTTGTAAGTTTTATATATATATATATATATATATATATATATATTCTAATAGGAAAAACAAATAAACGGATAAAGAGAATCACCTTTCAATAATTTTTATTAAGATAAAAAATGTTCAAAAAGTAAAAATAAAAATATTTTTATATTTTTAAAATATGCAAGTGATTTTGGTGAATTTATGGGATTTTTTAAGATTTTTATGTAATTTTCTAAAAATACAATAAATACGAAACAACCCAACATTGTTCAGCCGTGACCAAAAGGTAAGATTAAAATATTAAAATTGCCTACAAGTCCTGATGGCTATTTTTATTAAAAAGTAGATAAAAAGACCTAATTACAGAAATTGAAAACTATTTTTTTATTTTTATAGACTTTTTAATGATTTTTATAAGATTTTTGGTATTTTGTGATTTTTTAAGGGTTTTATAAAAGATAATGGAACCGAAATGGTACTAAAGTTAAAACAAGCCAAAACAAACATAATCACATAAGAATTTTTATAGAATTTTCAGGGTATTTTTATATTTTTTTGGTATTTTCTAAAATAGACAAACACGTTTTTAGGGATTTTTTATTTTTAGAAAATATCAAATAAAATCAAATTGCTTCACAAAAATTACCAAATATATTACACAGTAGCAGGATCAACTAATATTTTTTGGGGAATTTTTAGAGTAAATTGGATAATTATTTGATCAAAAACAAAGCACACAGGTTGTAGGGACCTATTTGCAAATACTCTAAGTTTCCAGAATAAATAATAACACGCATAAAAAGTCCAAGGGTATCAATGCAAAATTCCCAGGAAATAACGCACATGCTCAATAAATCGTTTACAGAGGCATAAGTGCAATTCCAGAAAATATTTCATTCAAATATAAACCATCAAAAAGTCCGGGATGGAATATGCAAAAACACCGCAGAGCACGCGATCATGCACGTGTTTTCAGACAGGAAGGACTAAAGTGCAAATACTAGAAACCTTAGGGACTAACATGCAAATAGTTCAAACTACAACTTTATTTAACAAACTAGAAAATAAAGCATAAAAAGTGCAGGGTTAATAATGCAATATACCATTGCAGGTGCATGCAGTGCACGTGAGGGACACGTGGTGGCCGCTGGTTGTGCGTGGTCGTGTGGCTCAGATGTGGTAGGTGTCAGATCTAACGCCTCAAAAATTATCGAGGACGTGGGGTACAGATGCATCAGATCTGCGATCTAACGGCCCAGAAAGCCTGCTATTGTAGGCGACGTAGATGCGATCTGGAGGAGAACGACCGATCCGACATTGCTGAGAGGGCCTGGATGAACAGCGTCGAGGTGAGTTTCACCAGAGCTCAGGAGATTATCCTCAGCTCCGATGGTCGATTGGGAAGCTCTGGAATGATCGTGGAGGTCCTCTGCGTCGACTAAACGGGTCCGATGGAGGAGCCAACGACCGGATGCGCGTGACGGTGGGGATGGCCTAGAGCTGCTCCGGCGGACTTTCTGATGGATGAAACATGGGCTCCCAACGCACGCTAACACCTGCAAAGGGAATCTAGGACTCGGGCAATGCTCCGGTCCAGGTTATTGAAGCTAAAAACCAAAGAAGCAGAGGAGGGTGAAGTTTGATCTCCGGTGAAGGTGGTAGAGGAGATCTCAGCCCTAATCTTAACCCGAAGATCGAAGCTAAGGATGATCAGGTTGCGGTGCAAGATGGAGGGCGAGGCTGCGGATCGATCTAAACGGCTGGAGGTGGATGTCGAGGCTCCGACCAGCTGGTCGGAGCAGATAGGAGTGTGGCAGCGATGAATGAAAGGATCGAATCGAACATGACGATGGAGGGGGTATGAGGGATACCTGAAGATCTGGGAGTGCTCCTGAGCTTTAGGAAAAGATGGCTAACGGGGTGATGGCCTCAACCTCGATGCGGAAGGTGGAGGAGGCTGCTTGCAACGGATCTCCGGCCACGAAGGGTGAGAGTCGTCTCCACTTTACCAAATAAAGCTCCGAGGGGTTCTCCGAGAAGTTGTTACTCAGCTAGAGGTAGCTAGGGGTCGAAATGGGAGCGAGGTACGATCTACCGCTCCATGGAGGCGGAAAAGATAATTAATAGGCAAGTCGAGGGTCTGGAAAGATCGGAGTGAAGCGCAAAACTCTAAAGAGAATCGGATCGGCCAAAGGACCCGCGAGAATGTCAGAGGTATGAGGATTATCAGGTCTGAATTTCGAGGCCAAAGGAGTACGGAGTCGGGCTGGGAAATGTCGAGAAGAGGCTCCGGCGAACAGGATCCGGGTCTGACCTGGGAAGAAGGCGTAGTTGACCAACGATCAACAATCCAGCCGACCAATCAGAAAATCAAGATTTACAAAATACTTGTAAATACAATAAAAAATAATAAATGGTTTTCAAATAAATAGTTTTCAAAATGAAAAATGTTTATTATTTTTCAAACTATTTTTGTGTGATTTTTATTTATTTGTATTGAAAAATAAATTAGTCTATATACAGTATAGTGTAATATATACAGGTATAATATACCTATGTATTTTATACAATTATTTTTATTTTGTTATTTTTACATAAATACCCTAATTTTATATTTTATTTATTCACAACATAATTTTTGGAGTACAAGATAATTTTTACTTTATTTTTATTATTTATTTGCAGGTATATAATAAGTAGAGAAGAAAACATATATACATGTATTTTGTACAAGGGAGAGAGGATTTTATTTTTTATTTTTATTTTATTTTTCTGATTTTTATTCTATTTTTAGGATTATATACAAGGAGATAAAAAGAATTTTTTATTTTTATTTTGTCAAAAATAATTATTTATTTACACAACTAATATGTACAATATAAAGTGAGCCCTATCTCTCTCTACTTGTTTTATTTGGTGATCAGGCCATTTCTTGTCCTTCTCTTGGGGTTCGGGTCACTCTGTATTTATTCTAAGTACCTTCTTCTTTTTTTCTTTTTCTTTATTCTTTTATTTTTGCACAAATACATGCTAATTGTGTACTTTTAACAAATGCATACAAAATGCTAATTTATTGTATTTATATCTATATACATGATGCTTTGCCAAGATAAATAGCTAAAATAAAAGAATAAAGAGTGATGATCAAGGATTCATCACCCTACCCCCGCCACACCTTGAGCAGCAGGAACCGTTTATGGAAGTTAATGGGATCTGGTACTCCCAGTACCAACCTCAGCTTGAGATTCATCACGACCATCCCGTCTTTCGATGGTCCACTGGAGGCCCCTCTTCCCAGCAGCAGCCTCCAGCTCAAGCAGGGCAGAGTAGCCAGCAGCAGCAGCCCCATCACTCCCAGCAATACCACCAGTAGCAAGGTCTCATCCCTCATACTAGGGACATCAGTGGAGGCCGCAGCAGCCTCATGCTCAGTATTCCTAGCCTCCTCCCTACTACTACTAGCAGCAACAGTAGACTCGGCCTCATTTCTAGCGAGGCAACCCGTCCGGTTCTCATAGACATGTCTATGAGAACCCAGCCCTTGATGGCCTCGTCCGCTTACTCACTGACCAACAGGCATCCTTCCGACGAGAGATGGACGAGTTCCGGCATGAAATAAGGGAGATTATCAAGGGCAAGGCCACCATACCCGCTCAGATTGAACCAAACCCGAACGATCTGAAGAGGAAATATGAGCAGGTACAGTTTATAGAGACCATCACTCCTAGTGATATTTTGGGTGATATTTCTTCATATGTATTTGATGCTAATTTTGTAACACTTAGGAGCGATAGGATGCCAGCAAACGGCGCCTCGTTTGAATGACGACCCCATGCAGATTCCGGAGCGTAAGACAAGGATGGTAGCAGTGTCGATGTCGCTGATCGTGATGATGATGACGATGGTGCTGAAACCACCAAGGATGTTGATCCAACAGACGGTACTGAGGCCATCGTGATTCTAGTTGCAAACGGTGATGTTGATGCCACCAATTTTTCAGATGCTCGGCCAGAGAGCGGTGTTGATGCCGCTAGTTCAGATGTTGTGGGTGGTACTAATGCCACCAATTTACCTTCAGTTGTATTGTCTTATTTTTTGTATCTTGGGACATTTATGGAAAACCACAAAAAATGAAAAAACAAAAAAAAACAAAAAATACAAATAAAGGAAAGGTTTATGTATCTCTTGTGAGTCCATCCATTTTGCATGATGATCATTTTATGGATTCTAGCCCATTGCCTGGACAGGAACTTACTCATGGACCTCATCTTTATGGAGAGGATCCCTCTATCCCCTTCCCTCAAGCACTTCACTTAGGAAAGGGGAACAAAATAGAAAATCCCAAAAAGAGACATCAGTTAGAGTTCGACGAGCAGATGATTGATCGATTCCACATACAGCTAACTCTACATGAGGTACTAGAGCACATCCCCCTCTTCTAGAAGAACTTGAGAGAGAAGACCACCATCCGCAGGAAGAGGAGGAACCACAATGGAGAGATCCATGTGCTTACTCATGCCACACGCTTCGTGATTCAGAACCGGTTGCCAGCCAAGAGACCCGATGCAAGAGATCCATATGTCAGATGCCACATTCATGAGCAGTAGTTTGATCGTACTCTATTATACAACGACTCTTCGATTAACCTCCTTCCAGATGCCTTACTCGACCGATTAGAGTTTGACCCTCTTAGACAGAGCATTACAGTCCTTCATTTTGTTGATAGATCTGTCAAGAGGCCGAAGGGGTTGCGCAAGGACATTGTCGTCGTAATTCAGGGCCTAAAATTCCCCATGTACTTTGTTGTATTGGACATGGAGATCCTAAATCTGTGACCGATAACCCCATCATCCTAGGATGGCCATTCTTGGCCACATCCAAGGTAGTGTCCGATCATGATAGTGAGAAGGTATACTTTCGCTTTGAGATCAAGAGCGTACAAATAGAGACGATCGAGGAGACCAGAGCCCGAGATTCAGCTTGCTCAGAGCAGATGAGTGACTCAGAGCAGATGACAGATGTAGAGCGAGACATCCACTAGGAGTGCGACTTAGTGATTACAAATGATGAAGCAGTTTGGGCAAATCCAGCATCACGAGCTCTTATCACACCTATGGATACTGCGGATTCATATATCATGGCAGATGAGAGTTCATAGAGCGCACTCATGGCACAGGACACATTAGAGGCTAATAATCATGACCAGGATAGTGAGGTAGATTTTATTTCTTGTGATTCTGAGTCAGATCCCTCAGACATAGACTTTGCTTGTCAGGAGTTCGATGACTATTTACCGTGTCTCGTGTCCACAGAGCTGACAACTAGGAAGGATAGCGAGCCAACACAGATTACAGATATACCAGCAGGGTCGTCTTCGTTAGATTTTCACATGTAGTGAGAGTTCTCCCATGCAGACCTGGTATCCTTCACTCAGACATTTCAGAAGCCAGATTTGCCAACTCCCACATGTCCAGAACTGAAGACCTTAACGCAGAAAATGAAGTACAAATTCCTTGTGGGAGAGCTAGATATGTTCCCAGTCATTATCTCAGCAGATTTGATTGTAGATCAAGAATCTCGTTTGATGGAGGTTCTTGAAAGAAACCACAAGGCGATTGGATGGAGCGTAGCTGATCTCTAGGGAATAAATCTGATCATTCGCTCCATCACATCTATCTCAAAGAGGACTGATGACTCGTGTTTTGACGAGCGATAATTAATGTGTCGATGTAGAGAAATTTGCTCGAAATCCAAAACTCGAGTTGATCAAGCAAAATCCGGATAAAATAGGAGAGAGAGAGAGAGAGAGAGAGAAAGGAACAAGTAAGCTCTCATATTTTATCCTTTAAACTAATTTTTATCCATGTAAGTTCCCCTGGGTCGAACTCGATGAGGTAGAATAAGTGTAATGTGGTTTTTGAGGAAAGAAAGAATTTCAGGATTTTATTCTCCTCTTGAAAATACAATAAAGAATAAGAAAGCACTCAAAACTAGCACAACTTTACAAAAATCAAATCGAGAAAAATATTGGATAAAAATCCATGAAAAATAGCAAGAAACGTCGCTAGGGTAGTTGTGCAACTACCCTAGAAAATTCGATAAAAAAATACAACCAAAATAAGGTCCAAAAATATCCTATAGTTTAGGGGTATAAGTGCAAGAACAAGAATTGAAGTTCTATTACAAAATGGTCCCTGACAGGGACTGAAATGAAAGAAAAATTAATAGATTTGCATTTAGGTCCCTGCAAAGGGACCTAAATGCAAATTCTGGAAAGCTCTAGAGCGAGGTCAGTATTCTGGAACTTTAACGGGATTATTAAGCAATTTCTCCACCCCTTCGCAGTCGATGCTTAAGATTAGATGCTCTAGCGTGATCTGAACCATCCACTACTGACATGTGTCAACAACCTGTAGTGTCTAGAGTTCTAGCCATTCTTCCCCAGTTTGAAGCGATCTGCGGCGGCACCTCTGTCTCCTCTTTATCTCCGATGACCGACTGGTTGCCTTGGCCTCATGCAGGCCCAGAGGAGTGTCTCCTACACCCCTCGAGCTCGCCTGCGGTTGAGTGGCTACGAGGTGGAGGAAGGTGGCAGCTAGAACTCGACGAAGATGGCGTTTCGGCAGTGACTGTCAGATGCAAGGAGGACATCTTGAATTGATCCTTCTTCAAGGAATATAGCTCCAAATGAGGAGTTCAATGTTGCAGCTATGAAAAGGACCTGCAAATGAAGGATTTGGGGCTCGATTTGCAAGGAAATTGGCAAAAAAGGATTGAAGATTCACAGATCTAATATTGAGTTTCCATGAAATTATTCAGTGAGAATGGAAGATATGTGAAACGAATTTGAATGGTCTTAAAGCGAATTTGAAGGTTGGATTTGATTTGCGTCTAAGAAAAAGGATTAAAGTCTCTAATTATGCGATTAAGTAAAACTAATAACAACACGAAAATCAAGAAATTAAATGGTAAAGATGGATGAAATACCTAGGATAGCAGAGTATCTGACTCTGTTGGTCGTCGCTCAGCGGGGCGGCTTCCTGGAGCTCCACACACGCAGTGGCGGTGATACAAGGCGAGATAGGTCTTGGAACCTCTCCTCTGATTGTTCCTCTTCCACGTAGGGGCCTCAAGTGGAGCTGACACCTCCGGAGCAAGGCGGGGAAGATGGGTCGACGACCAGTAAATTGCTGGAAGTAGTTAGCTCAGGAGTTGTTAGTTTGTGAATGGTGACTTGGGGGGATTTTATAGAGCGATTGGAATGGAGTTAGGTGTGAATCGACGGCCATCGTGGATTATGGTTGTTGGGAGGAGGAGTTGAAGGGTTTGGATTGGACGAAGAGGATGGAAGATGGCAGGTAGAAATTAGAGAAAATAGGTTGTTAGAATAGAAGCACCGGCATGCCTTCTTGAAGAAGAAGGCACCAGTTGTTGACATGTGTCAACACATGGTTGGCAAGTATCAATAAATTCTTTATAATATATATATATTAAATAGTAAATCGTGTTATTTTAAAGAGGTATAAAAATGAAAATTATAAATAATTAATTTATCTAAATTATGGTGTAATTAGTTTTAATAAATAATAAATATTTTATAAAATATAAATATTATATTAATAAATATGTATAAATAATACCTAATAAATAGGTTTTGGATTTTTAATTTAATAAATTAATAAATAGATATCATTTTTATAGTTTATTAATTATTACGATATTAAATAAAGTTTGCAAATTTTTTTGTAGATTTTAATAAATTAATTTAAGTATATTAATAAATATGGATATAAGTAATGTAGTTCAAATTTACCTATAAATTAGGATTTTTGATTTATTTAAAATAATAAGTAAGATCCAAAAATTATGAAATAAATTATGACTAAAAACAAGATCAAGAAAATAATTATAAATTATAAAATTATTAAAATAGTAAATAATATGTTCTAGATAAAATAAATAGCCCAAAAACCCAATTATGGTTAGATCCCAAAACCGACTTTTTGCAAACGGACTCTGATTTTAGTGAAATCACCTTTATTAATTAGAGAATATTTATTTTATAAACTTTAAAGATGAGAGTGAAATTGGAACTCGTTTGAGAAAATTGTGATGTTCGGAAATTCAGATTTTGATAATTTATAAACTGGATTTCTTGGCATATATACAAGATAATATTTTTAACTTATTTTTATATTTTTCTATACATTTTAATAAATAATTAGGAATAGAGTTTACTGAAAAATATTTTCATATGAATTAATCAAAAATCATTGAAGTTTTGGTATTTATTGGATAATTAATGAAGAGTGTGTAAAGTGTGGAATTAATTATTTTTATTTGTTTTCTTTCCTTATCTCCCCTTACTTATTTGTCGACCAATCCATGCTGGCGTGGTCTCAAGGATTAGGTTATAAATATATCTTTCAGCTATATTTATTTAATAAGTCACAATGTACATATATGCATATCTATAATTTGCCTTTCTTTTATTTCTGCTTTTTTTTATTATTTTATTTGTTTACATATTTTTAATGCATAAAAATGCATTTTTATTCATGAATAGAGTTTTGTTAAAAAGTGGAAATTAATGGATATTTACATGTATTTTTTAAGGGTTTTAAGACAAAATGCAGAAAGAATGTTAATGAATCATGGATTCATCAACCCCCTATACTTTAGTGCCTTAGCAAACACTTATTTGAAGAATAAGGGAAAAATAAATAAAGTTAGAATGAATTTGATTTCCTAAATCAATTCATGAGAACAGATGAAGGGCAGAGCTCGATCGGGCCTGAAACAAGCATTTTGTCGGAGCCCTAGGATTAGGATTTCAGCTTCAACAATCCTCAAGTTCCACAAATCATTGTTTAAGTTCAACTCAACGTCCAGTTCAGATCCACTCATTCATATCACAAACTCTATCAACCTTGAAATCAATATGTACGGTGTATGAATTGTTTTAGCTCTTCCCGCTTTGAAAGAATCGAAGAAACCACCCATCCCAGTTATACACTCCCATTGGTTCCTCATCTAGCTACTCTTTCCTCAAGGAGGGGGTATTCCCTTCTAAGGTCAGTTTGTATTTTGTCCACAATCGAATATAGAGAGAAAGTAAAAGAATGAGAAAAGAACTGGAGTGCGACCAATATAGACGCATCTCCTTGTGAAGCCCAGCCGGTGTAGCTAAGTCTCCACTAAGATGTGAAGGCTTTTTGGTGGAAGATCGGACCATTGTGGTCGTATTTTTATTTGGTGGCTTCTTCTTTGAATTGGCTTTGTAATGTTTCTTGCACTGCATCAATCTTTTTTGTGCCTCGACGGATGTAGCATCTTTTCATTCCGTCCATTTTTTGAGGTATTGGAAAAATTGTGCCAGCAAATACTTCCCTCATCCGAAACGATTATTTCAACCAAAATCTCTCCCGTCTTTAGACGTCCATGTCGCCAGACAAGGATAGAAACGCACCACAAGATGGATTGCCCTTCGCAGCCCCATGCAAGTCGAGCTAAGTGCAAAGTGCATGTGTCCAAAATCGGTTCACTGATGAAGAGTTAACGGATGACATCAAGTGTTCTACTTAGGCACTTTTGAGTTGACTTCCCAAACATGGTCTTATGGAACTCAAAGATTTAAGTTAAAAATCTGAAGAGTCTAAATTCTTGTTCCTAACTAGGCTCTTTACAATGAAAGTTAAAGGCCATAATCAAGCTCCGTCCTTTAGACTTTTCCCAATCTTTAGTTTTAGAAACCAAACTTAATCTGAAAAATGTTAATGTAAATGCAACCATAGTTTTGTGAAGTATATTTTTTGAATTTTACTCATTTTTATGGATTTTAAAGATTTTTAAATTTTTATGGATTTTAGACTTTGCATTTTTATGAATTTTTCAGTTTTTGTAAACAAGTTTATGTACAAGAATTTTACAAGATAAATTGCGCATATTTTATTTGGATTAAATAACCAATGGATTTTACAAATTTTATATACAAAGGATTTTATAGGGATTAAATGAATATTACACATATTTTACTAGATATGATTTTAAATAAGTATTATAGATATTTTAAATACATATTTTAAATTAAGAATTTTAAATAAGGATTTTAGGCATATATTACTTATTTACAAGAATTTTATAAATAAATAAATAGATCGATTGATTTTAAATTAATTCTCACCCACTTTTTACGGATTTTATAAATATAGAAAATACATAAAAGTATGAGTTATGGACGAAAGTATATATACAATATATACGCACCCCCTATACTTAGCTTGTGCTATGTCCTCACAGCGTCAAAAGAGAAAAAGGAGGACATAACTCGTGTTAAGTGGGTGAAAAAGAACGAAAGAATAGAAGTCGGTCGACCCCACTATACTTACGATCATGTTATCATAAGTATAGTGGAAGAAAAAAATGAGGTGACTGAGGAAAAGGAATATACAAATGAAGGAACAAAACGAGAAAGAAAACGAGAAAGAAAAAACGAAATCAACAAAATCACTCGGTCCCCCCATACTTAGGATAAGTCATCCTAAGTATAGAAAAGAGTGTGGCCAAAATTAGGTACCAGTTATTAGAGTAAAAGAAAGGATATATAAAAGAAAAGTAAAAAGATCAAAATTGAAATGCGAGAATCAGCTGGCAATCGGTCCCCCCTATACATAGGATCTGGTATCCTAAGCATATAAGACGAACAAAAAATGGGGATGATTGTGGTCTACGAAGAATATACAGGTGATATACTCTAGGAAAAATCAAAAGGCTTCACATGTCTCTGTACAGGATGGAATGAAGTGGAAGAGTAGTCATGCATCCTGTACAAAGTAGATCACTTCAACCTGGGTCATACTGAATCTTCTGCTTTTATGTGTGTATCGATCCCTGGCTGAACAAGTAGAGCCGCCTCTGTAAGTGCACTTTGTATGTGGCATAGCTCTCTTTTCTGAAGTATGCGTCTCTGGAGTCGGACTACAGAAGGTATCTATATGTGTAACCATTACACCATCTGACTCTCTATGCTGAATAGATTGTATGATCTGTCAGCTGACTCTCGTGCTGGAATATGTGTACTCTCAATCTGTTGCTTGAGATGTCTACAGCTATGGACTGCTCATCTGGATCTGATGTGAACTCTGTATCTGTATATGTACAGTCATATGAAGAACTAGGTACCATATCCTCTACCTTATCCTTGTATATGATATCGTGGGTATCGAAATAAATGCTCTCAAGATGAAGAGATTGTGTCTCATCTATGTGCTGGCAATCCTCTATAAGATTAGTGTCCTCTGAAGTAAATGACAATATTGATCTAGGACTGCTACATCCTCTTGCCATGTCAATAAGTATCTCTCCACTATCTATGCGGAAATCAAAGAGTACTCTCGCTGTCTGCAAGAAGCGTCTCCCGAGAATGATTGGAGCAAGGTGTAACTGTGTAGGGCACGTTATATCTAGGACGGTAAAGTTCACTTGAAACTGCAAGCCATGAACGGTTACGATAATATTCCTCAACATGCCTCTAGGTCTCTTCACAGATCGATCTACAAACTGAAGTATCGCCCATGATTTGTAAAGAGGAGCTAGCTTGAGCTTATCAAGTAAAGAAGATGGAATCAAATTAATCAAGGAACCATTATCTAAGAGAGTACGATGGAATGCAGCATCTTCAATCTAACATGTGACATAGTGAGCTCAAAAATGTCTTTTCTTCTTTGGTACCTTATTCCGAATAGCACACGAAGTTGCCTTCGTCAATACATGTTTCTCAACTCGTGATCTCTTTTTCCTACGTGGTGTGCATTTGTTCCTCAACTGATTTTTGAGCATAGGAAAATGATCCCAGGCATCATGAAGCAGAATCTTCAGGAAGATGTGATCTTTTAGTAATCAATCAGACTCTGGAGTCACGTCCTTGTTTTTTATTTTTTTCTTTCCTTTTCTATACAAAGCATCGGGAAAAGGAACAATTTTAGGAACAACAAAATCTTTTTTATTAAAATCAGGATCAGCTTGTACATCGAGAGTTTTCGAATTTTCTACAAAACTCTCCAAAATAGGAAAAGAAACATCTGATCTGCCTAAGTCCATGTCAACTATCTCGGCATCACTCCCTTCTCCCTGATCGTCAAGCAGTTGATCCTCATCATTGTTGTGGTCCTCCTCCTCAGCATTAGTATGTGTATCATGGCTCGGCTCTCTCTCTCTCTCCTCATCATGTGCCCTCTCCTCTTCCCGATTAGGTGCTTGTGGTGATCTACCGCTCCTGAGACGAATGAAGTTAGATAAGAATTCGGGAAAAGAGATCGTACCTGTCGTGTTGTCTACATGATCTGGGTGCCTCCTCTTGTTGTTCGGGTTCATCTGAGGTTGGGTTGTGAGAGTGGTCTTGGACACGGTTAACTCATCCAGACGATGGTTAACCTATTCCATCTCAGTATTATGTGTGGTCTGGAGCGTGCTCAGCATATCCATGATCTGATTCAGCATCAAGGCCTGTGAAGATATCTCAGGCTCGGTGTGGTAACCTTGGTTCTCTATTCTCTCTGTCTTGGAGTATGTTGCTGCGGAGCGTACGACTGAGGAGATCTTTGAGGTGTGTATTAGGATTGCTGCTGCTGGTGGTAATGGTAAGGTTGTGAATGCGAAGCAGGTAGGTGAAAAGAATGTGGTCTCTGATAGACTTGCTGGTGAGACTGTTGTGGCGTATAATTCTGTCGGTTCTGAAAATGTGGGTGTCCATGCTGCGGATGGTTGTAGTGATGCGACTGCTGTTGGTGTACGCTTTGAGGAGTATAATGTGATGACGACTGAATTGGAGCGTACCATATCCCGTTGATCTCAAGAGTGGTTTGAGGCTCAACATCAGCGTCTCCAGGGCTGGTGATCTGGCTTGAGTTGGCATAAGACTGGTCCTCATGCCAATCAATCTGTGGAGTCTCCTAGGCTGACCCGGCCTCAGGATAAAGTGAATCTGACGGGAGGGAGGAGCGGGTAAGGATCTCCGAATAGGTTGAGAAGTCGAAAGGAGTGAGACTGTTGGTACTAAAGCTGTAAGTCCGTCGCATTCTTTGTCAGATCGCTCAGCTGCTGAGGAAGTGATGAGAGTTTCTTCAACTCTCGTAGCGGCTACAAATCCTGAACTTGCTTCTGAATCACATCTACCAACATTAATTTTTCACTAATGTATCCCATGTTGGTATTTGATTCAAAGTCTGAAATATTCGCCACCTTTTGATGCTCTCAGTGGTGTGGTGGCTACAGGGCCTTCTGGAATGCCCGAGTAGAGTCAACGACTCGTGAGTTCTTTGCCATCCCCTCAAAGATGGACCAGACAGACTCGGCATCTCGATTCAAATAATTGTCGCCTCATGCGACGCTCACAAGGCCCTGGTCATCCAGATGGAGTCCTCTGAAATGATTCTGAATAAGCACATTCAAAGGTATCTCATGATGAGGGCATCTCTCAGTAAGGTCCTAAATCAATCCCACGCCTCGTGGAATGATTCATTCGGCAACTGCATGAAATTGGAGATTTGGCTCGTCATCATATTCGTCTGTCCCAGAGGAAAATATTTACGTAGGAACGTGGACTTCAGATCGTCCCACGTTGAGATCTCCCTCCCCAAATTACTCAGCCAGTAGAGCACCTTATCTGGTAAGGCGAAGGAGAAGGCTTTGATGCGAACGACCTCTTGCGTAGCACCTGGATAACTAGATGTACTGCAAATCATTTCGAACTGCTTTAGAAAGGTAAACGGCTCCTCTGTAGCATTCATGTAAAACTTGGGAAGCAAAGATATGAAGGGCGATCGTAACTCGTATGGCCCTTGATTCGGTGGTAACCGAATCCAATGATGTAGCGTCTTGGCTTCAGGGTCATACTTCTCTCTTAGCGTTGCGGGAACAACAGTAGGCGATGGTGGATTCCCGACTCTTGCTCTCAACGCGGCGATCTCGGCTTGTAGCTCGTTCTGGACTCTAAACTGATCTTTGATCTGTAAGTTCATCTGTTGTAGCGTTTCTAGAATCCTTGTGGTAATGTATGTGGCTAGATCTGGTATTCCATCTGTCTTATGCTCCTCCGTTGGTTGGTCCTCGACTGTTCCCTTCCCGCGAGCCATTTTCTTCGAATCTTCTAGGAAGGAAAAGGTCTCATAAGAGCTCAGTGAAAAATGTGCAGGAGAGATAGATGATAATTTAAGGTGGGGGTCTGCCTCAAAAGAAGGGTTGGGAGGTGAGGAAGTCTGGGTCTGACTCTCCTCGTGATTAGATGGGATCGACTCGAGAAGAGGGTCATCCCAAGTCTGTGAAGAAGTACGACGGAATGTGGATCATCGAGAGCTCACAGAGTCTGAGCTAAAAAGACATCGAGTCTTCATCTTTGATGTCAAAAGATATCAGGAGATCACGATGTCAATCAAGAGATCGAGAGTGAAGGCGTATAAGATGCGGTAACGCACACCTCGCAAGCAAACACAAAGCAACCCTAGATTCACCATCGCAACTCGGTGATGATCGTAAAAGTTCGGTCGTTTATCTTGTCGATTTAGGGTTATTTTGTCAGACGGGTCTTATCATAGATTATCGCAAGCTGATAGGTGCCCAAAATTTCTCCAAAACACTATCCCGAGTCCTTACGGAAAATCACTTATTCTCAACCAGTATGGGGGTAAGTACGGACCATTTCCGACTATCTGTGTTACTTGAGGACCATGCTATTGCGTCGTCCTCTAAACCTCCACTCTGCTAAGGAAACTCAGACCGTTTTCGGTTACCCGAGAGTGCCCACTGAAGAACAGTGATTAAACATATGGACTAAGTAGTATTCTGAGAGAAACTCGGACTCTGGTTCTAACCTTAAGTGACATCCCTCACTCACAAATCTGGAAAGTGTACCTGCAATCCATGTGTGGGGGTTGATCTCCCAAATCAAATGATCTTTCAGGTTTATTTTTATGTCAGATATGTAATCAGTTCTAATTTATTTTCTGTTATCTCTTTTTTTGGATTTTTTTCACAACACATCTAACGATTTTTTTCTTTTTATTTATCCTAAATAAAATGCACATAGGTCGCGAGTACTAAAACTAACTATGAAGGTGCAAGCAAAGAAAATGAAATGAAAAAACCTAAACAAACACCTAGCCTCGAAAAAGTCGCATAAAACCAACGATGCAAGAAAACCGCGATGGGTGCCCTGCTCCCCCGAATGCACGGCACTCGATGAAACAAACCCTTGGAAAGGGGGAGGGAGGTACAAGTCAGAATGCCCTTACGGCGCCCCATCTACAAAAAAGAAAAGCGGGCAAGTGCCCTTATTTTTTTACAGAAATATTACAAGTAAGAAAAAAAACAACAACAAATCCTAACTAATTCTGCACCTCTACAACCGACTCGTAAGAGAAGGGGTCGATCTCTGCACTTTCAACTGACTCAGCTTTCGAAGAAGCTTCCTGATCTCGCAGTCCCTACAAAATTTGTTAGAAAAACAAACATACAAAAAGCTGTAAAAATTAAAGCAAACAAAAAATCGTAAAAAAATCAAACAAATTAGTGAAAATCGTAAAAATCGAAGAAAATCAATAAAAGTTGTAAAAACAAAATCAAACAAGAACCGAATAATTTGGAAAAATCGTAAAAATCAAGAAGATCAAAATCTCGAAATGACGTCGAAAACCGAAGTATAGCTAACGCCACCCCGGTAACATCGTCATTTTGATAACTCGTGTTTTGGAGAGCGATAATTAAGGTGTCGATGTAGAGAAAATCGCTCGGAATCAAAAACTCGAGTTGATCAAACAAAATGCGAATAAAATAGGAGAGAGAGAGAGGAACAAATAAGCTCTCCTATTTTATTCTTTAAAGTAATTTTTATCCAGGTAATTTGCCCTAGGTCGAACTCAATGAGGCGGAATAACTGTAATGCAGTTTTCGAGGAAAGAAAGAATTTTGGGATTTTATTCTCTACTTGAAAATACAACTAAGAACAAGAAAGCACTCAAAACTAGCACAACTTTACAAAATTCAAATCCAGAAAAACATGCGATAAAAATCCTTGAAAAATAGCAAGAAACGTCATTAGGGTAGTTGTGTAACTACCCTAGAAAATTCGGTGAAAAATACAACCAAAATAAGGTCCAAAAAGAAGCTATAGTTCAAGGGTATAAGTGCAAGAAAAAAATTGAAAATCTGTTACAAAATGGTCCCTGGGAGGGATTGAAATGAAAGAAAAATTAAAATATTTGCGTTTAGCTCCCTGTACGGGGACCTAAATGCAAATTTCAGAAAGCTCTGGAGCGAGGTCGATATTCTGGAACTTGACGAAGATGGCATTTCGGCAGTGACTGTCAGATGCAAGGAGGACGTCTTGAATTGATCCTTCTTCGAGGAATATAGCTCCAGATGAGGAGTTCGATGCTCCAGCTATGAAAAGGATCTATAAATGAAGGATTTGGGGTTCAATTTGCAACGAAATCGGCCATAAAGGATTGAAGATTCACATATCTAATATTGAGTTTCTAGGAAATTATTCAGTGAGAATGGGAGATATGTGGAAACGAATTTGAATGGTTTTGAAGAGTATTTGAAGGTTGGATTTGATTAGCGTCTAAGAAAGAGGATTAAAGTCTCTAATTATGTTATTCAGTAAACTAATAACAGCATGAAAATCAAGAAACTAAATGGTGAAGATGGATGAAATACATGGGATATCAGACTATCTGACTCTGCTAGTTGTCGCTCGACGGGGTGGCTTCTCGGAGCTCCACGCACGCGGTGGCGGCGATACAAAGCGAGATAGGCCTTGGAACCTCTCCTCCGATCGTTCCTCTTCCACGCAGGGTCCTTGAGTGGATCTGTCACCTCCGGAGCAAGGCGGAGTACGGCGGGGAAGATGGGTCGATGGCCAGTAAATTGCTGGAAGTAGCTAGCTCAGGAGATGTTAGTTTGTTAATGGCGACTTGGGGAGCTTTTATAGAGCGATTGGAATGGAGTTAGGTGCGAATCGATGGTCGGTGTGGATTATGGTTGTGGGAGGAGGAGCTGAAGAGTTTGGATTGGACAAAGAGGGTGGAAGATGGCGGGTAGAAATTAGAGAAAATAGGTTGTTAGAACAGAAGCACCGGCCTGCCTTCTTGAAGAAGAAGGCACCAGGTGTTGACACATGTCAACGCCTGGTTGGACATTATCAATAAATTCTTTGTAATATATATTAAATAGAAATAACGTTATTTTAAATAGGTATAAAAACGAAAATTATAACTAATTAATTTATCTAAATTATGTATAAATAGTTTTAATAAATAATAAATATTTTACAAAATATAAATATTATATTAATAAATAGGTATATATAATACTTAATAAATAGGTTTGGGATATTTAGTTTAATAAAAAATAAATAGTATATTATTTTTATATTTTATTAATTATTAAGACATTAAATAAAGTATGTCCAAATTTTTGGAGATTTTAATAAATTAATTTAAGTATATTAATAAATATGGATATAAGTGATGTAGTTCAAATTTATTTATAAATTAGGATTTTGTAATTATTTAAAATAATAAGTAAGCTCCAAAAATTATGAAATAAATTAGGATTAAAATACAAGATCAAGAATTAGAAATTATAAAATTATTAAAATAATAAATATATATTCTAGATAAAATAAATAGCTAGAAACCTAGTTGTGGTTAGGTCCCAAAATCGACTTTTTGCAAACGGACTCCGATTTTAGTGAAATCACCTTTATTTATTAGAGAATATTATTTTATGAATTTAAAGGAGAGTAGAGTGAAATTGGAGTTTGTATGAGAAAATTGTAATGTTTGGATGTTGAGATTTTGATAATTTATAAATCGGAATTTCTTAGCATATATACAATGTAATATTTTTAACTTATTTTTATATTTTTCTATACATTTTTAGAAATAATTAGGAAAAGAGTTTGATGAAAAATATTTCATATGAATTAATTAAAATTCGTTGAAGTTTTGGTATTTATTGGACAATTAATGAAGAGTGTGTAAAGTATGGAATTAATTATTTTTATTTGTTTTCTTTCCTTGTCTCCCCCTACTTATTTATTTGTCGATCATTCCATGCTGACTTGGTCTCAGAGATTGGGTTATAAATATATCGTTCAGCTATATTTATTTAATAAATCACATTGTACATATATGGATATCTACAATTTGCCTTCTTTATTTTCTTTATTTTTTTCTTTTATTTATTTACATGTTTTAATGCATAAAAATGCATTTTTATTCATGAATAGGGTTTTGTTAAAAAGTGGAAATTAATGGATATTTACATGTATTTGTTAAGGGTTTTAAGACAAAACGCAGAAAGAATGTTAATGAATCATGGATTTATCAAGGACGCCAAACCATCGCGTGACTTACAGCGACGTCTGAACCTAGATCTTCGAGATGTGGTCATGAAAGAATAATCAAAGTGGTGGAGCATCGATTTTATCTACCCCATCTCCGACTCAAGTGGGTTAGTCCATCACATGTGGTGCCCAAGAAGACGGGTATCACTATCGTTTTGAGCAAGTCTGGAGAGGAGATAGCTACCCGGGTACCCGCTTCTTGGAGGGTCTGTGTGGACTACAAACGATTGAATCAGACCACCAAGAAGGATCATTTCCCACTGCCATTTATTGATTAGATTATCGAGTGTCTATCTAGGAAGAGTCATTAATGTTTTCTTGACGGGTACTAAGAGTACAACCAGGTGTCCATAGCGCCTGAAGACCAGGATAAAATGACATTCACCTGTTCATTTGGAACATATGCTTTTAGACGGATGCCCTTTGGTTTATATAATGCCTCGGCTACATTCCAAAGGTGCATGCTTTCCATCTTTTCGAATATGGTGGGTGACTGTTTAGAGGTCTTCATGGATGACTTTTCGATCTACGGTGATGAGTTTGATGCTTGTCTTGACTGCCTAGACCGTGTACTTCAGCGTTGCATATAGGTCAACCTTGTGTTATCTTGGGAGAAGAGTCATTTTATGATGACTCAGGGGACGGTGCTTGGACATATCATCTCCAACAGGGGCATGAAATTCGATCCGACCAAGGTGGATATCATCAAGAAACTCAATCCACCGTCCAATTTGTGTCAGTTGCGCATCTTTTCTGGGGCTTGTCAATTTTTACCGACGATTCATTCAGCGTATTGCCCAGTCGCTTACTGACTTGCTGACAAAAGACACCGAGTTCATTTTAGATGATAAGTGTCTGGCATCATTTGAGACTCTCAAGGGATTAGTTGTTGAGGCTCATGTCCTTCAGCCACTCGATTGGTCTCTCTCATTCGAGATCATGACGGACGCCTCTGATCTTGCCATTAGGGATGTCCTAGGATAGAGGAGGGATGGATTACCTTTTTCCATTCACTACGCTAGCCGGACTTTAGATGTCGCTCAGCGAAATTATATTATGACTGAGAAGGAGATGCTACCCATAGTATTTGCTTTGGATAAGTTCAGATCGTACATTCTTGGATATAGAGTCCCATATTTGCATATCACACCGCCATCCGATATCTCATGGCAAAGAAGGATGCCAAAGCTAGATTGACCAGATGGATCCTTCTACTTCAGGAGTTTGACATAGAGATTAAGGATAATCCTGGAGTCAAGAATGTAGTGGCGGATCATCTCTCCTATTTAGAGAACCTTGAGGATTCTGATCAGATCACACCTATTACAAAGACTTTTCCAGATGAGGCGATTCTTGCTATCACCTCGCTTCCATGTTACGATGACATTGTGAACTATCTTGTCGCCAAGAAAGTTGCACAAGGTTGGCCTAGATAGCGACTTGAGACCTTCCTTGTGAATGCCAAGTCATACCATTGGGAGGATCCCATCCTTTATCATGAAGGAGGGGATAGTGTCTGGCATCGGTGCATTCCTCAGGAGGAGCACCACAGCGTCCTCACTTACTGCTACAAGCTTGACGCAAGAAGACATTATTCTGAGAGGAGGACAGCAAATAAAGTGCTCCAATCCGGCCTATGGTGGCCCACCCTCTTCAAGGATTCTGATGAATTCGTGAAGAGGTGCACTGACTGTCAGAGGATGAGCACTTGTGGACAGTGTGACATGATTTCGATGCAGCCCATTCACTTCTGTGAGGTTTCTGACACATACGGCATCGATTTCATGGGTTCATTCTCTAAAAGTCAGGGATTCGAGTACATTATGCTTGTTGTGGATTATGTGAGTCGTTGGGTTGAGACCATCCCTGCCCGAGCCGTAGATGCTAAGACCGTATGCGGATTTTTGAGGAAAAATATCATTTCACGGTCGGGGTACCTAGGGTTTTGATATATGATGGGGGGAATAACTTTATCAACGACAAGGGCCCTTGCTAACGAGTTTGACATTGACCATCATGTAGCCACTCCATATCAACCTCAACCAATGGTCTTCTTGAAGTATCGAACAAGGAGATCAAGACAATATTACAGAAGGTTGTCCGCCCAGACCAAAAGGATTGGTCACAGCTTTTGGACTCGGTCTTGTGGCATATAAGACTTCCTTCAAGACACCTTTGGACACATCTCCCTTTCGTCTCGTTTATAGCAAAACACGCCATTTACCTGTGGAAATAAATCACAAGTCACTTTGGGCAGTAATTGAGTTATTATTAGATCCCAAGAGTGTAGGAGATCAGCGAAAAGCAGAGTTGGCTGCCCTGGAGGAGTTGAGAGATACAACCTTTTCGAATAGCCTACAATCCAAGGATAGAGTGAAGATATGGCATGATTCTCATATCAGGCATAAATAGTTTGAGCTGAATCAGAGAGTATGGCTATTTAATGCTAGGTTGAGATTATTTCTAGGGAAATTATAAAGCAAATGGAAAGGACCATACTTGGTCCAAAAGGTGGACGGCAACAGGAGCATTGATATATCTGAGTAGTCATCCGACGCCACCTTTTGAGTTCACGATTAGCACCTGAAGACATATCTTGATCATGATCTGCTGACCGTTGGCGTTGACCCTATTCATTTTGCATGAGATGTGGTCTTTGACTCACATCATTTGCATCCCATGCCTGATTTTCACTTCTTTTTTGTAGATGTATAGATCTAGTTGTCCATATCATTCATTCTTTTCATCTAATACTCTATCTTCATCTTATGATTATGCTATACGTAGGGTGTTCACCCTAAGTATGGGGTATCAGACATGTGATTATTCATTTGATTTATATTACCTCTGTTTTGATGCCTATACTTAGGGAGATTTTAACCTAAGTATAGGGGATGTATTACATGTAAATCCTAACCTTCGATTTTCCCATTGTGTACAGTCTTCTATACTTAGGATCACTTGATCCTAAGTATAGGGGGATCACCGACCTCTATTCATTACATTCTTTTATTCGTCATTGCAGTATAGCCTTCTTTTCACTTCCCAATACTCAGCATGAGTTATGTCTTCATTTCATCGCTCTTTGATCACTCTGAGGACATCGTTCGAGCTAAGTATAGGGGTGTCATAGATATTGTATATATACTTTAGCCATGACTCGTACTTTGTGTGAGTGTGTTAATAATATGGTTAAAAATCACAAAACTAAAAATCACAAAAATTTTAAAAATTTTCTTGTACATAAATGTTTGTAAATAGCCTTTGTAGAAATTATTTTTGTACAATTGTTTGTAAAAATGATTTTGCTTGTAAAGTTTTTGTAAATATTTTTGTATCAAAATTATGTCTATAGTACAAATTTTTTGAAAAAGCTTTGAAAAATAAAGGTTTATAAAAATTTGTTTGTAAATATTTGTAACAATTTTGCAAAACTTTTCTTTCTCCCTGCATTCAAAAAATTTCATAAAAACTTGCAGATTTTGAAAAAAGATTTCGAAAAGAGTTTTTGTACATTCTTGTTTATTTTTCTGAATCAAAGTTGACATTTAAATTAGTATGGAATTAAATTAAAATGGAGCTTGGTTAAGACCTCAATCCACTTAACTTCAGAGGAACCTTATAGGATTTGGAGTTAAGACTTTTCAGGTCCATAGTGTCTTAATTCTTCGAGTGCAATAGACTATGTTCACATGTCCTCTTGATGAGCCTAAGTAGAACACTTAACAATGCACGCATGACTCTCAGAGATAATGGATTGACTTGGACACATACCTTACACGTAGCTCAACATTGATGAGGTGGGGAGGAGGCAGAATTCTCTGGCTTGGGGTAGTATACGATGGTATACAGCTAGCCGGAACCTCTCGTCTTCCTCTAGGGAGGGATGTGTATTTCAACCTGGTCTAGTGGCAGTGAGGTCTAAAGACAGGAGTTTGTGGTTTGCAATAATGCTTCGAAAGAGGGATAGTCTACATGCTCAAGAAGAAAAACTTATTATATACATGTTGCACCATGTAAATATATTGTATATATGCACATCAAAAAAATATACAAAAATATGAAAAACTCCAAAAAAGGGGACAGACCTGATTGAAAATAAAATGTCTGTCGAGTGTATATAGTATAGTGAATAAGCAAAGCTTATGTGTTCCACCTTCTCATCTCATGGAAGCTTGCAGCTGGAGACTTAGCTACACTGGTTAAGCTCCAAGGGATACGTGTCTACACTGGTCATGATCCATTCTCTTCTGTCCCCTCTTCTTAAGCTGGTTGAACTTGAACTTAGAAGGTAATACCCCGCTCCTCGAGGAAAGAGCTGCTAGACTAGGGAATTAGAGTTACCTTGTTGAGGGAGGCTATTTCCTTATCATTTCTGAGGTGGGGAGCTACATATCACTTACACATTACAAGGAAAGATGCATAGTCATTAGAGTTTGCGTATGTAGACTTGTTCTGACCTGGTTATTGAGGAGTCTTGACCATAGAATTGTGGAACATGAAAGTTGTTGAGTCTTAAACCTATTTCCCAATAAGTTCCGCCAAACTAATAATCCAAAGGTCTGATTGAGCTCCATGCTCTAATTTAGTGAAGATAATTTTAATAATCATCCTTGATTCTTTTTCTTTTCTTCTTGTTATCACCTCCTTTTCAAATAATGTTTGCTAAGGGACTAGCAAAGGTAAAGTATAGGGGTGATGAATCTATGATTCTCACTCTTTATTCTTTTATTTTAGCTCTTCTTTTTGGCAAAAACACCTATAAATACCTGTAAATACAATAACTTAGCATTTCGCATGTCATTGTTAATATCTCATAATTAGCATTTATTTTATAAAAAAACAAAATAATAAAGAGAAAAAAAGAATGATATATTTAGAATAAATATAGAGTGACCCAAACCCCAAGAGATGGTCAAGTCTTGACCTGATCACAAAAAGAATTAGTAGAGAGAGATAAGGGTTCATTATGAATTGTACATATCACCTATGCTTGTATACAATATTTATTCAATTATTTTTGAAAGATAAAATTATTTCATTCTTTTTACACCCTTCTATATAGCATCATAAATAATATATAAAAAATAAAAATCAGAAAAATAAATTAGAATTAAAATTAAAATTAAAATCATCAAACCTTTGTACGGAAGACACATATACATATTACATTCACTATTTATTTTACACCCTTAAATAACTAATAAAATAAAATAAAAATTATCTTATACTCCTAAAATCATGTTGTAAATCAATAAAATATAAAATAAAGTATTTAAAAAAAAATAAAATAAAAATACTTGTACATACAACATAGGTATATTATACTTGTATATAATACTATATATTGTATACACACTAATTTTTCATTAAAAAAATAAAAAAATAGTTTATAAAATAACAAATATTTTTTATTCTATACACTTTTAAATTTAAATTCATTTACTATTTTATTATTTTCTTTTATTTTTGTATCATGATTTCTCATTGGTCCACATCAGACCGTTGACTTCCAGGTCGGGTCGGGTTGCACGTACTTCGCTGGAGCATATTCTTCACTTTTTAGCACCCGACCCAGAACTCCGATTGCTTGGAGTTCTGCGCTCGATTATAGCTTGAACATCCTTGATCCTCGTGGATCCCTAGGTGCAGCCGGATCTGTCTAGGATTCCGTTCCACACTCCAATCTCTGTGGACCCCTGGGTATCCTACATAACCTCTCCTCTCCTCTCCACAGCCTCTCAGCTCGTCCCTCGCACCACCCCAGAACCTTTGCCACTTTCACCGAAGTGACAGACATTGGAGGAGAGGCTTAGGACCATCCAGAGACACCTGGAGGCTTGTAGCTCACGACATGGCCAAAGCTCCGCCGCGTGAAGCCTCCCAGCCAGCCGCAGCTTGGTCGAGGCCAAGACCCTGTCGACCACCTTCACATGGAGCCTAGGATTTCATCTGAACCTTCAGGTATCGCTTTTACCCCCGCTATTTTCGCCTTTGATCCATCTATCCATTCCAGCTCTGTCGTTGCTCCCTTGCTCTGACCACCAGGTCTGGAGCCCCGACACCCCTCATCTCCCGCATCGGTCAACACCATGGATCACCCCGCACCTTCTCCCACGATCTGATCACCCTCAACCTCGCCCATCATAACGAGAATGAAGTTTAGACCTTCCTCCCCCGCTTTCGTTGGAGGTCGAACACCATCCCCAGCTGCTTCCCTTAGCTTCTTAAGCAATAACCTGGATCGAAGCATAGCCCTAAGTCCCCTCTACCCCTTGCAGACACTAGCGCGCACATGGAGTTTCAATTGGACCCCCAGCTGCTCAGTCGGAGCAGCTCCTCGAGGGCCTTCACCTTCGCGCCCATCTGACTATCGCCTCCTCCTTTGGAGCCTTCCATTCGACGCGGAGTATCTTCACGACACTGCCGGACCTCTCCTACCCTTCATCGGAGCGTTGGATCCCCTCTGATGCTCGGTAGAAGCTCAATAGAGCCTTGTTCTTGCAGACCCTCCTTCCGCTGTTGGATGAGCGCCTCCCCTGCCATATATGATCAGAGCCACCCGAAAAAAGGGTCCCCAGACCATTAGATCAAATCTGACTTGTCAGAACTGACTGCACGTCCGCGATATACCTTGGACCGTCAGATTCACCGGCCGTTGTGATCAAGGCCGTACGAAAGAGTCGTTCCCAGTGTGTGCCACATGCCCTATCAGGGTATATTTTGCATGTGCCCTTGCGTGTTTCAGTTTTTCCATTTAGTCCATTAAATAAAATATGAAGTTAAAAACATTTATAGTTTGGACCTCATACTTTTTGATATTTACATTTTAGTCCTTCCGAGTCTAAAGCACGTTTGTGCTCACATGTATGTGTGGGTTATTTGTAGAATGTTTCTGGTGTTATGAAATGCATGTTTAATTTTTGTAATTGCAATTATACCCATGTACATTGAATATTGAGCATGTGCATGAATTGGCGGGAATTTTTACATATTTGACCCTAGGCTTTTACTGTGTATTATCCATTTGGTCTGCAAACTTAAAATATTTGCAATTGGGTCCCTGTGAATTGTGATTAATTATATGTTTTTATTGGACTTAATAATTGCTAAATTAATTATAAAAATTATCTAAAAATTACTGTTAGCTCCTGCTAGTGTGTAGTTTTTATTGTAATTTTGTGGGTTAATTTGATTGCATTTTCTATTTTTAAATTCAAAAACCACTAAAAAGTGTCCTGACTAAGTTAGAAAAATCATAAAAATTCGAAAAATGCTTTAGAAATTCCACAAAAAAAATTTTGTGTGCCTTTTATTTTGTTTTAATTTCAATTTTAATTTTGTCTGAAATTTATTATGAAAATCATAAAAATCATAAAATGATAAAAAAACTTATAAAAATCATATAAAATCAAATAAAAACTGAAAATTGTTTTTTTCAATTCCTGTTTGTAACTTTTTATTTCTAGTTTATCATAAAATTATCATCTAGGACTTGTGGCACTTTAAATATTTTTAGTTTACAATTTGGCCATGGTTCTGCATTGTTTTGAATTTTTATCACTGCTTGATTTTTATAAATCACAAAAAATATTTGAAAAATCTAGAAAAATTATCAAAAATTCTTTAAACCCAGAAAACCCAAAAATGTTTTTAATTTTATTTTCTAAGTATTTTGGTTATTTTGAAAAATCCAAAAGTGTGTTGTATGTGTTGTTTCATTTTTTGCTTGTTTCTTTCCTTATTAAAATTAAAAATCTAAAAAATCAAAAACTACTAAAAAATATTTTGTTTTTGAAATTTGACTACTTTGATCTTTTTCATGCTCCTTGTGTTCGACCCTAGTTACTATACAATGTGAATAAAAATAGCAGAACGCTTACATTTGAATTCTTGATTTTATTGATTGATTTTAATTGGTCATATGAGAAGAAACCAGAAAGTCTTAAGCAACAAAAGCGTTTGCTCCGTTCAATTGCTGCGTCAGTCAAAAGGATTAACTCCATGAATTTAATACGATTCTTTCCCCCCAATTTCTGGGATCTGGTAATAAAGGTAATCAGATTTTAACTAATACTCTATTTTCATCAAAATTAGAAAACAAACAAACACCTGCCATCTTCCTAAATCTTCCTTCCATCCGGTGTCTATCTTCTTTAGGGATCAATGGCTTTCTCATCAGTCATAGGCAGTGCTGAAATACCTCCCAACAACACCATCACCAAGTATCTGCAGAACCCTCACATTCTCCGGTCCGACGCATCGCGGCGTCTTGAACTGGCTCACAGCAGCACCCATGGACACCGAGTGCTCCATGATCCTGTGAAACGTCCCCTTCCTCACCACCCTCAGCTCTAAAGCTCCAATGCTGCGTACCTTCCTCGAGCTGACGTAGCCCGCATCGAGGAAAGCCCGGTCGAGCAGGGTGCAACACTCCAGGAGCAGCTCCTCCTTTGCATCCTTATTCAACTCCCAAAATATCACATAGTAGCCGGGGTCAGTCGATTGGTCAGCTAAGCTAGTGAAGTCCACAACCTCGATCGTCTCGGCGGCTAGGAGCTTGCTCGCATCCTCGACCGCTAGCTGGACGTCCGTCTCGGTATTCTTGTCAATGTTGATGTTGAGGACCAGGCTCTTTCGCCTCACAAACTTGAGGAGGGGTGTTGAGTTGTAGAACCCGGCTATCCGGACCACATCTCCGAGCCGGTATCGGTATAATCCTGCATCATCAATCCAAGTTATGGCAAGATCGTAGCATGTTGGCTAACTTAGGATCATAATCATACGACATTAATACCGGCAACATTGGTGACAACCAGCTCGTACTCCTTTCCTCGCTCCACCTCACCAAGCCCGACCGGCTCGGCATCGATCGTCTCGAGGGGGATAAACTCATAGAAGCCAACATGCGGCGTGACCGCATAGGTTGACAACTCCGGTGCAACGGAAGGATCGGCATTCACTCCGATCCACCCCTCAGACGCGCCGTAGTCCGCACTGACCAAAGGTAGCTCCCCGGCGTAGTGCCTCAGCTTCTTGAGATACGGCACCATCGAGCCGGTCATGATCCCCAGCACATACTTGGCATTGGGCCACAGCTCCGGTATCACGCCGTACCAATTCGACGAACTCTTGCACTTGTTGTAGATCAAGTCGGCCAGCGTAGGATCGGGACGCAAGAGCTTGGATACCGCGTTGCGTATCGAGGGGACGGTGATCTTGTCGGATAAGACACCTAGTCTGATGTCCGTGCATATGTCTTCGAAGATGAGCTCGAAGGCACGGAACGCATGGACGAGGCTGTGGGCGAAGGTGGAGGTAACGACGCGAACGTCATCGCGGGAAATGAGGCCGCAGAGGAAGTGGCAGTAGAGAGACTGACGGAAATCCGGGGAGAAGATGACCTCGGGGGGGCTGGTGGCGGGGGATTTGATTTGGTCCATGGTGGCGGCGAAGTGCTCGCAGCGGTAGACGTTGGTGGTGGCGGTGGTAGCGACGAGGCCACCTTTGGTGAGTGATTGCTTGCTCCCGTATATGAACTGCAAGGTTTTGCCTTCGGTTATTGGATAAGTCCTGCAGGTAATTCATGAGTCGACATTGTTTCAAAGTAAAAAACAACAACACTTATGTCACGTTCGGGCAGGGGGTCTCACATTTACCCAATTTAATCCTCTATTCAAACACCAAAATTCAAAAATAGGTTACTTGCAACCAATTTAACTCACCTAAACACACTATTCAAACACACGGTAACCCATTTTTGGATAGTGGGTTTAGGTGGGTTAAACTGGTTGCAGGTAACCCATTGTTGGGTTTTGTTGTTTGGATAGAGGGTTAAATTGGAGTTGGGTTAGAAGTTGATTTATTGTGATATGATTGTATTTAAGTTTGAAAAAGTGAGTAGTTATTATGATGTGATTGTATTGGGGTTTGAAAAAAGTGAGTTAGAAATGGATTAGTTTATAATTTTTATATGATATGATGATATAATATATTATTTTCTGATGGAATAGATGGAATAAAATTAATTTATTTAATATTTTAAAAAAAGAAAAAATGTGGAACCCACTTGGAAAGAAAAAGAATGGGGTAAGGGCCGAACGGCACCTTAAGGAACGGCGCGGATTGTATGCTGTAAAGAGGGTTGCAACAGACTCTGCACCACACTTTGGGGCCACTCGATGACGATCGAACGGTTCTCACGAAATCCCTCAATCCGAGCCCACAAAAAATGAGATTTCGTGGGAACCGTTCCATCATGATCGAACGACCCCTTTGCAGCAGAGTGCTGGAACCCTCTTCACAGCAGACGATCCGCGCTATGGAATTTACGTACCTATTTCTCAAGGCACATGAAATACGGTAAATCTCCATGGTGCTCAACGCCACTCCCTCGTTGAAGGGGATGTACTTGGGCTTCCCTTTCGTAGTTCCGGAGCTGTAGGTAACGTACATCATTGGAAATATTGCAGAAAAGCCCCTCGACTTTATTAAAAATGCCTTTACCTGAGCGAGATGCAATCCATGGGCTCGGACGTGAGAACGCCATGCTCCCCATCAGCTATCCTTTGTATGTAGGGCTCAAGATCTTCATGGGTCACCAGAGGTACACATTTCTTGAAGCTCTCCACGTCCGTCCTCCCGTCAAGGCCGAGTCGTCGGAGGTACTTTGAGTTGCTGTTCTCCTCAAGGATCCTCTTGAGCGTCTCCTCCTGCACCGCTACCGCATTCCTCGTGAGCTCGTCGAAGCGGTCGAGGACGTCCTGTGACCTGAGCTTGTCCTCCGCCGCCATCGACGCCTTCGCCGTTGTGTGCTTGAGCTGAGGGAGATGTTACTTATAGGGGAAGAGGAGGTGAATAGACTTTGGAGTTGGTGAAGGAGAATGCAGAAGGTCAAGAGTTGTGCAATATAATCGTCGAGGTCAAAAGGAAAGTAACGGAAATGGAAGAAAAATAAATATTTCATTGGATCATGATCTTTGTTCACAATTTTGTTGGGGGAAGGATTTGATGATTTTCCACAATCGAGTACTGTGGAGGATATTTGAGGAAACCGAAACTGTTATACTTCCAGGAGAAATAAAACTGCTTCCATTTATGGGGTAAGAGGCGAAGGACAGTACGGGTATGAAAGGAAAAACATAAATATACCGCTTTGACCATAATTTTCATATGTGCACTTTGCTGGAAAAAAATAGAAAGGATTTGATGACATTCTATAATCGTGCTTGGGAAGGGAATGCAAGGAAATTGAGAAAATTAATTTTATTCCATTTCTCAGGTTCTAGATTTGAACTTGGAATGGGTTTTTTCTTTCCTAGGTTTGGAATCTAGGTGTGCTATTGCTATCATATCTGTTTTAAGCGATATAGATATGCATTTTCTATTTGGAGAAAATATTCGATATATTTGGAGAAAATATGACTCTTTAACTTTTTATGGGTAAACATGTGGATATGAATATAGTTTTTATATTTTCACGATATATGGAAATGGGTTCGGTTATGTTTTTTTCTTCAAAAACAAACAATGAAATTTGTATTACACTGTGGGTGTGGGTGTATAATAATATGTTATAGAGTTACAATATTTAACTTTTTTATTATTCCTTTCTATTTGTACTGTAGTTTATGCAATTTTGATTTATTCAGCAACAAATTTCAGCCTCACAGGAATATTCTTTAACTATGCAGGTGCTGGGAGGCATTTATTATACGTATGATGATCTGTATTTGTCTGGTAAATATTCATAATTGTATCATGATCATTGATTATGTATTTCTATAGAAGTATAATATTTAATAATATTATCTCTGATATTAAGTACTTGTTAGATATATTAGCTGTGAGATATATGTTTCCATATTCGTATTCAGATTTTAATGTGGATAATGATACTATAAGAATATCCGTCCATTTGCATGGTCAAATAAACTCATTTTTTTAATGGTAAAAAAATCATAAAATTCAAAAAAATGAGGAGACTCATTTTCGGGATGAGAAAAAAAATAGAAATTTCTATTTTAACCTGCCTTTCATTTAGGTGGAAAGTTAACTATCGGGATTTGCATCATGTAATTCTTAGGTAAAGAGCGAGCTTCTTCTCTAGTTTTGAAGTAAATTATTTAATAGGAATTAACATTGACTATACTTCTAACAAACACAGAGATGAGACTAAATTAGAAACCACAAGAGGGAAGAGAATGAATCTGTGGGAGCCTAAGTATTTTGAAAACCTGATCGAATGACTGGTTTGACCGTTACTATCGACGAATCAAGTAGGTTGGGCATAGGGTTGGGCTGGCTCGACTTGGCCCAAATCCCGACCGCATAAATTGACTAAAACCCGAACCCGAAACTTAATGGGTGGGTCGTGGACCTCAAAATGAGCTCGTATTGATCATCAGGTCGGGTTCAAACTTGAGAAGAGACGAACCCACAAGCCCGATAGCCCGACCTATACGATATAATAATATCCAGTATATTCGTGTTTGCTCCAAATATCATGTTCTAACTTTCATATCCTTATTTCGAGTTTAGAATAAATACTTAGACCCATTAATTACCATATTCATTAGTGTGGATTGAGGACATTATTACATTAGTATGCAAGATTAGTACATTAATATGTAAGAATGGAATCTGTGTCCTCAAGTGTTAGATCATGTACAACTGTAAGAAACCAATCTGCATTAGGTCATAGTTCCCGCATCTGCATAGAATATGTAATGGTGAATTGAATGGTGTTTTAAGTCGCCATATTTAATTTCTACCATATTTCTATTTCCAACATACAACTAACGTTAGAATCAAGAATTAGTTGGCGTACTTAAACTATTAAACATGCACACATGTATAAGAAACAATCAGATAAATGCAAGAACGGAACACATGATATTTATGTATATAGGTGTTAAATTAGACCGGCCTGACCTGATCCCGACCCATTTTGTTTGGATCAAGTTTGGGCTTAGGCCTGAAATCTGAAAATAAAATGGGCATAGGCCCAACCCATTAGTTTATATTTTTAAATGGGCTTGGGTCAGGCCATCTCAAATCCAATCCGACCCGACTCAGCCCAATACCCAACCCTATAATCAAGCGTGGACGGATCTGGTTAACCGATTTCTACCTACTGGTCAATTCAAAAGTCTATGTCTGTGCCAAATCACCAACTTAATTGTTTTTTTTCAAACTTGTTTAAATGAGGTTTGACTACAATTCAATTTGAATTTATTCAAAAATAATGATAATGTTGAAATTGAAGAAAAAACTCTTCTTTACGAGGAAATTATCTATAAATTTTCCGGTTCAATATCGGGTTAATTTTAAAAACAATAGTGTGGGGTGTGAAACCTGGGGAGACTAATATGGAAACAGGAAGAATAACTTGGAGAGGAGAGGACGTATCAAGGAACATAATTATTCATCTCCTTTCCAGTTATAAAAATTAATACCGTTGCATGCAATTAAAATCAATTAACTGATGTTGGAGGATTTAACTAAAAGATTTACCAAGAGAGTGTACGTATTGCTTGGGAACGCGTACCGGATTAATTTGAGGTGCATTAATTCTTGGATGTGAGGATTAAATGGGGGATGCATGTACGTTGAGATTAAGTAGAAAAAGAAAAATTAATTGCCTAAGGATAAACAAGACAATATGGGATTAACAACAAGAAGTATTTAATTTAATGAAAACGTCTTTTTAATTGAATTATTATTAATTAAAAGAAACTTCTTCTTTTTATAGTTACATGATTATCCTGTATAATTGAAAATTATATGTGGTGTCTTGAATAGTTACTCCGTCTTATACGTAAAACCTTACCGTTACATTGGTCACTAACTCAATCAAGTCTTGAGATTAATCTAACATGGTATAGATCCTATGGTTGATAATTCTTTGATTTTTTATCCATCTTTTCTTTCTCCTCTACTACTCATCTGCCTTCCAATGCACATGCACTTCATCCCCGATCCCATGTTCGTCTCCCACCTAGGGCCGGCCCTAGGCATTGTTTTGAAGTGCAATTGCCCAGGGTCCATTAATTTTAGGGGCCCAGATTTTTATGTAATTTGATTTTTAGTTTAGGAATAAAATAGTATTTGTCGTTGAAACAACTTGCTGAAAAAAGGCCCATATACATTAGGGATGAAAACAGATAGGATATGGATTGGATATGCCTATTTCTATATCTATATTTGTTTTATCTCTATCGATGATACGGATGTGATTCGGATATGCATTAAGGAAATCATATCCTTAAAATACTGATATGAATTCGAATCCGAGTATGGATCGAATAAAGGGCGGACCCAAATGCGGATCGAATAAAGAGCCAATCCGTATATGAATCAAATAAAGAGTGAATCCAAATATGGATACAATAAATATGGAATCCGAATACGGATAGAATAAAGACCACATACGAATACGAATTGAATTTCTATCAAAGTTCAAAAAGATTTTAAAAAAATGACAATGAAATATAAATAAGTTGCATCATGACATGAGGTAACGTTGAAGTAACATGTGTTCTTGACCGGAAGCAAAAAGGGGATAGGGCTTCATAACATTTGTTCATGCCCATTCCCAAACAAACGGAAGTTTATTGATACCATAAATATATATTAATATATAATACTAATAATAACATGGTATTGTGACGTATATTACATTAACTAATATATAACATAATGAGGAAAGGGATCTTACTCCATGGAGTAGGTAACTTACCTACTCCACTTTCTTTTTTTTCAAAATTTTTTTTATTTTTTTTGAAAAATGCTTCCATGGATTTACATAACTATATCCCTCTAATGTGTCATTCAAATTTCGTCAGAAACAGAGACTCCTACGGCCTCCATCTAGACCATGAAAAATACAGCAAATCTGTGACCGTTAAAAAATGACTGTCTGGATGGAGGCCGTAGGAGTCTCTATTTCTGACGAAATTTGAATGACACATTAGAGTGATATAGTTATGAAAATCCATGGAAGTACTTTTCAAAAAAATAAAAAAAAATTGAAAAAAAAAGAAAATGGAGTAGGTAAGTTACATACTTCATGGAGTAGGATCCCTTTTCTCTAAAACAATATTAAATATTGTATTCGGATTTTCGGATTTGGATCCGGATATTCAAGCCATTATTGTATCTGTATACGTATTCGGAAAATTTTTACAACCTATATTCATATTCGATCCATATTCTATTAGTAGCGGGATAAGGATATCCGTATCCAGTAATTTTTTGAATATGCTAAGCAGATATTCGAATATATTCATATTTGTTTTCATCCCTACTATAAATTCAAATTTTCGATGAATAACTCAATGCTAAATTCAAATTTTTAATGATATTATATAAGGGTTGATTGTTCTTCGAAAATAGAATATTTCATTTTATACTTGATGATAAATACACTAGGGACAATTTGCTCTTATTAAATTTTTTTGTAAGGGTCTCCTTTTTTTCTTTTGCCTAGGGCCCATAAAATGTCAGGGACGGCACTGCTCCCACCTTGGCCCTCAATCTTGCCACTGCTGGGCATCTCGTCTCCTCTTTTTTCTTTCTCTCAACAGGATTTAAAAAATAGGATCGGAACGACTGGTCAGACCAATACTTCCACCGAGAACTAAGCCTGATCCGATCAGTTTGGCCGACTTCATAAAAAGTAAGAAAGGAAGAAGGAAAAGAAAATTCGAGTTCGACCAGTTGTCGTGGTCGACCCGGAGTGATTTAGTTTAATGCGTTCACTTTGAATTTTGAAGTTGAACTAAAAAATGAAAATTGTGGTGAATGTCATCCATGTCATACTTGACCAAAATGCGGGTCGAGTCGTCTCATGTGTTGGGCCGAACGGGTCGACGTTCTAACATCTATGTTCAAAGCCCACTATGAGCTAGCCCATTGGCCAACCTTATTTTTTTTAACGTTGCTTAATAAACGTAAATGATTTATTACCATCATTTCTACTTTATATAACTAATATAAGTAGTTTCCATGTATGCAAATTATAAAATTTAATGTAACACTAGTATCACACACGAAAAACATGAAATATATCATCCTAATATATGCCTTATATAGCTTCAACATATATAGCTTTTTATTTTTTTTGCGGGCTATGTCAAGACGATGCATACCTCAATTCTCCAAATCGAAGCACATGCCATGAGCGGGCTGGACAGGCAGCCCCCGACCCATTGGTCAGATCATATACTTTGGAAATAAGATACCACTTTTCTTCCTTAATGCATGATTGGAAATGATTTATATATTGTTGTCCATTAAAATTTTAAGACATATCATAGCAGTGGACTTTTGTACTTCATTCTTTTCTTGCATAGGACATTTGTTTTATCTCATTCTCTAATTATGTTGCAATTGTAGGAGTATATGTTTACATTTTATAACGTGTACATTTGTAATGTAACTACTCATAGTATAAATTAAAATAAGAATAAGGTAATAATAATATGATAAGAGAGATATCTAATAAAGGAGAGGAGAGAGGGTTTGTTATGTTATTTCAGTGATTGACAAGGTTGTGATTCTTATTTTAGTTAATCTAATTACGTGAGAGAGAGTATGTGAAAGATATAGAGAGGGAAATAGGTAGATAGAGAAGAGAGAAGAGAGAGAGAGAGAGAGAGAGAGAGAGATTCATGTATATAGGAAGAGAGAAGGGAGAAGAGAGAAGAGAGAAGAGAATGAAGGAGAAGAGAGAGAGAAAGAGAGGAAGAAGTGAGAGACTTGTTGAGTGTTGTTCTCGGATCATAGCAACAGCAACCTTTTATGTCGGCATCTAATGTTGATTCGGTGGAAATTGGAGGAGCATTAACGTGTTCTACGACATCTCATATAGACGGAATTGAAGACATCTTCGTGGGAAGACTTTTCACGTCATTGAGGCATGGATCGAACACATGGGTTCGATATGATATTATGATCAATTAATTTGTAGATGAACATATTCCATATTACGTTTGCATCAACTACTCAAGTTAATGACATGAAAAGATTATGAGTCATAACCATTTGTTTGTAAATATGCCTTAATAAAAAGGATTTGGCAATGTCTTGGATTTGATTCAACCTTTGCAAATGTAGGTATATGCATCATCATCGTATGCTATCGAAATCTGAAATAAAATTTAGTACGTGGAAGCAATTACATTTATCGTATTCATGTCAATAATGCTTTTTAAAAGATGAGAGGGTATCCAAGTCTCAAATAGATATAATAAGTAGAGATTGTTTTACTGGAATATATTTTGCTAGTGCAAGGGAATCGAATGTATTATACAATATATTTTATTTTTCTATGTTATAATGCTTATCACGATACTCAAGAATGCAAAAAGAATTGAATGGGTCGCATCTAATTATGGATAACTGATGAATCTCCATTTCATCACCTTTATTCGTTCATTTTGGTCTTTGAACCTTAGCTAAATGCGTGTATATAACACTATTTTGAATAAAATAACATCTAATACTTACTATGTAAATCAACAGCAGCAGCAACAACAATAAAACCTTTTCTCACATTAAGCAGGGTCGGCTACATGGATTTTTCGCCTCCATTCAGATCTATCTTGGGTCATTCTCGGCCTTAGATCTAAAAAACTAAGAACCCTCCATATAGTCTCATTCCAACATTTCTTGAGCCTTCCTAGCTCTCTTTTAGGGGCTCAACATTCCAAAACTCGCATCTCCTCACCGGTGCATCAGCTGAGCTCTTTTGCAAATGGCCATACCACCTTACGCGATTTTCTCGCATCTTATCATCGATCGGAGCTAACACCAACTTTCCTTCTGATGGCATCATTTCGAATCCGGTCTTTACATGTGTGTCCACACATCTACCTTAGTGTCCACACATCCACCTTAGCTTTTTTATTTATGCTACTGCCATTCTCTGCACATGTCTATGTTTCACGGGCCAACATTCAGATCCATAGAGCATAGCATGTCTCTCTATAAATATGGAATAAAATATTTTATTTAAAGGTAAAATAAAAGAATAAATAAAAGAAAAGAAAAAATAAAATACCATAGATATTGAGTGACCCTAAGCCTTGAAACCTAGGCATCATGATGATTGGGTCGACAAAGAATAAAGGAGGGGGGGATAAGGGTCAAAAATACAATAAAACCCCTAATTTTTAATCTTCAATAAAGTCAATTTGGGATCTATTTATTCTTTATTATTTTGTACCTCAAATTAATAAACTTTGTATATAAATTTGTAGATAAAAATATAATGAAAAATACAAAATATATTTCATGTAAAAATAATGCACAATGTACCCTAGACACTCAAAAATAAAAGGCCAAAATCCAAACCTCACAAACATGTATCTTCTTCATATGAACTCAAAATTGATCAAACTCAATTTTAATTGTATATAATATTTAATTATCCATTTAATGAACGTGCTCTCATTCATTTTGGAGTTAAGATGCAAAACTTAGGTTTTGGACCCCTATTGTACACTACACTTGAATAAAATAATCATTTTATTTATTATTTATATTTTTCGCTATTTCATATTTATAATTTCGTAAATAATATACATATATATAATTAAAATAGAAGAAAACAATAAAAAAGATAATAAAATAAATGATTATATTAAAATACATAGATGAAATATACTTATATATGCATATATAATAAATACATCTAGTTATTTAAGTGTACATATAACTTCAAAAATATAATAAAAATATATTTGTGTGTATTTAATTAATTTATAAATATATAAATTATTTACATAAAATAATAAAAGTTAAAATAGAAAATAAAATTAAAATAGCTAATATATAGGTAAATATACACATACTTATACTTATAAAAAGTAACATACAATCAAAAACCTTAAAAATAAATAAAAAATAGATTAAAATACTACATAAAATAATAAATATTTATCATGTTTTGATCAAAAATCATATAAATCATTTATTATTTTATTTTGGTTTTTTTATTTTATTTCCTATTTTATCACCTAGCAGGTGACGTGGCCCAATCAGGGGCGAGTCTCAATTGACATGCCGATCAACTGAGCCCCCCTGTGCCCTAGGACTACCACCTCACAGACCACCCACTTTTCTCGATTTTTTCCCATCGATTCTTAGTCCTTTCATCTCGAACTTTGACTTTCGTTCCTCAATCATAGATCTTTCATGATATCATCTCTCCTCGATCTTTGGATCGTTGCATCGATCAAGAGCATCCGTAAAAGGAACCCTGTATAAAAATAAGTCACCGATCTCCATTTGAAATTTGATCCCCTTATAGACTCAAAATCCTCTGATCTCTCTAAGCCTGAGCTCAATGGTGACATCAGGAAGTACACCAAGCAATTAGGTACATAGGAAGAGGTATGAAGTGCGTGATCCAAGCTCATCGGCCACCACCGTTGCGGCTCCTCTAGGCTCCTTCATTTCTTTAGGTAGAGCCTTAGTTAAGTTTTCTTTTCATTCCTAAGACTTAGATTAGAGTAGTTTAGGTTTCATTTCCATTAAAATCGCATTTTTTTGTATAATTGCAAATTCATAGTTCGACAGAGCTGAGATCCAGTGACTGTTTCACTATGACCTCACCATTCTCCGACCATCATATCACCTCCACTTCATTTCCTATCGCTTCTACATCTCTTCACATGCACCTCCATTCATCTTGGTCCTCTCTAGATCAGAAGATTGAGCTTCCAACTCTGTGCTCACCGGATGCTCTCTGCCCCGACTCCATTTTCGCCCATTTCACCCAAAACAAGCCCCCTGGACCTCGTTTTTGTGTGCATTGACTAACCGTTCCGGTCTTGGATGCTAAGGACCCCTCCGGGTCGATTCTGTATGAGACGAAGGGTCCTAGAGCTCCAAAGCTTCATCCACCTCATTGGACCTCATCTGAGCTCCTCGGACCCTTCTGAAGCATCCAACCATTGGAGGACACCATCAAGGATCATTTTGAGATTTGGAGGCCTGCCGGAGAAGGAAGGAAGACCCGATCGAAGCTAGCACGTGTTGTTTTGCTTCCATGTTCTTGATGAAGAGCAGCAGTCGTCCGATCTTCCTCGACCACCAATGTTGATCATGACAATCAAACCCAGCCATCCTCGACCATCCATCATCAACTGCGTTCTAATATGGGCCGCCAATTTCTAAAGCGTCATCAGACGTTAATCACACGATGCATGGCAAGTGGAAGCAGATATGTTGTCCGTCTGTGTCTACATGGGATAATTTTGCTACATATCTCCAAGCTTTTGTATTTTATTTTTAGTCCATTAAATTTTATATGAGGTGTAAAAGCTTCTCGACATTTTGTAATAGAACCTATACATTCTTTTTATTTGCACTTAGGTCCCTCGTCACATCACCTCACGTGCCCATACATATGAGGTGGTGAGCTTTTGCAAGGACTCCCGGAAGTTTTTTATTATTATTTGGTCCATTAAATTCATAATCCAGTTAAAAACTTTTTTGATATTTTGCATGTATATCCTACCACTTTTTATAAATTACGTTTATACCCATGTCAGTATTATGTGATTAAAATATTCATGAGAAAATTGTGTGTAGGCTCTTGGACTTTGGATTTTTGTTTTGCATTGTATTTTTTATTTTTTTAATTGCATTTCAGTCCTATTAGTATTGTATATATTTTATTTATTCCTTGTATTAAAAATATCATTTTACATTTAAAAATTGTTGAAAAATTATTTTAAGTGTTATTTTGATCAAACGCACAAAGGACATCAACCACCATGTCCATTCTATTATTTGTTGAAATAAAAATCAAACACAATATTCCAAATAAGTTCACTTAGTGGCCTTTACCCAATGAGTTTGAAAAAAAAGCGAAATACAATCTTTCGAACTTAGATATCTATGGATATAAATTGTAATATCAATATCTTTGCATGCATCCATATTTGTTCTCCTTTCATCTAAGGAAGATGGCAATATCTAAAATAGTTGTGATCTCCTTTCTTGTACTACTCCTCATGAGTATGACCTCAATTGTTAGAGTTCTCACTCAATATTCTGGTGGTGGTGGTGGCAGAGGAGGAGGAGGAGGAGGGGTGGTTATGATGTTAATGGTGGGTTTGGATCTAGAAATGGCTCTGGTAGAGGATGTGGTAGAGATGGAGGTGGTGGATGAGGAGGCAATGGAGGTAGAGGAGGTAGTGGAGGTGGAGTTGGTGGTGGTGCTTTTTATGGATCAGGATATGGATATGATCAAGGTGGAGGAAGAGGGAGAGGAGGCGATGGTGGAGGTGGTGATGGTGGAGGAGGAGATGGTTTAGGTGGAGGCTCCGGTAGTGGTTCTAGAAGTGGATACGGACGTGGTCGTAGTGGTTGAGGTGGTGGTGGAGGAGGAGGAGGGGGGAGGGGGGGAAGCGGATATGGATATGGTGCTGGAGCAGGGTATGGTGGTGGGAGAGGTGGTGGTGGTGGGGGACGAGGTGGTGGTGGTGGAGGTGGTGGAGGCAATGGAAGCGGCTTAGGATACGGTGTTTTGGGTTCGATGGTGGGAGAGGTGGAGGAGGTGGTGGAAGAGGAGGTGGCGGTGGAGTAGGTAGGGGAGTTGGTGGAGGAGGAGGCTATGGATTGGGATATGGATATGGTTATGGTGTAGGAAGAGGAGGAGGTGGTGGCGACGGTAGTGATGGTGGAGGTGGGTTAGGTAGAGACTCGGGTAGCGATTCTTGAAGTGGATTTGGATATGGTCGTGGTCGTGGTGGTGGCAGCGATGGAAGAGGAGGAGGTGTTGGTGGCGGTGGAGGTAATGGAGGTGGTTAAGGATATGGGTCTGGTTACGACACATGATCCGAATTTGGTGGTGGGAGGGGTGGCAGAGGCGGAGGAGGAGGTGGTGAAGGTACTGGAGTTGGCAGTGATTCGGGATATGGAACAAGTTCCGGATATGGTGGAGGCTAAGGAGGAGGTGGCAGTGGTAGCGGTGGAGGCAGTAGAGGTCGCACATGAGGCGGATCTGGATGTTAGATCGGGTTATGGATCTGGATATGGTAGAGGGGTAAACGAGACACACAAATATTCTCATCCGTGATTCATTTTGACAGCTTTTCTATTTCCATTGTTATGCTTCCTAAATAAAATGTACTTCAATATATTTTAATAAATTGATTGATTTAATTTTTTTCCCCTTGATAATTCGGATGGAATGTTTCTTTGCATTACAAGATTATGCATGTCCACAAACTTAGCTTCATTTTTCGATATGCTATCTTGTCAACGAAAGGTAGATTTTGGAAATTCCCTCGACTCTCTGATGAGCTTTTCTTTATTATTTTTGAAGCATGCAAAAGAGGACTTCTTTTATTTTGTATTTTTATCCATGAGCTCCATATATTATAACACAAAAAATATGTTTTTAATGAATTGATTTCTCCTATTATAAATAAATGCACGTCCAGGAGAGCTAGAAAGTTACAAATGCTTTGTGATATCTTGATCAATTTATGGATACATAGATTAGGCGACTGCTATTGCTAAGTGAGCCACCATTAGAAAGACCTAGTTGCACCTTAAAGGTTGGGCGGTGATTATATTTGTCTGTTTGTATAGGTAGTCAGTTCGACAAATGATTTATTGATTAGCGAACTTGTACGCATATATTAGAAAGAGCATTGCAACCTTTAAGACAACCTCTTCAATCTCTAACTCGCGAGAAGGAATATTCAAACTATCTTAGCCAGTTGTACCTCATTTTAACTCATGCATTTTGATTTTTGACCCTAAATTAGTTGATACTTGCTTGAAAATTTCGAACTAGGTATACTCTAAATCATGGCATTTGCCCCATCTAAAACCCCATGTAAAGAAGTGGTACTCGTTGGATATCTAGTTGGAAGCTTCCACTTCTCTCATTGATTCGAAAGGATGCAAGAGATATAGATATTATTGTTACATTATTCTTATATATTTTAATATATGAATATGTTAGCACAAATCGATATTGATGAATATGGAAATATGTGTTATCAAATCCTCAAAAAAATAAATAGGGATATAAAATGGATGAAAAGCCAATTCGGATAATAGTAGAAGTATTGTATAAATTGACGTAAAACTTGCATGCAGTGGATGGCTCGCACATAATGATATCTATATATGTATCTATTTTGAAATTGATATAAATATGCATGCCAAAATACGATTAAATAGACATGATAATGAATCGTGTGTGGATATATTACATATTTGTCTGCACCTCTATTTAAATTTAGTATCCATCATTTCCTCTGTAATTATCTTGTGTCTTTCAAAAACTAGAAACTATTGGTATAAAATTTTAGCGAAAATTGTAATAGATAATTTCCGTTACATAAAACTTTAGGAACAAATACAACATTCAACATGAACTACATGAAGAAAACATAAACTTCACAATGAAGAAACTTATTTTAATACATGACAATGGATATTCAAATTATTCGATTCGATAGATCAATTTTATGGTAGTGAAATACAACTTAAAAAAAGAGCATTGCTGGCTCATTCAAAATTTTATCACTGATTTTGGATTAAGGATCAACGCTTCAAAATCAGTCTACTGCCTTCACTTGTCAACTTGTGGAAAAAACATCATTGCTACCACACTCAGATGGCATTTGTGCGATTCTTATATCTTATACCTAAAATTTCCTATTTTTTCTCTTGACACTTGAGATTAGGCTGTGAAGAAATTTGCATATAGACTTCAAGGTTGGAAGTCAAAAAATATTTTATTCCTCAATAGGATTAATTCGTTAAACTATTTACTGATCACTACTCAATACGATTAATTTGGAAAGCTATTCACTCACTCCTCTCATACTTCAATTACTCGCAACTCTCAAAATCCCTCTACAAGTCCTAAAATGATGGAAAATTCCCAACTTTCTGAGGAGGGGCAACTCCCATTGAATACAAATATACATAGTGGTGTGGGAAAAGATATGGTAATAGTTGGCAATTATAAATCTTTGAAAGTTCTAATAATGAAATGTCTTCCAAACCATGATTAAAATCTTAGAAAACAATCCTCTTCTAATCTCGTTAATCAAAAAAGCATCATACTACAATGACAAATCTATCCTGCTTCACTTCGCTAATTAACTCGTATAAGGACTTAAACTTCTACGAAGTGATTAGGTATTCTTCGATGCGCTAACAAGTAGTAAAGTCATGTTCATCTCAATTTTTACAAACAATCTTGTAAATTTGAGTGAATAGAAATGGTACAAGGTCACCATAATTGTAGTGGCGATGATTCAGATCATTCGTGAGCATGTCGATTAACTGCACTAAAAGTTTAGTTTATATTACAAACACAAGCCATGTCATTTATAATTCCCTCAAACCCTTTGTCGCTCCTTTTTTCATCAAGATAGGAATCCGAAGATCTCGTAGTCAGGCTTTCATCAGTCCATTGGACGTAGACTAGCTCTCTTCTTTCTAACAGGAGAATGATCTCTTTGATCATCTCTGGATTGTAATTTAACTTACACTTTATGGTCCTTTGGATGATTTTTGAAAGATGTATAGTGATCTTCGTTCATACTTTTAGTGGTCCGGAAAGAAGAAAGATGTTGTTGAGTTTGTGAACTCTTGCTTTACATGTCAACAGAAAAAGGCTTCTTATCAACGACCACTATCAAAAAGGGATTTTCACCGGTCTTGTGTTCCACACAAGTTAGAAACACAGTCGCTAAGGTGACCGAATGGGAACCTCTTTTCAGACAAAAATTAACCGACAACTAGATTAATCAAGCAATCAAAAATAAGTGGTGGAGTTAAAATTGATAACTATACAAATAATATGTATAGTGTAAGTGCGTGTAGAGGTCGAACACATGGAGCAAGGGGGATAGACTACACAAATTGACTAAGAAAGACAATAAATATTTTTGTGTTTTATATGGATTTTTTATTTTATGGGCTTTCAATATTTAATATTTTTTTGAAATTTCAATTTATTTATTTTTTATGTTTTAATTTTATAATTGTTTATTATTTTTTATATTTTCTGATTTTAAATTTTCCTTTAAATATATGTAATATTTATATAGGATATATAGATGACATATATACTATATAATAGATATATATACTATAAATATATAGAAAATGTAGAAAAATCAGGAAAATACCCAAAGTGTCCTTTTTATTTTTTAAGGGTATTAAAAATGTTTTTGGTATTTTTGATAATAATATAATATAAGTAAATGTAGTCGTATGTGTATAATCTAGTACATATACAAATATAGCTATTAATACTTGAAATGAACAAAAAAATTGTTTTTTAGATTTTAATCTGTTTTAAATTTTGAAATTTTTTTGTATTTTTAATTAAATAAAAATAACCAATGCAGAATAATTATATATAGCTGAATTGTTTTGGATTTCAAACTAGCTGAATGGCTCAAAAATTTCTAAAACTAATTTTAAATATATGTTTTAAATAAAATATAAAAACTGAAAATACAATTTTTTACATTTTTAAATTATTTTTTATAATTTTTTAGGGTTAGAGAGGGTTTTAATTTTTTGGTTTTTTTGTTTTTTAGTGATTTTTTTTCATTACGTTCAAAATACAATAACAAATAACTCTTGAAATTTTTAAAATTTTTCAAACAAATTTTTTTATGTATTTTTAATGCAAACACGGAACAAATGCAATATTTTTGGATTTTTATAAATCAAAAAATATTTTAAATGGCCTTACAAAAAATACTATTTTTAATGTAAAAAATAAATAAAATAAAAAATAAAAGCACTAACAGGGATTGAAATGCAAATATAATTAAATAAAAATGCAATCTAGAATAAAAAATCCAAGGGTCTCTGCATAACTTTCTCCCAAATATTTAATTCATTCAATGCGGACATGGGTGTAAATATAATTTACAAAATGCAGTACGGCATACATGCAATATATCTAGAAAGTTTTGAACTGAAATAGAGATTTAAAGGACCAAACATTAACCATAAACATTAGGGGGTCCCTTGCAAAAAGCCCACTACCTCACATGTATGGGCACGTGAGGTGATGTGGCAAGGGAACTTAATGCAATTAAGAAGAGTGTAGGGGTCTTACTGCAAAAATTACAAAAGAATTTACACTATGATTCGAACTTTCTATATTAAAAATAAAATACAAAAAGCCAAGGGCAGAAGCAAAATTACCCCACTTAGGCGTTAACGGATGGTGGATCTGCTTCCACTTACCATGCATCGCACACTCGATGGTGGATGATGGTTCGCTCTGATGACTGTAGTTAAATCCCAGCGCTCGATCTGATGGTAGAGAATGCATTCATCCAATGGCACCTTGAAGACCTGGAGCAGAAGCTTGATTGGACGGCGGAGAAGCCCAAAGGAAGAACAGGGAAGAATGCCTGAAGAGGAGAACTTCTATCCAATCTTCCGAGCAACTCCGACGGTCTTGGGTGCTGCAAAAAGGTGTCAAAGCTTCCTAGAAGTGTCCTGGAGCCGTTAGAGGCTTCAGATGGGTCCAAGGACCACCAGAGGAGACCTTGAGGTCAGAGAAGCTACGGAGCACCAAGCACCTTGACTTCAGCAAAAATCGACACAAGAGGGGTCCTTGGCCTCCAAGACCTTCAGAGTTAACTCACACGCACAAAAAGTAGGGTCCTAGGAGTTCGATAGGGGTGAAATGACATGGAGTGGGCTTAGGCGGAAGGCCTTTGGCGAGCAACGGGGTGGGAGGTCCGATCTCCTAATCTAGAGAGGATCAGGGTGAATGGAGGTGCATGTGGCGGAGTAGAAGTGATGAGGATTGAATTGAAGGAGAAAAGGACAGCTGAGGACGGTCGGAGGATGTGGGAACAGTCGCCGGAGATGAGCTTCGGCAAACTAGAATGACTGATTTTACGAAATGACATGAATGATGAACTAAAAAATAAAAGCTAAACTGCTCTAACCTAGGTCATCGGAATAGAAAGAAGGATCAAACTAGGGCTCTACCTTACTAGAGAAGGGAGCCAGTCGGAGCTCCGCCATAGAAGGTCGGCGAGACTTGGATCACCACTTTCCGATCTCTTCCTCCACTCCAGACAACTCGATCGGTTTCCTGATGTCACCATGGAACTAGAACACGAAGAAATAGAGGGATTTCAAGTTTGAAAGGGGATCAAGATCAAATGGAAGTGGTGGAAGTGGTTTTATACAAGGAGGAATTTGACTGAGGCCTCTAATCGCTTCAGTAATCCGTTAATCGAGGAATCAATGCGGTGTGAAAGAGTGAAAATCGAGGGAAAATGCAAAGGAATCAAGCTGGGATAATGCAAGAAGGCTCGATAAAAAATCAAGGATGTAGATGGGTCAGCAAGTCTGACAGGTCCAGGGTGCTAGCGGACCGATTGACCGACGGGTCAACCAAGGTCGCATGCCCATTGGGCCACACGTCAGCCAACTACATGCCAAAATAGAAAATAAAAGAAGAAATAAATAAAAAAGAAATAGAAAATGATTTTAACAAAAAAAATATTTATTATTTTATGTAGTATTTTAATATGATTTTTATTTATTTTTCAAGGGTACTTGTTGTTTGTTACTTTTTACAAGTATAGATATAGGTATATTTACCTATATCTTAGGTATTTTAATTTTATTTATATTTTAGATGTTTTATTTAATCTACATAATTTTATATTTTATAACTTAATTAAACGCATGTAAATATATTTTTATTGTATTTTTATGAAGTCAAATATATACTTAAGTAAATATGTATATTTATTATATAGGTATATGTATGTATATTTCATCTATGTATTTTTGTTTACTTATTTAATTTATTGCATTTTCATTGTCTTATTTTATTTTAATTATGTACATGTATTTAATATATTATTTACAAAATTATAAAAGTATAAAATAGTGAAAAATATAAAGAATAAATAAATTGATTATTTTATTCGGGTATAGTGTACAATAGGGGTCCAAAACCTAACTTGTGCATCTTGTTGAGATATTTACTATTTTTAGTATTATCTTTTGTAATTATCTATTTTTCCATTCTTCTTTCTGTAATTGCCTAATGGGTTCTTCTCCTATATAAGGGAACCCTCGGGCCTCTCATAATGCATCCCAGTATGTTCCCTTAACATGATATCGGAGCGACGGTCTTATACCGGAGTTACTGTATCCTTCCCTAACCCCTCCCTACTCTCCACCTGCGCCCCCCCCCCCCCCCCGTGCCCAAGCCATCGTGCGTGCACAGGCGACCCGCGTCCTTGGTCCTCCCATTCGCGCCCCCAGGTCCCTACACGCATCTAGATCTCTGTGTGAGTCCAATGCGCATCCAGAACTCTACACGAATACAGGCCTTGGTCGTGTCCAGGCATGCACATGCCCTGGCCTCCTGAAGCCGCGACTCAAGACCCCTACGCGTGTCCTGGCACTCGCGTCTTGGCCTCCTGAAGCTGCAACTCACAGCCCTGGACGATGATATCCAAGATCGACATCATTCCTCACCTACACCTTCGAGAACATCGGCAGTTCTGCGACTGATTTCCGCCAGGATGCGTGATTTCGAACTTTTAACTCACATTTTCCAGCCCTAGCAAGCGACGAGGATTAGCAAGGATGGTTGTATGAGTCTACACGTATAACCAATCCTTCGTATGATTATGTAGACTCGTTTATATCGGTCTACTCTCTGGTTGAATTCTGTTATTTGACTACCTTATAATCATGTCAGACAACAAGGGTGACATCTTCTCATCTGGAGCCTTCAAGGGCCCGGCTCCTATCGCTAAGATGGATGGGACCAACTATGAGTTGTGGTCCATGCAGTTTCTCACCCTCATGTAGTGCAATAACAAGGAGCACATCCTGACAGATCCAGAGCCAACAGATAAGACGGGGGGAAATGCTTCTTGGAAGCAAGATGATGCATACGTGCATATTTGGCTTTGTGGGACTCTTACTACAGAGATAACAAATGATATTCTAACTCAGCCCACTGCCAAGGTAATGTGGGACACTTTGGCATCCACCTATGCACAGGCAAAGAATGAGGCCAAGATCCTTCAACTACAGTTTGATATCTACAACACCAAGCAGAATGGCCGCCCTCTGCATGTTTACTACTCTTCACTGCGTGGCATGTTTGAAAAGCTTCATAGCTACATGCCCATTACGATGTCTATTGAGCAGCAGAAGACATATAGGAACTCCACGATGGTTGGAGTTTTCATGGCTGGACTTGATACATAATATGATGATCCACGTACTCATCTTCTCACTGGAGCAACCATTCCCCCTGTAGAGGAGGCTTATAGCTGTCTCAGTCGGCTCATCATCCCTTCGACAACCACATCTTCTCACTCCTCAGTGATGGCTTCTTCTCGTGGTCGAGGTGGGGCGATCCAGTCCAGAGGACGCACACCTCGAGTAAGAGGCAGTGAATGCCAAAGTGATCCCTGCACCTACTGTCGCAAGCCTGAACATGCAGAGGATACATCAGAAGCATGGATATCATGTTACTGATCGAGAAGCAGAGCAGATTGTATCTTTAGAGACTTCATCTCCCTAGGACGATCCTCGCCTCGATGATATTGTCTCTCGTATTCGAGAGATCATGACTCCTAATGCTGACACCACCATAGATACCTCTACAGTATCCAGAACCTCTTCGAGCTCCTCATATATCACCTATGTCTTTACTGGTAGTACGAATACAGACATGACAGAGTGGATTGTGGACTCCGGTGCTTCTCACCACTTGTGTGGAGACAGAACACAGCTGAAGTCCTACATAGCTATACCACCTGGCAGATGGGTTGTCATTACTAACGGCGATCACTTACCCGTTACAGGATAGGGAGAGGTGCAGTTGACGCCATCCATGCACCTGAAGAAAGTTTTATATGCTCCATCTTTTCAGATGAATTTACTTTCTATTAGTCAGATCACTAAGGATCTGCATTGTCGTGCCATCTTTGACACTTCATCTCTTGTGTTTCAGGACATACTCACGGGCAGGGTGATTGGGTGTAGCAGTGAGCAGTGGGGACTCTACAAACTGGTCCAACCTTCTCATGGTAGTGTTTCTATTATACCTACTGGACTTGTCTCTCCTTATTTGTGGCACCTTAGGTTTGGACATCTTCCTATGCATAAGCTATGTCATGTTCTCCCTCAGATTTCTACGAGATCCTCCTTTTAGTGTGAGGCATGTCAACTTAGGGAGCATCACCGTTCCTCTTTTCCATCCCATCAGATTTGGAGTAGTTCTCAGCTATTTGACTCTTTTATTTAGACATTTGGGGTCCTAGTCATGTTCCTGATCTCCAAGGATACCGTTTTTATCTTGTAGTTGTCGATGATTTTTCTAGACTTTCCTGTGTCTTCTTATTGAAGTATAAGTTTGAGGGTAGATCTGCTATCAAGTATTTTATTAATAAAATAAAGATTATTTTTTCTGCCAATGTCAAGTATCTCCGTTCTGATATTGCCTTGGAATTTTGCACCTTACATCTTTCTGAGTTCCTTAGATCCCATGGCATTGTTCACCAGACCTCATGTGTCTACACTTCCAAGCAGAACGATATTGTCGAGCGCAAACACCGTCACTTACTTAATGTGACCAGAACATTGTTGATACAAAATCGTGCTCCTCATGCTTACGGAGGTGATGCTGTCCTTACTGCTTGTTATTTGGTAAACCATATGCCCTCGTCCGTATTAGGAGAGAAGATTCCTTAATCGATTGCATTTCTGAGAAGGGTTTCTTCTCTCTTTCACCTCATGTGTTTGGATCTGCTACCTTTGTTCATGATGTCTCTCCAGGGCGTGACTGATGAATCTCGTATTCATCATGCTAAAAGCCGCAAATTAAAACCATGGCTTAACCATTCCAATAAAAATCATCTTTAATTCTTTATTTTTATCATGTATTATATTGTGTATAATTTACCATTAAATTATTTTATTTAATTTTTCCTTATTTTTCTTGTATTTATTTTATCATCAAAAACCCCTAAAAAATAGGTAGATAATCTGTCCATAATTCACTGGCCCTTTAAAAAGACTAAAAAAATACAAAAAAAAACAACTCAAAAATAAAAATCGGTGTTTTTATCCCCCTTAAAAATACCCCAAAAATAACTTTTGTACAAATGACCTATTTTGGCTTTTTGACCAACATGAAAGTTGTAGATCTCGTTGAGACGAGCAACTTCCATGTTTTGACTTTTTCCTATTTTTGCCTCTAGCTATTTTTATTGTATTTATCTTTGTATTTCTACCTCTGAATTTTCTGATTAGGCCATGTGGCGCCCTCTTGGGCGCCCACGTGGCCTAGTCTCCCATTCCGCCACCCGGCGCCTTCCTTGGTCGTCAGATGTCCCCCTTTCCACCCTCATCTCACCCGTCCATTCTCGCCTTGCTCCCAGCCCTTGGATCCTAACTCTAGATCCTCACCGTTCACCAGCGCCTAAACCTAAGCCGTTAGATCCACCTCCTATCCCACGACTGGTATCTATCCACGTTACCCCATCCATCTACACCGTACGATCAACACCGCCTTCTCATCAACACCGCACGCACCCACCTTAATCTCATCTGTTCGATCAGATCCGCGGATCTAATCGTAGCCCTCCGCACGCGCTCCCATCCCAGCCGTTGGATTGTTAGATCCAACGGCTATGGTTCACCGTCTACCTCAAGCCTAGCGTTCCCTCTTGTAACGCCTCCGTCCCCTTCCTTTTTTAACACACGCGTCCGACCCCCTCTCCCTCTCCTAACGGCTACTCCACATACCCCACGCCTCCGCCATCTTCGCGCAACCCCCATTTGACGCTGCCAACACTCCCAGCCTTCACGATCTCCATTCAAAGATGCCTCATCCCCCTGTAACGTTCGGGTCTTATCCTTCTATAAAACCCCTCGCCCCACCGCTGTCACTTCCATCCACCATCTACGAGGCTCCGCCCTTGCTTCCTCCGCCCTCCGGTGACAGCGGAGGGCGGTTTCATCGAGGACACAATGGGTGGCCACCCCAGGTGTGATCCATGGCCTTCATGGCCATGTCACGGTGCCACCTGACACCGCCGAGCTCCAAGGCCCGGTTGACCTCGCCGGGCGACGACCCGAGCACCTCAAGGGTGCTCAGCCCAAGCCAATAACTGCCGCCACCAACTCCTTGCTCCGGCAAGGTGAATTTATCTCTCTACTTATCCTAATTTTCCGATCACATCCATCATCGTCCACCACCATCCGACAAGTCTCCCACCTTCGCAAGCTCACCCACATCTTCTCCTAATCTCCTCCTTCCTCCAGAACCCCCTCGCACTTCATCCCAATTCCTTCGTCTTCACGGCGGCGGACTCCCCTGAGCCACCACCTTCTTCGCCTTCGCCCGGCTCCCATCTCATTCCACCTAATTCGCACCCACACGCACACGCTTCGGCTATAACTAACCATTGCAGGATCTTCAATAACCGGAGTTGGCGTCGGAGCTCGTTCGAGCTGGTCTCCTCCGGTGAGGTTCCAGGGAACTCAGGCTCTGATCATCATCGGAGCTTTGTCACGTCTCCAGGATCTCCGCCAGTGCTTCCAAGAGCTCCCCAGACTTCTGCCTTGCACGGAGAGACTAGGTGGAGTAACCAGCAGGTCGCTGGAGCCCAGCCTCCTCCGACGACCCACGACGGAGGAAGAAGTACAGATACCATCCGATCGCTTTGATCGGACGGTGATGATGAAGCCACGTGGCACCCGAGCCTAGCCTCCATACCTACAGGCTCGGGCGTCCGAACCCATATCCAACCTTCCAGCAAATGCCATGTGGCCCAAACCTGAGGAGCCTCCCAAGCCTAGGCGCCTCACGTGCAGCGCACGTGAGGTCCTGGGAAAATTGCACGAAGGACCCTAGTATTCTTGATATTTACAGATTGGTCCCCTGGCACGCGCCTTACGAGCGTGCCTGGGTAAATTACAGGGAAGCCCTCCAAGTTTTCAGGAATTGCAAAAAGGTCCCTGTGCGCATGGAAAATTTACACTTGGACCCAGACGGTTTTTGGTATTTGCATTTAGGTCCCTCCAGGGACCTAAATGCAATATTTACCCTTTTATTTTCTTACAATTATGCCCCTGCACTGTTTTTAGCATAACTTGAGCATCGTAGATCCAAATTGCATGATTTAAGAGTTGTATTGATCCTTGTTTTGTCCTCTACATCTTTGCATACTTAATTTTCTCATTTGCCACTGTTTTAAATGAAGTGGTTTTTTATGTGATAAATGAGACCCTGCTCCCTTGTCCTTGCTCTGATTTGATGGTTGTTTTTAATATTGTGATTAAAATGACACTGATTTCCAATTCAATTATGTTGCTTATACTTTTTAGGGTATATTTGTAATCTTTAGTCTGCATACAAATTCTCATGCATTATTTTCTTGCATTCTCTTTAAATTCCATAAAAATTAACTAAAAAATGCATACATCATGGCATTGCATTATAATTCACATAGTGCATCTTGCAGACCTGAACTTGAAATTAATTCACACTTGTGCTTCCTGAATCGAAATTCGATAAATAAATTAAGTAGCTATGTCCTTGTGATCGACCTTGGTAGACTTGTCAAGTATAAATACTCCACAGCATTCAAAGAACTGTGGTTTTTGCTGAACCAAATTTGCATCCTATACTACGATAATTATTCATTCTTAAAGAGGCAAATTTGACGTTCATCAAATGGCGTCGTTGCCAGGGACACTTCTTATCTTAATTATTGAATTTTGATTTTCTTTGTTGTATAATTTCAAAATTTTTAGGTCCTCATTTCATGCATCATTGTTTTTGCATCATATCTGCTGATTTAATTTCTCTGTATGTTCTAACTTTTCTCTTTTGTGGCAGGGCCCATGATCATCGAGGACGCTTGATCTTTATGGAGGCGTGAAGTCGGGAGCTTCCGCTAAAGAGGCCGCAAAAGAATCTGTGAAGTTATCATGGGATTTTAATCAGTTAGCATGCATTTGCATCCTGTAAAAAAAAAGAAAAAAACTTGCATGAGCATATTTTTTCCAGTTATTGCCCTTTTGTAAAAAAAAGAGGTAGATCACTTGATGATCTACCCCCCCCCCCCCCACACACACACACTTGCACATACACACACACACCCCTCACCCCATCTCCTTCCCTCTGTAATTTTCACAATATCTCGCTCTCTGTGTATATTGAACGAACCCCCCCTCCCTCACCCTTATATCATAGAACAAACACCCCCCCCCAATTCAGACCTTACTTAGGCTATTTGTAGCCTAAGTATAGGGGTAACCTGCCTGCTCATCCCTCCCTCGTACTGTCTTCTTGTACTTAGGTCGAATTCGACCTGAGTATAGGGGGATCCTCCTCCTCAGTTCCGCTATATCACCTTATATTTGATCGAGCCTTGGTTTCATGGCACTTGTGCTTTTAGGACATAGCAAAATTTAAGTATAGGGGGGTATACTGCATATTACTGTATATTTACTTAGCCTTAGCTCGTGTTTTTAAAATTTTATTTTCGGGCTGGGTTTTGGTAAACCTTTGAACTGAATTTTGTAAAAACCTTGTAAAAAGTTTTCTTAAAACTGAGGGATTAATTTTTGTAAATATTCCTTTAAAAAAAATAAAAATTGAGAAAATTTGAAAAATTAAAAACCCTTCTTGGAATTAGATTCTGACTACTAGGCTTAGTAGACACTCTCAGTGAGGGAACCTCAGTCTCCCTTAGCAGAGTGGGTGGTTTAGAGGACACCACATATGGCTCCGTCCTTCAAGATCACGGGTCCGTTTATCGGCCCGTACTTACACCCATACTAGCTGAGAGTGGATACTTTTATTCAGTTGAGCCTGGACCAGTCATTGTCTCTCCGCAGTTTTTAAAAAAATAATTTTAAAAACCACAAAAATCGGCAAAAGTCAAAAATCACACAAAAAATTCACTAACCAAGGAGTTGGTGTATTCCTGACACATTCACACTCACTCAAGGCTTGAGGATTTTGAGGAATCTGGATTTCTGTGATCTTGAGAGTCTGAGTTAACATGCCTTAGTCACTAGGGCTTTAAGCTTAATTATCCACACTTCCCTAGTTTGAAAGATTTGAGCGCTATATTGCACTCTTCATCTCTACCTTCAAGAAAAATATGATCAGCACAATCACTTCCATAATTGCATGATTGATTAGATGAGTTGAGTTATCACTTGAGGAACTAGGACTAGAGATTTGAGTTTAGACCCGATCTAATGATATTCGAAGATGGGATAAAGTTAATGAAGGCTTCAGAAAACCTGAGTGTTAGCAAAACCCTAACCAGTATGTGAACAAGATTCATATGCTATCTCTTTGATATTTACCTATGTGCCAGGGCGTGATGAAACTTAAATGGAAATTGTTGATCAGTGTGCGCCAACTTTTGGTAAAAGTAGTGGAGCTAGCCAACAAAAGAAAAGAAATGTCAAAGAAAAAGCTCTAAATACCAAAGTCAATTTACAAATGAGCTTCCACCAATGGCGAGCACTCCCAAACATTTTTCAAAGTGTCCACTTGGACCAAGCGCTAATTAGGACCAAGGAGTCAGGCTGACACCACAAAAAGGGCTCTGCATCGTAAGCGATACAAGTCTGGATGTTAAAGGTATCTTAGATACTCAGAATAGACACACCCCGGTGTACTCCCAGAAAAACAAGTGCAGACGACTCCAACTCTCTTGACGGACACATTGATCAACAATAAAAAAATTTACATGTGTTGAGTAAAAGGCACTCGAGAGGCCCCTTGTTCCAATGTGAGGGTGAGAAAAATAGACAAATTCCATTACCTCCATCATCTGGTCGTCCATTAACATTTCAAGTCTGACAAACTAATGAGACAGCTGACTGAAGCAAGAATAGACTTATTCCCAAGTATCGAGGATTAGGTCTAGAGGAGAGTCTTTGGGACTGGAACGTTGAGTGATGCCTCGACTCGGCTCTCATGAAATGCAGTACACTTAAGTTCATATCCTTATATTATATGTACAAAAGGAGAGTCTGATAATTAGAGAAGTTGGATTCCTTCTTACTAAGGCTTGGATAAACCCAGAATTTTAGGATCTCTTAAATTTAGGGTCTTCAGAAGATTGAGCCTTGAAATCTTCACTTGCACTGTTCATTCTTTAGATGCTCGAGGACGAGCATGGTTTAAGTATAGGGGTATGATGAGACTTGTATTCATCATGCTAAAAGCCGCAAATTAAAACCCTGGCTTAACCATTCCAATAAAAATCATCTTTAATTCTTTATTTTTATCCTGTATTATATTGTGTATAATTTACCATTAAATTATTGTATTTAATTTTCCCTTATTTTTCTTGTATTTATTTTATCATCAAAAACCCCTAAAAAATAGGTAGATAATTTGTCCATAATTCACTGACCCTTTAAAAAGACTAAAAAATACAAAAAACAACTCAAAGATAAAGATAGGTGTTTTTATGCCCCTTAAAAATACCCAAAAAAAACTTTTGTACAAATGACCTCTTTTGGCTTTTTGACCAACATGAAAGTTGTAGATCTCGTCGAGTCAAGCAACTTTCATGTTTTGACTTTTTCCTAATTTTGCTTCTAGCTATTTCTTTTGTATTTATCTTTGTATTTCTACTTCTGAATTTTCTGATTGGGCCACGTGGCGCCCTCTTGGGCGCCCACGTGGCCCGTCTCCCATTCCGCCACCCGACGCCTTCCTTGGCCATCAGATGTCCCCATTTACGCCCTCATCTCACCCATCCATTCTCGCCTTGCTCCCAGCCCTTGGATCCTAACTCCAGATCTAATCCTCACCGTTCACCATCGCCTAAACCTAAGCCGTTAGATCCACCTCCTATCCCACGGCCGGTATCTATCCACGTCACCCCATCCATCTACACCGTACGATCAACACTGCCTTCTCATCAACACCGCACACACCCACCTTAGTCTCATCCGTTCGATCAGATCCACGGATCTGATCGTAGCCCTCCGCACGCGCTCCCATCCCAGCCGTTGGATCGTTAGAATTCAACGACTATGGTTCATCGTCTACCTCAAGCCTGGCGTTCCCTCTTATAACGCCTCCGTCCCCTTCCTTTTTTAACACACGCGTTCGACCACCTCTCCCTCTCCTAACGGCTACTCCACATACCCCACGCCTCCGCCATCTTTGTGCATCCCCCATTTGACACCGCCAACACTCCCAGCCTTCACGATCTCCATTCAAAGACACCTCGTCCCCCTGTAACGTTCGGGTCTTCTCCTTCTATAAAACCCCTCGCCCCACCGCCATCACTTCCATCCACCATCTACGGGGCTCCGCCCTTGCTTCCTCCGCCCTCCGGTGACAGCGGAGGGCAGTTTCATCGAGGCCACAATGGGCAGCCACACCAGGTGTGATCCATGGCCTTCATGGCCATGTCACGGTGCCACCTGACACCACCGAGCTTCAAGGCCTGGATGACCTCGCCGGGCGACGACCCGAGCGCCTCAAGGGTGCTCAGCCCAAGCCAATAACTGCCGCCACCAACTCCTTGCTCCGGCAAGGTGAATTTATCTCTCTACTTCTCCTAATTTTCCGATCACATCCATCATCGTCCACCACCATCCGACAAGTCTCCCACCTTCGCAAGCTCACCCACATCTTCTCCCAATCTCCTCCTTCCTCCAGAACCCCCTCGCACTTCATCCCAATTCCTTCGTCTTCACGGCGGCGGACTCCCCTGAGCCACCACCTTCTTCGCCTTCCCCCGGTTCCCATCTCATTCCACCTAATTCGCACCCACACGCACACGCTTCGGCTATAACTAACCATTGCAGGATCTTCAATAACCGGAGTTGGCGTCGGAGCTCGTTCGAGCTGGTCTCCTCCGGTGAGGTTCCAGGGAACTCAGGCTCTGATCATCATCGGAGCTTCGCCGCATCTCCCGGATCTCCGCCAGCGCTTCCAAGAGCTCCCCAGACTTCCGCCTTGCACGGAGGGACTAGGTGGAGCAACCAGCAGGTTGTTGGAGCCCAGCCTCCTCCGGTGATCCACGACGGAGGAAGAAGTACAGATACTGTCCGATCGCTTTGATCGGACGGTGATGATCAAGCCACGTGTCACTCGAGCCTAGCCTCCATACCTATAGGCTCGGGCGTCTGAACCCGGATCCAACCTTCCAGCAAATGCCACGTGGCCCGAACCTGAGGAGCCTCCCGAGCCTAGGCGCCTCACGTGTAGTACACATGAGGTCCTGGGAAAATTGCACAAAGGACCCTGGTATTCTTGATAGTTACAAATTGGTCCCCAGGCATGTGCCTTACGTACGTGTCTGGGTAAATTACAGGGAAGCCCTCCAAGTTTTCAGGAATTGCAAAAAGGTCCTTGTGCGCAAGGAAAATTTACACTTGGACCCAGGCAGTTTTTGGTATTTGCATTTAGGTCCCTCCAGGGACCTAAATGCAATATTTATCCTTTTATTTTCTTACATATTTATTACAATTATGCCCCTGCACTGTTTTTAGCATAACTTGAGCATCGTAGTCCAAATTGCATGATTTTAGTGTCGTTTTGATCCTTATTTTGTCCTCTACATCTTAGCATACTTAATTTTCTCATTTGCCACTGTTTTAAATGAAGTGGTTTTTTATGTGATAAATGAGACCCTGCTCCCTTGTCCTGCTCTGATTTGATGGTTGTTTTTAATATTGTGATTAAAATGACACAGATTTCCAATTCTATTCTGTTACTCATAATTTTTAGGGTATATTTGTAATTTTTAATCTACATACAAATTCTCATGCATTATTTTCTTGCATTCTCTTTAAATTGTATAAAAATTAACTAAAAAATGCATACATCATGGCATTGCATTGTAATTCACATAGTGCATCTTGCAGACCTGAACTTGAAATTAATTCATACTTGTGCTTCCTGAATCGAAATTCGATAAATAAATTAAGTAGCCATGTCCTTGTATTCGACCTTGGTAGACTTGCCAAGTATAAATACTCCACAGCATTCAAAGGACTGCGGTTTTTGTTGAACCAAATTTACCTCCTATACTACGATAATTATTCATTCTTAAAGAGGCAAATTTGACGTTCATCAGTGATAAGCTCTCTCTTAGAGATATCAAGTTTGTGTTTGTCGGCTACTCTCATACCCAAAAATGGTATCGTTGCTTTGATCCACTAAGCCAGAAATACTTTGTTAGTGCTGATGTTACTTTCTTTGAGTCGGTCATGTATTTTTCTCCTATAGGTGATAGACTTATTCCATCTGACTCTGATGATGAGATATACATGTCACCACCTCCTACAGTTGGTCCTTCACCTTCACTTACTCCTCTTCCACTACCTCCACCACCTCCTCCGTTGGTTCAGTTCTTGCCTCGTGTTTTTCCTCGCATATCTCACTTTGTTCGCCATGCTCACAAGCCTTGCCCATTATCCAGCATGCCTCAGGTATGTAATGAGCATATTGTTTCTACTGATGGCACTACTGAATCGAATGTACAACATGATTCTAGACAGGAGGAGTAGGTACCCTCTCAAGAGGGAAATTTACAGGACCAGGACTTGGCATATGATCTTGACGTGTCGATTGCTCTGCGAAAGCAGAAATGGGTGTGTGCTACTTACCCTCTTGCAGCCCAAATTTCTTTGAGCAGATTGTCAGAGGATTTCAAGATATTTACGTTAGCACTATCAGCCGCACAGGTACCACAAACGTATCAAGAGACTCTCAAAGATAATCAGTGGAGGTTAGCCATGGAGGAGGAGATGGTTGCGCCAGTCACGTAGTACATGGAATCTTGTTTTTGCTCATGTTGATACATTAGTTGTGGGATACAAATGGGTGTTCACTGTGAAACACCGTGCAGATGGAAGTGTGGATCGCTATAAGGCGAGACTTGTGGCACGAGGATACACCCAGACATATGGGATGGACTATCAGGATACTTTCTCTCTAGTTGCTAGACATTCTACTCTACGTATTCTCCTTGATGTTGTTGTGACATGATATTGGCCTCTTTATTAGCTTGATGTGAAGAATGCATTCCTCTATGGTGATCTACAGGAGGAGGTCTACATGCAGTAGCCACATGGGTTTGCTGCTGAGGGGGAGTGTCAGAAGGTTTGCAGGTTACACAAGGCTATATATGGCCTCAAGCAGAGTCCAAAAGCATGGTTCCAAAAGCTCTCAGACTTGATAGAGCATCAGGGGTTTGTGAGATCAACTGCTAATCACTCCTTGTTCATACAGAAGACCCAGAGAGATACTACAGTCATTCTTGTTTATGTTAATGGCATTATTATTACAGGGGATGACGAGCAAGGTATTCAGGGTGTCAAGGACTTCCTAGGTCAGTAGTTTGTGACCAAGGACCTTGGACATTTACGTTACTTCCTTGGAATAGAGTTTTCCAAGAACCAACGGGGTCTTGTGATGACCTAGAGGAAGTATATTATAGATCTTCTTTCAGAGACAGACATGGTAGATTGCAGACCTGCCACTACTCCGCTTGACCCAAGCATGAAGTTCTATGATGATGATACTGAGGAGGTTGATAAGAGGAGGTATAGAGAGCTTGTTGGCAAGCTACTATATGTAACTACTACCAGGCCCGACATATCATTTTCCTGAGCAAAGTGAGTCAGTTTATGAAGCAACCCAGATAGACACATATGGATGCAGTCCATATGATTCTGAGATACTTGAAGAATTCACCTGGTACTGGACTTCTTTTCAACAGAGGCGCATCTCTCTCAGTGACAGCATACGCAGATGCAGATTATGCTGGGTGTCCAAAAGATAGAAAGACTACATCTTGCTTTGTTGTGTTCATAGGGAATTCTCTTGTTTTGAGGAAGAGTAAGAAACAGATTGTGGTTGCTAGATCAAGTATTGAATCGGAATACAAGGCTATGGCACAGGCTATTACAGAGATGATGTGGGTCAGATCCGTTCTTACTAACCTGACTACAGAAGTGTCTCTTCCCATGCACCTCCAATGTGATAATCAAGCTGCCCTCTTCATTGCAAATAACCCAGCCCTTCATGAGAGGACGAAGCACATAGAGGTGGATTGTCACTACACTCGTGACATGATACAAAAGGGTATTATCACTACTACGCATGTCAACACTGGAGACCAGATAACAGATATACTTACAAAGGCTCTAGCGAGAGGACCTTATCAGAGATGTTGTTCAAAGCTGTGTCTTATTGATATCTACGCTCCAGCTTGAGAGGGAGTATTAAGATATTTACTATTTTTGTATTATTTTTTGTAATTTTCTATTTTTCCTTTCTTCTTTCTGTATTTTACCCAATGGATTCTTCTCCTATATAAGGGAACCCTTGGGCCTCTCATAATACATCCTAGTATGTTCCCTTAACACATCTTAACTCCAAATTGAATGAAACCATCATCATTAAATAGCTATTAAATTTTATATAAATTAAAGGCGAGCTTGGTCAATTTTGATATAGTGTGAAGAAGATACATGTCTATGAAGTTTTGATTTTAGCTTTTTATTTTGAGTGTCTACGCACACTCTTCATTATTTTATATGAAATAAATTTTATATTTTTTATATATTTTTATCTACAAGTTTTATGTACAAAGTTTATTGGTTTAATGTATAAATAATACATAATAAACTAGGTCCAAATTGACTTTATTGAAGAATAAAAATTAGAGTTTTATTGTATTTTTGACACTTATCTCCCCCTACTTTATTTCTTATCGACCTGGACATCATGATGCCTAGGTCATGGGATTTAGGGTCATTCAATACCTATGCTATTTCATTTCCATTTCTTTCTTTTTCTTTATTCATTTACTTTGTATTCAAATATAGTATTTTATACAATAATTACATTGTAAATAATAGAGGTTATTTTGTACAATATAATGTTATATACATGCATTTAACTAGAGTTTAAAGACTGAAATGAAAGAGTAAAGGTGATGAAATGGAGATTCATCAACCACTGGGATTATTGCAACCACTTCCTATCCCTAAATGAAAATGAGAAAGCATTTCCATGGACTTCGTCACCGATTTACCGCCAAGTACCGGTGGTAAGGAAGATATTTTGGGTAATAATAGATTGATTGACCAAAGTGACATATTTTATTACAATAAGCTTAACTACTACTCCAGGCCAATTTGTTGAACTTGCCTGAATCGGAGGCTATTCCGAATTTGTTATGGATTTTAGAAGTAAAAGAGGGTAAAGTCAGTTAAGGTGTCATTACCCTTAATCACCATCATTAGCACTAATTAATCATGATTAAAAAGACTAATAATACTTAAAGATGTTAACCATGATTAATACATATTAGTCATAGTTTAGTAGGTATTAATCATAATTAATATTAATAAATCACAGTTAGTGCTGATTAATCACGATTGGCGCTAATAAAGCGTCATTAGGAAAACCATGGGCTTCGTGATATGCTTGGGAAAAATCATGGGCTGGATAGGCCATGCTTTTGACGATGATAGGACAACTGACTGGGACCATATTGCATAGTAGGTGAACAATGATTCGTCGGTCTTGCTGACTGGGTACCGACTAGGATGATACATAGGCATTCCAAAGGCCTATAAATACCCCCTACCCCCTTCATTCTCTATGACTTCTGTTCCATCCACAATCACCCAAGAGCTAGGGTTAAGAGGCTTAGATAAGGGAAAGGTGGTAGGGAAGAAGTTCTAGCAAAGCATTGTTGGGAAGAAGAGGAGAAGGAAGACGGAGCGCTCCTCTCCTCGACGACTTCGGGAAGGAGGTAAGTAGATCTCTTAAATTCATGTTTCAATCTCTTTCTTTGAAGACTCGTGTTTTCTTTCGAGTTTCTTTAGATATAAGGTGAAACTCTGCCGAAATTTTCCCAAAAATATCTTCTTATATAAGGGAAGCACTGTCGATATTTTTTACTCAAGATATCTTCGGATACAAGGGGAAACTCTGTCGATATTTTCCTTGGAATATCACTTGACATAAGGGAAGACTCTGTCAAAATTTTCCTTCAAATACCACCCGATATAAGAGGAAACTCTACTAATTTTTTTAGAGAATTCATGTTTTTTGTGTTCTTCATTCGTTATTTGTGTTCTTCGTGTGTTCTTCATGTTCTTGAGTCAGAAATAGAATTTAATCATTTCAGGAGCTAATAAGCCCCTATTTGAACATGAATCAAGGTAGATTGACTCAACTAAGAAGTTAACATGTAATGAAATCATGCCTCATGTTGGGTCTTCAAGTGAAAATGGATAAAATTACTGTTATTATGATCTTTATTATGAAGAACATTCACATGCTTGCTTCAAGATTTACTCTAAAATAATGACAAAATTAGATTTGGTATAATGAATCATTCTTGTAGTTGTTATGATTTATGTGCAATACTATATCGATATTAGGTAAAAATTGATATGGCTTAAACGGATCTAATTACAATTTTCATACTATCTTTTATGATAAGGATGACTTGGAGTAGATGCTATAGGTTAGGCATGCATCATGTAGGTTTGTCAAAAGAGAGTCCATATTGGCAGGTCATACCTAAGCAGTACACGATTGTCGAGATTTGTTGAGGGTGCATAATAAATTACTTACAACGCACGTTACCCGGCTGCCAATAGATGCATTGAGTGACTAAAAATATGATCATGCCATATGGAGGCACTGGTGGTTTAATAGCGATCGATTCACAATAACGTGTATTTAAATCCTCTAGTATATATGTATAAATGTTAGCATATGGTTTTAAGCTATCGAGACCAATGTTTTGAAAAACGGATCGGATCAGCCGGTTCGACCGGTCTGATCGGTGAACCAGTCATGGACCGGTTCGATTAATCGGTTTATGTCGGTTCGGTTTGATTATTCAAATTTTAATTAATCCATCCGGTTGAACCTATTTTTTGATCTGGTTTAACCAAATTCAACCGAAGTTGAACGGTATTTTTATTTTTAAATTATTTAAAAATATTGCTAGTAGTGGGAGTTAAACCCACGACCTTTAGTTACCTATTTCAAACTTATAACAAATTACACTAACACACCTTTTTACATGTATTGGGTTTTAAATATAATTAAACTATTATCATGTTATAGAGCACCTAGTCCAAATAATATATATGATATGTATGATATTTGATGGTGTATAAGAAAAATACTTTATCTATAGTGTGAAATATATACATTATCTATGTATTTTATTTATATTTTATTTCATTCGGTTTGATTAGCCGGTTCAACTACTTTTTTCAGCGGTCCGATTTAATCTGATTTTAAATAATTATGACATCACCATCCGGTTGAACCGGTTTGATTATGTGGTTCAAGCCGATCCGACCATTTTAGTAAGATTTTCGATTCGGTGTCCGGTTTGGTTTCAAAAACATTGATCACACCTTGAGGACAATGTGCTTCCTTGTTTGTTATGTTGAGGATTTAGAACCATGAACAATGGGATAAAATAAAAGATCCAGGATAGTATTGGAGGATTGATTAAGGCGGCATGTTGTGGCATAAATTCAGAAGGTCACCAAACTAAAATGGATGTAACCTTCATGGACTCATGAAGGAGTATGTCCCATTTGAAGTTTCTCCTACAAATATGTTTGTCAAATAGTGATTGTATATTATACAAAAAATTACCGTGTATGAAATTTAGAAACTTCAATGTTTTTATTGCAATAATTACATCTGTAAAATATTTTATCCAAAAAAAACATTGAAAATAATGTAGCATATAAAAAATGGAGGGTATGGATTAATAAACTTAAGGAAGTAAAAAAATTACAAAGATTGTTAAAAGTATAATCGCATAATATGTGTAATTGGTAAGTTGACAATCTACTTAATATAATATAGGTATATACATGATGGTGGAGGAGTGTTGGAGTTACAGCTAGGGATGCAAATAGTTACGGATATATATGTATCCGATCCGTCACCGTATCTGTTTTATACGGATTTTGACATTCGTATTTGTATCCGTTTTAAAATGGATACGGATATGGATATCGTTTTGATATCAGCAAACATCCGTATCCGTATATCCGATTTCATATATAAATATAGTCATATATTTATTTTTAATCATATATAATATAATTCTATACCTTCTTTTACCTTAGTTGTATAATTTTTATGATAAAACACATTTAGTAATTTTATATCATGTATTTTCTATCAAATTCATATATATTTAAGTCGATTCTATGTAGTATTTTTAACATTACTCGTATGCGATCAGTATTCGTTTTACATGTGTATCCATTTTTTATGGATATTGTAAGATAGTTTTAACATCCTTCAATATCCGTATCCGCGTCTGTATTCGTATTCAAAAATAGATAATGATACCTTAGTACCTATATCTGTATTCGTCCGTTTGCATCCCTAGTTATAGACTTTGTGGGGATTTTCGAATGCAGAGAGATAACAAGGGGAAAGTCATGGAGAGAGAGAATGAAGAGATGTTAGTTGGAGAGTACAGCTGACCAAAATGTGGTTCAGGCTGACGCATAGGCCGATGTTTCAAAACTTCTGTCCAAAACCTGCCAGAGGCCGGTCTATGGACCCACTTTATTTTTCATTGATTTTTAATGTTATTTACTAAGTATAAATAATTTTATTACTACCATTTCTACTTTATATAACTAATATATCTTCTGTCCAAAACCTACCATTTCTACTTTATATAACTAATATAAGTAGTTTACATGCCACTTGACATGTAAACTATCAAATTTAATACAAAACTAGTATATGGACAAAGGGTAAATTTAAAAAAAAAGCATTAACTATTTCTCAATTCCCAATTAAAGGACTCATTTTTCAATTGTAACAAAGTGGGGCATGATTTTATGTTTTTGTCTTAAATAGAGGTCTCGATAAGCTTCAACGATCCTTGTATGTCGATGTTAAATCCTTAAGTTAAAAGTTTAGGCCTCTATTTGTTACAATTGAAAAATGAGGCCCTTAATTAGAAATCGAGGTATAGTTGTTACTTTTTTTAATTTACCCATAATATAAAGCTCCCTTTGTTTGTGTGTAACTCGTTTGGCACGGTCGGTGATACTGTACATGATTTCGAATGAAAAGGACCGATTCATAGTAACATTATAAATTCCCACGTGAAAAGAACAAACAAAATTTGCCTCAAACAACATCGTTATTTTTTAATCTTCGATGTACGATCTAGATGATAGCCCGGAACCATGTTATGACAGTACCATACATGGGATCAGAACGCAAATTGATAAGGACGGTGGGATATTGACAATCAAAATCCTTTCATGTGTATCTTCATACTTCTCCTCATCATGTAAGCATGACCTTTCGACATCGTGATCTCGATGCCTAATAATTAATTAATTAATTAATATGAGAATATTTCCAGGTGGTATTTTTTTCAATCATACGCTGTGCTGAAGTACCTCCCAACAATGCCATCACAAAGTATCTCGAGCACCCTCTCATTGGCGGGCACCACACAACGCGGCGTCTTGAATTGGTTGACCCCCGCCCCCATCGTCACGGAGTGCTCCATCATCCTGTGGAACGTCCCCTTCCTCACCACCCGCAGCTCCAGCGGTCCGATGCATCGCACCCTCCTCGAGCTAACGTATCCCGCGTCCAGGAAGGCCCGGTCCAGCCGGTTGCAACACTCCAACATCAACGCCTCCGTTGCTTGATCCTTATTCAACTCCCAGAATATCACGTAGTGGCCCGGATCCGTTGACCGGTCCGCTAAGCTGGTGTAGTCGACCACCTCGAGCTTCTCCGCCGCGAGGAGCTTGCCTGCATCCTCCACCGCCAGCTGGAGGTCCTTCTCGGTGTTTTTGTCGACGTTTATGTTGAGGACCAGGCTCCTTCGTCGCAAGAACTTGAGCACCGGCGTCGAGTTGTAGAACCCGACTACCCGGACTACGTCACCCAGCCGGTACCGATACAATCCTGCATTATCAATCAAAGGAACAATCAGTAACATCAATTCTGTGTTCAATTAAACGTTAATCTAAATACAAACAAGAAAGAAAGAAAGAGCTTTTACTTATTTACCAGCGACATTCGTGATCACAAGCTCGTACTCCTTTCCTTGCTCGACCTCACCCAGCTCGACCGGCTCCAACTCCCCATGGCTATCCAAGGGGATAAACTCGTAGAATCCGAGGTGCGGTGTGACCGCATACGTCGACAACTCCGGTGCAGCCAGAGGATCCGCATTCACGCCTACCCAGCACTCCGACGCCCCGTAATCGGCGCTCACCAAGGGTAGCCCTCCGGCGTAGTGCTTCAGCTTCTTAACATACGGCTCCATCGACCCCGTCATGATCCCCAACACATACTTCGCGTTGGGCCATAACTTCGGTATCACGCCGAACCAGCTAGTTAAGTTCTTGCACTTGTTGTAGATCAAATCGGCTAGCTCGGGATCCGGACGCAAGAGTCTAGATACCGCGTTGCGTATCGAGGGGGCGGTGATCTTGTCGGATAAGACACCTAGCCTGATGTCCGTGCATATGTCTTCGAATACGAGCTCGAAGACACTGAATGCATGGACGAGGCTGTGGGCGAAGGTGGAGGAGACGACGCGAACCTCGTCGCGGAAAATGAGGCCGCAGAGCAAGTGGCAGTAGAGAGACTGATGGAAATCCGGGGAGAAGATGACCTCAGGCGGGCTGGTGGCGGGAGATTTGATTCCGGCCATGGTGGCCATGAAGTCCTTGCTACGGTAGACGTTGGTGGTGGCAGTGGTCGCAACGAGGCCGCCTTTGGTCAGAGATTGCTTGCTTCCATATACGAACATCAGGGTTTTGCCCTTGCTTATGGGGTAGTCCCTGCATGAACACAAGTGCCGAATTTCAAAATTATAGATGGGAAATTGCCACAAATTGGAAGAAAAAAAACTCAGATTTTTCTATATAATTAATTTAGTTACCTATTTCTCAAAGCAAAAGAAATGCGATAGATCTCCATCGTGGTTAACGCCAGCTCCTCGTTGAAGGGTATGTATTTAGGTTTCCCATTCGTAGTTCCGGAACTGTGGAAGGAAATTCGTAAAGTTGAGGGGTAGAGAATGTCAAATACCCAATTTCGTTTGTACGTTTCGAAAGAATTATATTCGCCAATTGCTGCGGTTGATGAAATATTTTCGAGAATTTTGCATAAATGACCTCATTGTATCTTTTTTTCTCACACATACCCTATGCTTGATTATGTGGTAGGGTTGCATGAAACGTGAGGGGAAAGAGCCACGCCGCCATTTAGGATTGCAATTTTTCTTTGACCGTAATATGATCCGACTATTTAAATTATATTTAGAAATAGGTAATAAATACCTGATTAGGGAAGCCAGTTGGTATCCATTTTCTCGATTAGAGATGATCTAACGGACATTTATATCCGTTAATGCAACTGGTGAAAGTGATATTTAAGGATAAAACAAATCCGACGGTCGTCATCCCAAATTATATAAGCACTTTAAATAGCAGCCGTCCCCAGAAAATCATGTGATGGTAAATGCGCACATTTTGACGAGATAATAAAGTCGTGCTACGGAATAGCACCATATTGTCCAACATTGTTTCCATTTAGTAAGCATTGCAATAGTTGATTCAACTCGACCGATTAGTCGGTCAGACTAGTATTTTCAGTGAGGTGATCGAATAAAATAAGTCTAGATCGAATAAGCGACCGAATAGCAAAAAAATATTTATTATTGTATTTTTTATATTTTTATTTGATGTAAAGTAAAAGTTAGATGTGTAAATGTTTGATCGTTGCAATTGGTATGTTTATCTTATTAATTAATGATCCTATTTTTTAAATATATAAAATTATATGTATTAAACGTATTTTTATATTTAAACAATTAAAAATACCTAGTCCGATATTTTTGTCTAGTCACTCAAATATCGTTTAGTCGTTAGTCAATGACCTTTCCGACCGAATGACACAACGCCGATTTTAGTTACTTGTCATCCAAAATACTGCAGAAATTCCCCCTCAAAATCATTTTAAAAAACTTTTACCTGAGCGAGATGCAATCCATGGGCTTGGAGGTGAGAACGTTGTGCTCCCCATCAGCTATCCTTTGTATGTAGGGCTCAAGATCTTCATGGGTCACCAGAGGCACACACCTCTTGAAGCTCTCCACATCCGTCCTCCCGTCGAGGCCGAGTCGTCGGAGGTACTCTGCATCACCGTTCTCCTTTAGGATCCTCTTGAGAGTCTCTCTCTGCACCTCCTCAGCATGCCTCGTGAGCTCGTCGAAGCGGTCGAGGACTTGGCTCGCCGTGAGCTCGCACCCTCCCTCTATCTCCGCCTTTCCCATAATTATCTCCACAAGCAGCAGGGGTGAAGGAGCTGAGATTTATAACAAGGATGGCTATTAGTTGACAAATCGTTTTTCAAGATAAGTAAATGCAAGTTTTACATGGATATGTATGGTTATGTTGTCAAGATCTTTCAAGATACATGAAAGCAAGTTCTAAGTGTGATTATGTTGTCAAAATATCTCATGATATGATAAAAGAACAATGCACACTATGGCATACTCCCCACAACGGTCATGAACAAGTTACTATAGGTATATCCTCGTGGTATGCCTATGGTCTACTCCTTGTGACTCATGAGGACTTTGGGATCGCATTTCTTACGCTAATGGACTTCGGGTTGTATGCGAAATACATTTGGTCTTTGGTACCATCAGCGCGCATGATAAGATTTTCATGATCTTTGGTTGAGTTTCCCTCCCTTGATAATTTTACACGATTCATGACAAAATTTTCAACAGGTGAACTGGTTTCTAAAAAACACACATTTTTCAAAGATATACACTACAAGAAAATTGTCTACATTGACATTTTTTAAAACTGTAGCATTTGTTGTTAAATATAAAATGACAATGTTGTCCTTTGCAAAACTATTTTTTATACTTGAAATTAATTAGTAATACATGTTGCATTTGTTGCTATATTACTGACGGTCCATATAGTATCGTTTATCCTTTGTTATTTACAAAATTTTAATAAATCATAGCTACATTTTAAAATAAAAAATAGCAACGATTATATAAATTTTAAAAAATATAAATAAGAATTGTTGTAAGCAACGATGATATCGATATAACAAAAGACAAGGCATTCGTCGCTAATTTCAAGTCTAAAAAAATCATTTTGCAATGTATAATATCGTTGTGATGATATAGTGATGGGGTTTAAAAAAAGTCACAATAGACCCTTTTGTTGTAGTAACATGCATATATGGCTATAAATGGTAAACGGATCCTAAATGGATCCTCAAGGGTTCATCATCTTGAAATCAATTCGAGCATCTTCGCATTGATAATTTTTGAGGAATTTTGGCATTTCATTCCCATTTGATGACTAATGAAATTAAGATTTACCTCCATATTTACTATGTTTGTTATTTTGGAATCGACAAAATAAAAAATTTAAAAATGGATTTTTATCACTTGTGTCCTTCTTAACTTATGCAATATCGGTTATGCACATCTCTTTTTTGTAATATCAGATATGCTCCTGACTTCTTTCAAAATCAATCTATAGTTATACACTTTTGTAATATCAGCTATGCTATACTTTATCCTAATGGAAGAGTAGCCTTTAAAAGTGGACAGAGAATCAAAGGTATATTCTATCCATTATTTCCCCCAAATGGTCCCTGCACTAGAATAAGACTTAAGAACATGCACCTAGGATTCGTTTGTTTGATAGGACAAGGAATAAGCGATCACAAGATGAAACAAAGACATCGAGTCTTTATCTATTTGGTTGGTGGCATTTGTATTCGACATGTGGTGTGAAAAGTGATGTTTTACCGTTTAATAGTCAGTATAAATGACGGAGAAATAATAAATTATTACTTGAAACGGATGGAATAATAAGGACAGTCATTCCATCGAGATAAAGAGGCCTTTCTTCAAGATTACTTATCTTAAAATAATTAAGGGATTACATCATCTATTGTATTTTTATTTACATCTGCAGTGACAAGTCTAACAGGAAAGAGACCAACCATTCCAATTCGATGTCGAGAATTTCTACAATCTGTCCACGAAGTCACACGAGAAGTGCCATTTTCGTAACTAGTTCGGATCGGGATTCAACAACAACCGTAACCCGATCATATTCCGTGTATAACTCTTTCATACGAACTCTGATTTTAATGTTTTTGAGCTCATTGGAAAGGTATCGACGAGTACTATGAGATGGAATGTTCATTCATCAGATTTAGCTACTGGATCTAAGGTCGGAAAATGAGAAAGATTAGGATCCTAATGAGCCTTTTTGCTGGCAATGAAAACAGAGCAGCACTCTGTTTCTAACCGGAAATCAAGCATGGTTTTAATTTTTCTACTCTATCCGACTCCGATGGTTTTAGTATAATGGCATAAGGATGATTCTAATGGAAGAATAAACGAAGAAGGAGCATAGGGGTACTCACAGATGATGACCGGAGAGGAACGGATGAGCTGAAGCTTCGGAGCTCTGAACTGGAGAAGAAGGGCGGGAGAGAGAGATGGGAAATCCGAGGAAGGGGAAGATTGGCTTTTATAGAGGTTTGGTCTCAATAAGAGTGCTGTTATTTTTTTTATGCTCTCGTTTATTTCGTTATCCAGCATTTCGACATTGGTCTTTTTAGAAAAAAATAATGAGAAAATTACAAGGACACCCATGAGGTTTATGGTCAAATTTTGAAAAAGGTCCGTGACGTTTTTCTCAATGTTCACCAATTCACCTATTGGCTGGTGCATTTTTTATTCAGTCGCTACTATTTTTGTTGAAATTGAATCAATCAACTACAGTTTATATTCGAATTTATATTAAAATAATAATGCTTTTGGTAAATTGTCCCACCTCAACTTTTTGGAAGGGTTGGATAATTGATATAATTAAGCTATTATTATTTTAAATTATTTATTTTGAATATTATTTGTATCTTTATGAATAATGTTTGATATTGCATATTCAAGAAAATATTTTATGTATAAAGTAAGATATTTACATTATCCTTATCCCTCATAAGAGTACTTATTCCAAAATGGAATGGTTTAGGTTCGATAATATGGAACACTTAAATTAAAATCATCAATAAAGTTCTCTTCAATCCTAACATGTCTTCTTCCTCATAATCAATCAATCTTCATCAAGGGCAGATCGATGTTGATTGTCTGGCTATTGTAATAAAATTCCCTCAGTATAAAAATTAATTTTTATAAAACCTTTGACACTTAAGACCGGACATTCCACCTCAAAGCTCTTTCTTGGATCCAACTTCTTCCAACTTTTGTTAATTAGACGTATAAATTTCTTCCCTTTCTCTTTCTTGAGGATTTGGAAACCAATTCAGTTTTCTTTTCAAAAAAGTATGCATATCTTTTTATTTGGATAAAACACAATTCTTCATAATTGGAATTTTATACTTTTTTTGAATGTCACGACTCGTCCCACTTAATCTTTCGAATAACTAATCCCTTCCACCTTAATCTTGAGAGTCTCTCTCTCTCTCTCTGCATATTTCTTTAGAGGACAAAAAGTTCTACCCCCTTTGTCACTACTCACATATGCTCTACACAATTGCTTTTCTTCCATATGAATGGTACTATTCATATTTACCACATATGCATTTTATTGTGACTGCTTCCATAGGCATGACTACTCTTAAGATCGTCGTCGTTGTTTTTGACGTTGGATAAGCATTTCTATATGTTATTTTAAACTGTTTATTATTTTAATTAGTTGGAAAGAGTATTTATCAAATCCTCTTCCTTTTCTTGCCGTTCGTGTCGAAAAGCAGATGTGACATTATTTTCACATCCATTCGTTGGGACCCCCGACAAGAATGTTTTCGGTGGAGGTGGAGGTGGTTGCGAGGGACTTCCATTGTTTTGTATAGGATGAGGAGGAGGTCAAACGGACTTGCTTGCCGTATACTTCATTTTGGCCATTTCCTAAGGAAGTTTTACAACTATAAAGAAACCACGTGGATTGGAATGGAGGTATAAGTGGAATTGGATTGTAAGATAAAAAGAATATAATTACATAAATCAAAAGAATCAAAATAAATGTTGAACATATCGTTCATATCAGGAAAGCATGTATTTATTTATTTTTGCTAGGATTGGAGACAATTTTCTATAATAAGTCCCACGTTACATTACCATCTTATCTTTCATACTACATTCGTTAGTATCAAGAACCGCATGTGGTTTTTTCTCTCTCTCTTCTCTTCTAGCGTTAAACTAGGGATGAGAATTTTTTCGGGCTAGCCTGGTGCCTGGCCCGAAGAAGCCCGGTTCAAGATTGAGCCCGAACCATAAACGGACAGGCTTGAGCATGGATTCTGGCTCGATTAAAATTTCGGACTGGGTTCAGGCTAGAGCGGACCTGAGCCCGAAGCCTGTGGGGCAGCCCGAGTATAATCCGGAGTTGGCCCAATCAAGGGCGAGTATTGCGCAACCCCCTCCCCCGACCATGAATAACCTTGTGCATGTTTTATGATATTTTTGGTTGTGATTGGTACTGATAGGGACGAAGCCAGGAAATTCATCTTGGGGGGCTAAATTATTTGGATATTATTTATCTAATTTATCTTGTCATTTAAGTTGTTAATATTTGGAGAGTGATTCCTCTGATGTAACGTGAGTTACAAAAGAGGTGTTATAACTATTTTTTGTTCAATTTTGTTTCTTAAAATCCAACCTTATAGATAGAATCTTTGAATAATGTTATACATGTCCTCCAAATTTCGCTCAAATCCGAGATCATTTGTTGTTTTATATCAATGGCTAAAAGTATGTTTCTCTTTTAAACGAGACTTAAATTTCCTAAATAGTGATTGGACTTTTAACCACTAAGATAAAATAAGAAATGACATCAGATTTGAGCGAAATTTGAAGGAATATATAGAACATTAATGGAAGTTTAAATTTATAAAATTGGATTCTTGGAAACGAATTCAATATATAAGGTGAGTTTCCAGTAATTTCGTAATTGATCGAAACTAATATTGGGAATAGACTTTTATAAAAGTTCCTATATAAACTTATAATCAAACATAAATAATATCTATAAACATCGTATTGGCAAAAAGATCCCTACAAAACTTTTCATATCACTGAAATATACATTTATTAATGTGATATTAAGTAATACCACTAGATTTAATATTTTCAAACAAGTAAAACTATACAATACTTTTTACTTACGTGGATGCAAATAAATATAGATATATGTGTCAATCCTTTATTATATTTGTTATATATATTTTGACATGTGTACGTAGGATTGCAAACATGCATATACAAATAGGTATATGTATCCATATATGTATACACTAGAAAAATATGTAACCGTATCTGTTTTACGATCCTAAAATTGAAAGAGGTATCCAAATCCATATCCGTATATGCAAAGAAAGTAAAATGAAAAATCATTATCTATATAATATATCATAAAATAAAAAGTACATATCTGTGACGGTTTACAAATGTATATGATGATGGACATATATGTATGTATCAATATATGCTTATGCACATCATGTATTGTTAATAGTCAATTATTGTAATTAGATTTTATATATGGGTCCAATGGAGCTGCCCCGCCCCATTTTCTGAGCTTTTTTAATTTTATTTTCAAAAATATCACCATATATATTCATCTATATATCCGGCCTATATGTTATTCGAATTTCGTCTGAAACAGAGACTCATATGCCCTCCATCTATACAGGTCGATTACAACAATGTTTAGACTGTTAAAATTACCTGTTCTAGATGGAGGGCAAAGGGATCTCTATTTCTGATGAAATTTGAATGACATGTTGGAGGGATATATAGATGAATATAATGGTGATATTTTAAAAAAAATTACGGAAAAATGGGGGCGGGGGCAGCCCCTTTATTCCCTATATATTGATTTTTTTGTTGAGATATAAAGGGGCAGGTATACATAACATGTAAATTTTAGTTATTAAAAAATGTATTTAGATTATATATAGTAATATATATTAAACATATATATGGATTTTGATCGATGGCCGGGGGGGCTAAGCCCCCCCCCCGCTCCGTCACTTGGTACTGATATGGGTTTGCTTTGGGATGTGGGTATGCACCTTATGGAAATCTCATCGATTTCAATTATAGGTACTCGGAATTTTTTTAATGTTTGATGTATATGGCCTTCCTATTGTTTGGTAACAATCATGCATTTTGATAGATACCCTTCTTTTGCTGGCCATTAAGATATAATCCTCTTTCAAATTTCTATGGCTTCCATTAAGATGTTACTCAAAAAATGCAATTCAGAAAAATTAGACGAGTTTGTTCAATCAAATAACTACTCGAGCGGGCCAGCCCCACCCATGTACTTGCGGGTCGGGCTTGGGCTTGGGCCGGGTTTGAAGCAAAGTCACGAGCTTGAGCCTGAACCGCAGGCCTGCAAATTGGAACCGAGCTCGAGCTAGGCTGGGTTGGACACGGTCCGACCCGGCCCGATGCTAATCCCTGTGTTAAACTAGTGGATCCTACAAATATTTATTTATAACTACTCATATCTTTTAAATTCTAATTATTTAGAATTTCTTAACAAGGAGGCTTCCATAACTTTGTAAATGCATAGGCCTAAATTATATCAATGAATTAATGAAATTAGTTCATTATTTTGAAAAAAAACACTACAAATTGGACGTCCTTTGGGGACGCTTATTGGGGGCGGTCAAGGAGCAACCGTCCCCAATAAAAGTATCGGGGACGGTCAGTAGCGGACCATCCCTCTATAATGTAATAGCGACGGTTATTAGCGATCGTCGCTATTAATTGACCTTTAGGGACGGTTATATAACCGTCCCTAACTAGGCTAGCCCCAGCTTGGTTTTTTGTCTACTCTGGTACTTTAGGGGACGGTTATAACCGTCCCCGTTACTCCACTGTGCCCGTCACTTATACGAAACTATAGGGGACGGTTACAACCGTCCCCGATAGTTGGTTATAGGGGACGGTTGCATAACCGTCCCCTCTACCCTTGTAGTCGGCGCGAACCTCCAAATATCTGCAATCAAAGGGGACGGTTCACTTATAACCGTCCCCGATCATTCGTATAGGGGACAGTTGGACGACCGTCCCCGATGGTCATATACCCCTCCGGCGACTCCATTCCTCATTCTCCACTCGATATCGGCTGCAACCTCTCGCCCTCTCCTCCTCCTCGTCCTCAACTCGTGCGTCGGCCGTCGCCTTGCCCTCCGCCCGGTCGCCCTCCTCCTCCTCCCTCTCGCCCCCTCGCTATCTCACCCTCCTCCTCCCTCTCGCCCCCTCGCTATCTCGCCCTCCTCCTCCCTCTCGCCCCCTCGCTATCTCGCCCTCCTCCTCCGCTCGCTCGTCCTCTTCGCCCCGTCGCCCTCCTCCTCCGCTCGCTCGTCCTCTCCGCCCCATCGCCCTCCTCATCGGCCACCGCCGATCATCCTCTGCCCGCCGTCTTCGAAGCGGTCACCCTCTGCCCGCCGTCTTCCAAGCGGTCACCCTCTGCCCGCCGTCATCCATTACTTGGTTGTAAGTTTTTTTATTATTATTTATATATTCATCATGCTTATGATTGCATATTTTTTTAATATGCTTATTAGTTTAGTCAAATGCTTAAGATAGTAGATTAAAAAAGTGGATAATCTTGATTATGATTAAATACTTTTAGTGATAAATGCTTATTAGTTTAGTTAAATGCTTGTAGGTGTTGTTTTAAAATATAGTTAGATTAGAAACATAGGAGTTAAATGGTTATTAGTTTAGTTTAGATGATTAAAAAAATACAACTTACCATACAATATTAAACTTTATTGTAGTTAACTTTGGATGTTACCTATAGGCAATGGACAAAAGTTGGATGAATAAAAGATTCGATGATTATCGGACATATAACAAAGGGGTTATTGGATTCTTAGACTGGGCATTTTGATATGAGTCGCTCTATCATATTGTAGGAGGTGAAGGAGATAAGATACATTGTCCGTGCATAAGATGCAAGAACACTTTGATACAAAATCAAACCATGATTTACGAACATTTGATATTAAATGGTTTTTGGCTCCATTATACAAATTGGACGTATCATGGTGAAGGAGTTATTTTGGACGAAGATAATAATGATCAAGTTGATACTGAAAGAGATGTCTCTGAAACACATGACCGTGATGCTATGTTTGAGTTGATAGATAACATTCGAGGACATAACACTGATGAACTGATGGATTCACCTCCGGATTCCTTACTTGAAAAAATACAAGATGCAGAAAAGCCATTATGTGACGGAGTCAAAATGTCTCGATTGTGTTTTCTTCTGGAATTGTTTAAGATAAAAGTGAAGAATCGGTGTACAACGGTTACAATGACAGATGTCTTACAGTTGACTAGGATCTTATTAAATAATCCAGAAAATTTTCCAAAGGATTGGAAGGACGCTAAATCAAGATTTCGGGCACTTGGATTAAACTACGAGAAAATTGACGCATGTCCGAACGACTGCATTTTATATTGGAAGGATTACTCAAACCTAGATACATGTGACTGCAAAAGTAGCAGATATAAGAATTTGGGACATGATTCGAAAAAGAAAAAATCGGAGAAGATTTTACGATTCTTTCCTTTGATTCCCCGATTACAGCGATTATATTCATATGAAAGAATAGCTAAAATGATGATATGGCACAGTCTTATCAGAAAGAAAGATATAACTGGTGTTATGCGACATCCGTCTGATTCAGAAGAGTGGAGGAAATTCGATGAAATGTATCCATCGTTCTCTGAAGAAGTAAGAAACGTACGTTTAGGTCTTGCTTCCGACGGTTTTAATCCATTCAAAAATATGAGTACGAGTTACTCTATTTGACCTGTGATAATTGTTACATATAATTTGCCACCATTGATGTCAATGGCATCTTCTTTTATGATGATGACGTTATTGATACCTGGTACAAAGGGGCCAGGTAATGCGATAGATATATATATGCAACCGCTGATTGATGAACTAAAGATTCTGTGGAATTCTGGAGTGAGTACGTATGACGCGGCAAAGAATTTCAGTCAACAACCAGTAGCAAGTCAGACTTTCTTAAATGGTTCGGGGATAATATTGAACTATTAAAAGTTACCAAAGATGAATGGTGGAACACAAATCTCGATATAATCCACAAGAGTCCATACTCATTAGTAGTATCGCATTCCGGCTACATCGTGAATGGATTCAGATTTCGGAAAAAGTCAATTGATGAAAATAAAGCATCACAGCTTTCTGGAGTAATAGTGAAGGCCGATCTTAGTACTGAAATTGACGGATATTATGGCGAGATTATTGATATATTAGAAATCAGTTTTACACATGATGCAAGGTGTGTTCTATTTCATTGCATCTGGTTCGATGTGGGTCGTGTTGGATTAGGTTACAAGAAGGATAGAAATGGAGTTCTCTCTTTGAAGCAAACATGTCAGTTGCAGACCAATGAGCCGTATACGCTTGCTAGTCAGGTAGAACATATCTTCTATGTTCCAGATAACTCAGCTAGTGGATGGATTATACCCATTAGAACAACCCCGAGAGATTTCTTCGATGTTAATGAAGAAGAAGATTACGTAGACAATGACGTTGCATATCAAAGTAACTCAACTGAATTTATTAATGAAGTATTAGACAACGACATTGGCACAAGCAACATGAGGTAATGATTTTTTAGCTATTTTTTATTTCTCTTTAAATAGCTGAATTTATTCGGATATATGTAAATATTTTGTTTAAAATAACCACTTTTGAATTGCAGAGATGGCTCCTAGACCTAGACGTATTCGGGAGGTTCCTGAACCTCCTCAGCAGCCACAAGGAGGTTCTTCTGATGCAGGTAGTAGAGGTACCCAGAGCCGGCGTGGACCGTCTCAGTGTAGATTCTTGGACCGTCTTGCACCCGGGAAGACGTTACATGTATGCATTGTTGGCGGAGATACGGTAAGAGAGAACTCCACGAAGTTTCAGAGCTATCTTGGCTAGGTTGCTCGTACGCGCGTCCCCATCACTACCTACGACTTTCGACAGCTTCCTTATGCTGTCAAGGCTGCCATACTTTCTGATTTGGAGGTATTCTAAAATCTAAAAATGATTTTTTAAAATTTTATTGAACTAATGGTTATTATATTTGTTGTATCAGGCTGTATTTACATGGGAACGAAATACCCATGTCGATTTTCAGATTCTCTCCCATACCGCTGAGTTGTTGCATCGATACAAGGGACGCATAAAGGCAAAGATAAATGTTTATTATATTTTAATAACAAAAGATTTAAAGATTGACGATAATTATTTATCCATTTTCAATAATACAACCCCCAGATTCCATATGAGCAGCTTGTACATAATGTCCCACCTGGTGTTACACCAGAGCAATGGAGGGAGCTGATTAATTTTTGGTCCAGTGAGAAGTTTGCGGTATGTATATTTTTTCTTAATTATTTGTTTTATGCTTATACTGACTTTGTTAAATTTCAGTCGATTTCTTCCAAGAATACGACGAATCGTTCCAAAGGCTTTAGGTCCACGCATAAGATGGGAAGGAAGAACACCAACCAACTGAAGGATGACTTTGTAAGTATTTAAAAAATGTTTAGAATGATTAAGTTTGAGTCTAAAATTTATTTTAAGAAGTTTTTATATATTTTTAAGTTGAGGGATAATGAAAGAGAAATGACCCGCATAGAGGTTTTTGCTGGGTCAAAGAGCCGAGACTTAGGAGGAGAAGTGCAGTGGGTTGATGACGCCTACGCACCAATTCATGTAAGTATAAATGTATTTTTTACTTATAGAATTACTTATGATAATATATTGAAATTATTTTATATTTTTTTAAATGCAGGAAGAAATGATTAGGCTCTCTACCACCTCCTCGCTGGATAGCACGGGAATGAGCACTCCCCCGTTTTCGGCCGATGATGCCTTCCGTCAAGCCACTGGTCCAGAACACAGTGGATGCATCCATTGCGGAGGACGTGGCGAAACGATCCGTACATGGTACGGAATGGGTGGTGCAGGTGGGTCGCAGTCTTCCTCGCAAGGAAGCCAGAGAGAAAGAGAGATGGAGAGGGAGCTGCGCGAAGTAAAGGCAAAGATGACTGCACAAGATGCAGAGATGGCCAAGATGCGTATGGACTTGGCGAATGTCATGTCCTATATAAGCCATCTTCAAAGACAAGCCACGCCTCCTGTACAACCTGCACAACTCGACGACGATGAGGAGAGTGAGGAGGAGAGCGATGAGAGTGACGAGAGTGACGAGAGTGGCGCATTTGAATAGAAAGCATCGATGTAGTAAATTTTAGTTTCTTTTTGATCTTTTTATTGTAATATTTTTTACTAATGCCTAACATTATGTAGACTTGAAAACATTTCTTCGTAACTATGTTATATTTTATTATGATATTGAATGTTGAGTTTATGATCTTGAATGTTGAGTTGTTTGGATCTTTAATGTTGAGTTGTTTGGATCTTGAATGTTGAGTTTATTGGTTTTGCAGAGGGAGCAGGGAAGACACCATGAATCTAGGAATTTTTTTTCCTGTCAGGGTGTATTGGGGACGGTTGTAACCGTCCCCTAAAGAGCTACAGAAATGTCCCGCCTGTCCAAACAGTTCACAGGAGATTATTAGGGACTGCTATAACCGTCTCCTATACGCTTCTTTTGGCGTCGCTAACGAAGCGCAGATGGGACGGTTGTAACCGTCCCTTATACGCTTCTGTTGGCGTCGCTATAGACGCTATAGTAGAGGGGACGGTTACAACCGTCCCTAATACTCTTCTGTTGGTGTCGCTATAGACTCTTCCAGGCTTCTGTTGGCGTCGCAAAAGTTCTGCATCGTAGAAGGGACGGTCACAACCGTCCCTAAACCCTAAAGTAGGCGACGGTTATAACCGTCCCCAAAGGTTTTTTGTAGCCGTCTCAAAATGGTTGTTGACCATTGGGGACGGTTGTCAAACATCCCTAATACACTAGGTACTAGGGACGGTCGTAACCGTCCCCAATAGTAATTGTGTAAGGGACGATTACAACCGTCTCCAATGGCTTATTAAATGAGACGGTTGTCAGAAGCGTCCCATTTAATCAAATGAGACGGTGTCAGAGGGGACGGTTAGTAAACCGTCCCCTCTGCTCAGAGGAGACGGTTTTAACTACAAAGAGGACGGTCTTTGACCGTCCCCTTAGACCCACCCGCCTCTAGTGAAATTAATATAATCATTTTTTAAGTACTATCATATCAATATCATTGTTTAATTACACAATATATTCTATATCATTTAGTAGCTTATATAGTGTCAAACCATACATCTTGAGTGGTATAGACATCTCCACCTATGATTACCAAATCTAGAATTTTGTGGTAGTTGAAACCATATTCTAACATTTGTATTCATGAAGTATGGTATCATTTTTTTTAAAATAAGTAATAACAATTCCGTTAAAATATAGATAAAACCTCAACTAACTACCTTTCACCTACAACGACTTACACTAAGTTATTCAAATATTTCTTTCTGTTTCCTCCCAAGTTTCTCTCACAAATATAAAACATGTGGATATCTTGTAATTTCTTTTGCTCCATGGCTATGACATCATGGCATGCATCAATTCTTGTAGCTTCCTTATTTATCATTAAAAATATTCGTGTAGCTTCCTTTTTATGACAGCTTACAATACATATAAGAAGGAACTTAAGTAGACATTGCATGACATAAGTTAAAGTGTATTCTAGATATACATAACTATTTATTAATGAAAATGGTCAAATTTGTTATATACTTATGTTATTGTTAAATTTATTATCAACATGGTGACCGATATTTCCCTGTTATACTTTATACCCTACCAAAGGATGTATAGAAACTATATTTATACATGCAAGACTTCTCAATGTTCTCATAGCAATGCCATCCGGCGAAAAGGAAGGTATCAAGGTATAACTTCCTATAGGTAAGATCATGAACGAATCTATTTATAAAATCAAAGATATATGATTCCTTTATATATGATCAATGAGAGGAAGAATTAATGAAGAAATAGAGTATATTACTGCAATTATTAGCTAGACATCACTACTACAAAAACCACGAATGACGGCGGCCTTTCCCCGATGGTCTCTAAGGACCGATGGTGAAAGAAGGTAATACTGGTGGTTCTGCAGATAGCCGTCGGTGGTTGTTACCATTAACGTCAATGTTCTACATATCGTCGACGTTATGTGCCTACCGTCGTTGACAGTTATTGTAATGACGATGATAAGTATTACGTACTTAATGCCAGGAGTTTGCACGTTTGTCGGCGATTAACAAACCGTCATCATCGAAACTTTGATCGGCAGGCTACAAATCATCGACGTACAGTCCACAGTCGCCGTTGTAAATTCAAATCCAACAGATTTAAGACATATCAGTTTTCAAACCGTCACCGATGCCGACAAAAATGTTGGGTTAAATTTTACGTCGGCGGTTGAACCGTATTGCTGACAGTGCACGACTGTCGGCGTACATACCATTAATTATTGTGATAATTAATGCCACCAATTTATCGGTAGTGGTTTAGGAACTGTCGCTGAAGTTTGACCACCATCGTTGTTATGGCACAAGTGACGAGGTCGGTCGACGTTTCATCGTCGGATACGTTACTGTCAGGGTTAAGTGAAAAATGTCATCAACAAATGCTTCACCCGACGGTTACTAGTTACATTATCCGCAACTGCCATTGACTCTAACCGTCGATTTTTTTTTGAATTCTGAGTAATGGTATAAAAAATACTATATCAGTGGTAAGTAACCATCGACATTATTCCAAAACATCGGTGCAAGGCTAAATGCCAGATAAACAAGGCCGAGTTTACGTGCCACCAGTGAAAGATTTATATAAGGATCGAGAGAGGTCCGAACGCCCACTTTCAGTTCGTCCTCTCTGTTGGACATGCGAGCCCGCGGCGAGCCATTATGCAATAAATGTTATTGCGAATATCATTCCCTAATCTGAAATGAAGAATACATAATTTGCATAATACGTCCCTTAGTACAATTAGGGTTATGTACCATGACCATCCCGATGATCATACAGCTGTTGATTCAAATATTGAATCATAGAGGCTAGTGCTTGGATGAACATCTAAAGAGTTAGATTGAGGACTCATCAATCACTATCAAATGATTGTTAAGATATGATCTCCAGCTTGAGTAGGAGATGGCAATCCTTTCTCAGTTAGGTTGATATCTGACCGACCTCTTGATGCAGGTCCTCTGTATAGGAATAGAGATTCGGAGGTGTCAGATTAGTTAGGTCAAAGAGTTGACTTAACGAGATCGAGATAACCAAAGTCCTATATCGTATGCTGTCACGATATAGGCACGCATCCTCTTACCGGAGACAGATGTGTTACTATATGTCTGAGTATGTATATTTAGCAGACCAGTAGGTTGATGACCTAATCAAGGTCTATACACCGGTACGCTGGTGTGCATGCAAGGGCATATGAGTAATACAATCTCTCAAAGGGATCATACTGGTTCATTACTGAACCGGAAGATATGACCTCACTCATGAGATGTTGGGAAGATCAAAATTCCGTGCACGGTCATCTCGCTTTCGAAGCTTGACTGAATTTATAGGTTTGATATATACTTTTAGAAAGTATATGACCAACACCAGGGTATGATATATGCTTTTGGAAAGTATATGATCGATACCAACTCCCAATGATCGAATAAGAAACTTAATGATAAATCCCTGAAGTAGACAGTGTAAAATTGATCTTATACTTCGGGATTATTCTGGGTCTTCCAGTATGCAGGATGTACAGGTATTGGGAATACCTGAGGGTGATGTGATCATAAACGATTGTATAACCATGACGCTTCCATTCCTAGGGAGTGATGAAATGGGTCTGGATTTTAGTGACTCCTCTCAGTAGAGAAGTAATCTGATCTTAGTCCAAATATTGGACATTGATCTGAATGTGATTCAGATTCAATGAGAAGATTAGATTTGCGGTCTTAATTTAATTTAGCATCTATGGGAGCCCCAAGATCTGGATTTGAGATGTGATCTCAATATCCAAGTCATTATACGTGGAACAATACAATCGTCCTGTCCTTATCTCCAAGAATTCGTGGAGAAAGCACATTGTCCTTGAAAGAGTTCACGGATAATTCTATTGTTGATATATGTATCCGAGCATTGAGAAAATGGATAATTAAATGTGATTTAATTATCATGAATAATATGAATTTGATTCATATTATAAGGAGAGTTATCTTAGATAATTAAATATGATTTAATTATTAAAGATGTAAATAATATGAATGTGATTCATATTATTTGAGAACATGAGAATAGAGATCCAAGATGATTAAATGTGATTTAATTATCATGGATATGAATAATGTGGATAGCCTTATCCATATTAATCATATATATATTATAAATGTGATTTATAATATATAAGAGAGAGCTATTTGTAATTTACATTTGTTAATTAAATGTTAATGTGAATTGGATTCACATTGAACATGTAATTTACATTTTATTTTGGGTTGTGAATATGATTCACAAATTTTTCAATGGCAAGATTGCAATGTCTACAAAATAATTGTGAATTATTTTTGTAGAATAATTTGCAACAAAAGTTGTTGCATAATATTGGAGATTACATAATAGAGATGAGAGCCACCTTCCATATATATGGAGTGGACGGTCACCACTCCTATTAGGAATGTGTGGTCGTCCCCTCCTTCCAACATGGAAGGAGGAACTCTCTCTCCTATGATCTCCATAAGATCTTGATTTAATTGATGATTGAATTATATTGATTTATCAATATAGATTTAATCTAAATTAAATTAATTTTTTGTTGGTTTTTACCAACACAAATCTTGGCCATTAAAAGAAACACAAATCAATGCTAGCCATTGGATTTGTGTAGTCCATGGATTGAGATCCATGGATCCCAAAATATTATAAAAAGAGAGGCACTCCTTTGATATTCTTTACATATACACATAAGAGAACATAAGTCTCTCTCTCTCTCTCTCTTTCTCTCTACACGTCAGCCCTCTCTTCCTCTCATGGCCGTCCACCATGGATGCCCTAGAGAGAGTCTCCATCGCCGTAGCGTCGTCGTTATGCTACCCGATCGTTTGCTCGTGGATCTCCGTCTCCTTCAGTGCGCCTCGCTCGTGAAGAAGACGTCGGATCTCGTGTGTCGAGATCAGGAGATCCGCCGATTGGATCATCAACATGGATTGCGAGAAGCACGCGATTCATCCTCGTGCTCGCAAGCGTCTCCTCCGTCGGATCGGACATGAGACAGGAAGTCTCTTCGTTTAGAGATTCGATCGCAACCACGCTTCAAGAGGTAATCCTATTACTTGTTTGTGGTTTAGACGAAACGATCCGAGAAGTGTTCTTGGATCATGTGGTTTCGTCGCATAAAAATTTTTTAATTTCCGCTGCATAGAATAACTAGTGCGACTAGTCATTCTTCGTCGTATTCGATAGGACGATCATGCTTCTGTGATGCGCTTGAGGATTATACCATATCATTCATTCTCCCCTTACCCAGCACCAAGCCCTCCTGATGAACGCCAAATTCGCCTCTATAATAATGTAAAATAAGTCGTAGTACAGGAGGCGAATTTGGCTCAGCAAAAACCACGAACTTTGAATGTCGTGGAATATTTTTACTTGGCAAGTGTACCAAGGTCGAACACAGGGACACGGCTGCCTAATGTGTGTATTAAGTTTCGATTCGTGAAGCACAAAGTGATTTAATCTCAATTTCAGATCCACATGCAAATTATAAAGCAATGCTATGATGCATGCATTTTTTTTAGATATTTTTATGCCATTTAAAGATGATGCATGAGCAAATATGCGAGAGAACATGTATGCTGAATACAAGGACACAATTATACCCTAAAAGTTATGAGCAACATGATAAAAATGAGATCAGTGTCAATTTAATCACAACTATCAACAATGGTCATTACATCAAAGCAAGGCAAGGAGAGCAGGTCCCAAATACCACAGAAAATTCACTTTAATTAAAATAGAGGCAAATGAGACAAATAAGCATGCTAAAATGTAGAGGACAAAACAAGGATCAAAACGACACTAAAATCGTGCAATTTGGACTTACGATGCTCAAGTTAGGATAAAAACAGTGCAAGGGCATAATTGTAATAAAAATGCAATAAAATAAAGGGATAAATATTGCATTTAGGTCCCAAGAGAGACCTAAATGTAATTACCAAAAACCTCCTGGGGTCCTGTGCAAATTTCCCATACGTGCGGGGACCTTTTTGTAATTTCAGAAAGTATGAAGGGCCTCTCTGTAAATAAACCCAGGCGCGCACGTGAGGCACGCGCCTGGAGGACCAAAATGCAAATTCCATTTCTTCTAGGGTCTTCTTTGCAAATAACCCAGGCTTCACGTGCGTTGCACGTGAGGGCCCAGCCTCGGGTGAAGGCTTCAGGCTCGGGACGTGTGGCTTCAACTGGGGGTTCGGGGCGTGGTTTGGTCCGCCCATGCCTGTAGGCATGGAGTATAGGCTCGGGTGCCACGCGTCTTCATCATACCCGTCCGATCCTGGAGATCGAACGACATCTGTAACGTCTCCCTCCGCCGCGGCCCACCGGAGGAGGCGGGGCTCCGGTGAGTCCCCCAGAGCTCTGCCAGGCTCCGCGAGGCCCTCCGAAGATCGGAGAAGAATGTTGAGGCCCTCGCGAAGGAGCTGGAGATGTCGCAAACCTCCGGAGGCGATTAGATCGGCCAGTCGATGCAGAGCCACCAATGGCGGAGCTGGTGGTCGGAGACGAATTGCAAGCTCCGATCATTGAAGTTCCTGCAAGGTTAGATAGCCGAAGCATGCATTGGTGAAATGCGAGTGTGATGTGGATGAAGTGATGCCCTATGTGCGGCGAAGAAGGCGGAGGGTAGAGGCTCCGTTTCCGGCAAACCGGCGAGGGAGTGGGTCAGAGTGAGGGGAGGTCCTGGAGAAGGGAAATGGGGTTGGCGAGGATCGGAGTGGTCGGGCGGAGATGGTAGGTAGATTGGACGAGGGTGGTTGTGAGTTGTGGAGTTGGGAAAATTACGAGAAAAAGGAACAAAATTCACCTCGCTAGAGCGAGGTGATGGCGGAGGGGAGCAGCTTGGGCTGAGGCTCCATGGGAGCCTCCGGTCGTCGCCCGCGAGGCCAGCCGCTTCCTCGGAGCTCAATTGGTGATCGGAGATCACCAGAATGTGGCGGAGCACCGCCGCGGGTCGACACTGGCAAAAACCTATCGTTGCTTCGACATTCTGCCCCTCCGTTGTCACCGGAGGGGCGGAGGAGGCTAAGGGTAGAGCCAAGATTGGTGGACCACGATTCTGGTAGCGGGGGAGGGGTTTAAATAGGGAACGGTGACCGATGGTTACATGGCGGAGCAGGGGGTTTCGAGAGGGGTTTTAATGGCGATGGGGTTAATGGTGAAGGTCGAGGGGGGCACGCGAGGGAGAGGGAGGAGTGGTCTATGCGGAGAGGTCGTTAGGTGGTGGGGGAGGTGGCTGGAACGCTGGCAAAAAAAGGAAGGGTGTAGCGGTTTAGGCGAGGAGTAACAGCTGGGAACGGGGCTTTCAGAGGAAGGAGACGACCTTTTGGCCGTTGGATCGTGAGATCCAACGGTCAGGAAGAAGGCGCTAGTAGAGGGTTCAGATTAGATCCATCGGGCTGATCGGGCGGTTGAGAGAATAGCACGAGGGAGCGGTTGTGATTGGAAGATGGGATAGATCGAATGGTCAGGAACGATTGGGCGACGTGGAGAGATGGGAAACGTAGGATGCAAAGGGTTTGGATGGCTGTGATGAGGACGGGAGTGGATGGATGAGATTAGATCTAGCGCTAGATCCAAGGGCTGAGGGTAGATGAGGCGTGTGCGGTGATGATGAGCTGGTGGGATTGATCGTGCGGTGGAACAGAATGAGGTGACGTGGAGGCTTGAGGGGCGTCGGATGGAGGGAGGATCGGATGGCTAGCATTTATGCGCTCAACAACGGTAGTGATTTGATCTGGGAGATGGATCCAAGGAATGCGAAGTGGTACGGCAATGGACGGCTCAGATGAAGGCGGGGATGGAGTGATCCAACGGCCCAGGAGGCCGCCGGGTGGCGTGAAGAGGAGCGGGCCACGTGGGCGGCCCAGAGGGTGCCACGTGGCCCAATCAGAAAAATTCAAAAGATAATTACAAAGATAAATACAAAAGAAATAGTTAGATACCGAATTTGGAAAAAGTCAAAACATGAAAGTTGCTCGTCTCGACGAGATCTACAACTTTTATATTGGTCAAAAAGCCAAAAGAGGTTATTTATACAAAACATATTTTTTGGGGTATTTTTAAAAGGATAAAAATACTGATTTTGGTGTTTTGAGATGTTTTTGTATTTTTTAGTGGTTTTAAGGGTCAGTGATTTATAGACAAGTTATCTACCTAATTTTTAGGGGTTTTTGAGTGATAAAATAATTACAAGAAAAATACGGGAAATTAAATACAAATAATTATAGGTTAATTATACACAATATAGTACAAGATAAAAACAAAGAATTAAAGGTGATTTTATTGGATTAATTAAGACAGGGGTTTTAATATGCAGCTTTTATCATGATGAATACGAGATTCATCATACCCCTATACTTAAACCATGCTCGTCCTCGAGCATCTAAAGAATGAAGGAGTCGGATTAATTCCTGACAGTGTGCGTAAAATTTTCAAGGCTTGATCTTTCGAAAACCCTTGACCTAAGTGATCCTAAAATCCCAGGTTTATCCAAGCCTTAGTCAGAAGGAATCCAACTTCTCTGATGATCAGACTCTCTTTTTGTACATATAATATAAGAGTATGACATTTAGTGTACTGCATTTCATGAGAGCCGAGTCGATGCATCACTCAAAGTTCCAGTCCCAAAGACTCTCCTTTAGACCTAATCCTCAATACTAGGGAATAAGTCTATTCTTGCTTTAGTCAACCGTCTCTATAGTTTGTCAGACTTGAAAGTGTAGATGGACGACCAGATGATGGAGGGACATGGGATTGCGTCTATTTTTCTCACCCTCACATTGGAACAAGGGGCCTCTCGAGTGCCTTTTTACTCAACACATGTAAATTATTATTTTGTTGATCAATGTGTCCGTCAAAAGAGTTGGAGTCGTCTGCACTTGTTTTTTGGGAGTACACCGGGGTGTGTCTTTTCTGAGTATCTAAGATACCTTCGACACCCAGACTTGTATCGCTTACGATGCAGGGCCCTTTTTGTGGTGCCAGCCCTACTCCTTGGTCCTAATTAGCGCTTGGTCCAAGTGGACACTTTGAAGTGTTTTGGGAGCGCTCGCCATTGGTGGAAGCTCATTTGTAATTTTACTTTGGTATTCAGAGCTTTTTCTTTGACATTTCATTTCTTTTGTTGGCTAGCTCCACTGCTTTTACCAAGAGTTGGCGCACACTGATCAACTAATTCCTTTAAGTTTCATCACACCCTGGCACTTTTAGGTAAATATCAAAGAGATAGCATATCAATCTTGTTCACATACTGGCTAGGGTTTTGCTGCACTCAGGTTTTCTGAAGCCTTCATTAACTTTATCCCATCCTCGAATATCATTAGATCGGGTCTAAACTCAAATCTTGAGTCCTAGTTCCTCAAGTGATATCTCATCTCAGCTCATCAATCATGCAGTTGTGGAAGTGACTGTGTTGATCATATTTTCTTGAAGGTAGAGATGAAGAGTGCAATATAGCACTCAAATCTTTCAAACCAGAGGAGTGTGGATATTTAAGTCATGAAAACCCTAATGACTAAGGCATGTTAACTCAGACTCTCAAGATCCCAGAGATCCAGTGTCCTCAAAATCCTCAAGCCTTGCGTGAGTGTGAATGTGTCAGGAATACACCAACTCCTTGGGTTAGTGAATTTTTGTGTGATTTTTATCTTTTGCATATTTTTATGGGTTTTAATTTTTAATTTTTTTATTCCTCGGAGAGACAATGACTGGCACTGGCTCAAATAGAAGTATCCACTCTCAGCCAGTATGGGTGTAAGTACGTGACGAGGCCCGTGTTACTTGAGGACGGGGCCGTATGTGATGTCCTCTAAACCACCCACTCTGCTAAGGGAGACCAAGGTTCCCTCACTGAAAATGTCTACTAAACCTAGTAGTCAGAGTCAAATTCCAAGAAAGATTTTCAGTTTTTCAAATTTTTTTTTAAAACAGGAATATTTATAAAAATTAATCCCTCAATTTTTAATAAACAATTTTTTTACAAGCTTTTACTCAGTTCATTAGTTTACCAAAATCCAGCCCGAAAAATAAAATTTTAAAAAGAATTAAACCGCGAGCTAAGGCTAAAGTAAATATACAATAATATACGGTATACCCCCCTATACTTAAAATTTGCTATGTCCTCATAGCACAAGTACCATGAAGTCAAGGCTCGTTCAAGTACAGGGTGATATAGCAGAACTGAGGAAGCGTGTCCCCCTATACTTAGGCCAAAATTGACCTAAGTACAAGAAGACGGGACGAGGGATGGATGAGCAGGCAGATCCCCACTATACTTAGGCTACAAATAGCCTACGTAAGGTCTGCGTTAGGGGGTGTTCTATGATACAAGGGTGAGGGAGAGGGGGTTCGTGAATAATAGATACACACACACAGAGAGAGAGATAGAGATAGAGAGAGAGAGAATCAAATATACAGGGGAAGGGTGGGAGTGAGTATGTGCAAGTGTAGGTGTGTGTGGGGGGGGGGTATTTTTTTTGTGTACAATATGCAAAAACTGAAAATGATGCAATATTTTTTCTTTTTCTTTTTTTTTCTTTTTACAACATGCAATGTAATTTGACTGATAAAAAATCCTAGAATTTCTTCACGGCTTCTTTTGCGACCTCTTCAGCGGAAGCTCCCGACTTTGCGCCTCCATGACGATCATGCGTCCCCGATTTTCATGGGCCCTGTCACAAAAGAGAAGAGTTAAAAACTCAGAGAAATTAAATCAGCAAATAATTTGCAAAGAAATGATGCATGAAATGAGGACCTAAGAAAATTTGAAATTAATCAAAAAAAATCAACATCCAAAAATTAAGCAAAGCCGTATCCCCAACAATGGCGCCATTTGATGAACGCCAAATTCGCCTCTATAATAATGTAAAATAAGTCGTAGTACATGAGGCAAATTTGGATCAGCAAAAACCACGAACTTTGAATGTCGTGGAATATTTTTACTTGACAAGTGTACCAAGGTCGAACATAGGGACACGGTTGCCTGATGTGTGTATTGAATTTCGATTCGTGAAGCACAAAGTGATTTAATCTCAATTTCAGGTCCACATGCAAATTATAAAGCAATGCTACGATGCATGCATTTTTTTTAGATATTTTTATGCCATTTAAAGATGATGCATGAGCAAATATGCGAGAGAACATGTATGTTGAATACAAGGACACAATTATACCCTAAAAGTTATGAGCAACATGATAAAAATGAGATCAGTGTCAATTTAATCACAACTATCAACAATGGTCATCACATCAAAGCAAGGCAAGGAGAGCAGGTCCCAAATACCACAGAAAATTCACTTTAATTAAAATAGAGGCAAATGAGACAAATAAGCATGCTAAAATGTAGAGGACAAAACAAGGATCAAAACGACACTAAAATCATTCAACTTGGACTTACGATGCTCAAGTTATGATAAAAACAGTGCAAGGGCATAGCTGTAATAAAAATGCAATAAAATAAAGGGATAAATATTGCATTTAGGTCCCTCCTGGGACCTAAATGCAATTACCAAAAACCGCCTGGGGTCCTGTGCAAATTTCCCATACGCGCAGGGACCTTTTTGTAATTTCAGAAAGTATGAAGGGCCTCTCTGTAAATAACCCCAGACGCGCACGTGAGGCACGCGCCTGGAGGACCAAAATGCAAATTCCATTTCTTCCAGGGTCTTCTTTGCAAATAACCCAGGCCTCACGTGTGTTGCACGTGAGGGCCCAGGCTCGGGTGAAGGCTTCAGGCTCGGGACGCGTGGCCTCAACTGAAGGTTCGGGGCCTGGTTTGGTCCGCTCGAGCCTGTAGGCATGGAGTATAGGCTCGGGTGCCACGCATCTTCATCATACCCGTCCGATCCTGGAGATCGAACGGCATCTGTAACGTCTCCCTCCGCCGCAACCCACCGGAGGAGGCGGGGCTCGGGTGAGTCACCCAGAGCTCCGCCAGACTCCGTGAGGCCCTCCGAAGATCGGAGAAGAATGTTGAGGCCCTCGCGAAGGAGCTGGAGATGTCGCAAACCTCCGGAGGCGATTAGATCGGTCAGTCGATGCAGAGCCACCGGTGGCGGAGCTGGTGGTCGGAGACGAATTGCAAGCTCCGATCATTGAAGTTCCTGCAAGGTTAGATAGCCGAAGCATGCATTTGTGAAGTGCGAGTGTGAGGTGGATGAAGTGATGCCCTATGTGCAGCAAAGAAGGCGGAGGGCAGAGGCTCCTTTTCCGGCAAACCGGCGAGGGAGTGGGTCGGAGTGAGGGGAGATCCTGGAGAAGGGTAATGGGGTTGGCGAGGATCGGAGTGGTCGGGCGGAGATGGTAGGTAGATCGGACGAGAGTGGTTGTGAGTTGTGGAGTCGGGAAAATTACGAGAAAAAGGAACAAAATTCACCTCGCCGGAGCGAGGTGATGGCGGAGGGGAGCAGCTTGGGCTGAGGCTCCATGGGAGCCTTCGGTCGTCGCCCGCAAGGCCAGCTGCTTCCTCGAAGCTCAATTGGTGATCGGAGATCACCAGAACGCGGCGGAGCACCGCCGCGGGTCGACACTAACAAAAACCTATCGTTGCTTCGACATTCCGCCCCTCCGCTGTCACCGGAGGGGCGGAGGAGGCTAAGGGTAGAGCCAAGATTGGTGGACCACGATTCTGGTGGCGGGGAAGGGGTTTAAATAGGGAACGGTGACCGGCGGTTACAGGGCAGAGCAGGGGGTTTCGAGAGGGGTTTTAATGGCGATGGGGTTAATGGTGAAGGTCGAGGGGGGTTACGCGAGGGAGAGGGAGGAGTGGTCTATGTAGAGAGGCCGTTAGGTGGTGGGGGAGGTGGCTGGAACGCTGGCCAAAAAAGGAAGGGTGTAGCGGTTTAGGGGAGGAGTAACAGCAGGGAACGGGGCTTTCCGAGGAAGGAGACGACCTTTTGGCCTTTGGATCGTGAGATCCAACGGTCAGGAAGAAGGCGCTAGTAGAGGGTTCAGATTAGATCCATCGGGCTGATTGGGCGGTTGAGAGAATAGCACGAGGGAGCGGCTGCGATTGGAAGATGGGATAGATCGAATGGTCAGGAACGATTGGGCGACGTGGAGAGATGGGAAACGTAGGATGCAAAGGGTTTGGATGGTTGTGATGAGGGTGAGAGTGGATGGATGAGATTAGATCTGGCGCTAGATCCAAGGGCTAAGGGTAGACGAGGCGTGTGCGGTGATCATGAGCTGGTGGGATTGATCGTGCGGTGGAACGGAATGAGGTGACGTGGAGGCTTGAGGGGCGTAGGATGGAGGGAGGATCGGATGGCTAGCATTTAGGCGCTCAACAACGGTAGTGATTTGATCTGGGAGATGGATCCAAGGGCTGCGAAGTGGTGCAGCAATGGACGGCTCAGATGAAGGCGGGGATGGAGTGATCCAACGACCCAGGAGGCCGCCGGGCGGCGTGAAGAGGAGCGGGCCACGTGGGCGGCCCAGAGGGCGCCACGTGGCCCAATCAGAAAAATTCAAAAGATAATTACAAAGATAAATACAAAAGAAATAGTTAGAAGCCGGACTAGGAAAAAGTCAAAACATGAAAGTTGCTCGTCTCGACGAGATCTACAACTTTCATGTTGGTCAAAAAGCCAAAAGAGGTCATTTGTACAAAACATATTTTTGGGGGTATTTTTAAAGGGATAAAAATACTGATTTTAGTGTTTTGAGATGTTTTTGTATTTTTTAGTGATTTTAAGGGTCAGTGATTTATAGACAAGTTATCTACCTAATTTTTAGGGGTTTTTGAGTGATAAAATAATTACAAGAAAAGTACGGGAAATTAAATACAAATAATTATAGGTTAATTATACACAATATAGTACAAGATAAAAACAAAGAATTAAAGGTGATTTTATTGGATTAATTAAGACAGGGGTTTTAATATGTGGCTTTTATCATGATGAATACGAGATTCATCACCTCCTCTCTCCCCTTTTTTTGCTGCTCGAACACAGTCGTCCTCCTCTCCCCTCCTCCCATCATGGAAGCCCTATCACCCTCGTTATCGTCGCCATCGCTCCTCTTCTCTTGGAGAACATTCCTGGATCTCATATCTTGAGCTCTTCCATCCTTCCATAGATCCAGGTATTTAAATATTTATTTATATTTACATTTAAAAAAAATATTTGTCGATTATTGTGTATATGGAACAAACTCATCTTGATTAAACTTACAAAAAATGTAATTTATTTTCTTTGTAAATTTAGTGTTATTGTTTGCTTTACTTTTGGGTGGTGGTCTATAAGATGGGGCGTGGGATGGTGTCATTGTGTAGAGTAGTGGTCTGGTGAGATGGGGTTGTGAGGGGAGAGGGGGTGGCATCGTTGTGTGGATCGATGGGGTGTAGGGATGGTGGATGGTGAGAGAGGTCTGTGAGTAGAAGTGTTGTTGGCCTGTGATTGAGGGCTATGATCTTGGATGTTGGAGGTGTTCTTCTATCAATGATGGGAGTATTGATATGCGAGTGGAGACTGTGAGCGTAGGTGGTGGGTGTGTTGTTTTATGAGTGGTGGGGATGTTTTCTGTGTACGGGGGTTGTGCATGATGCTAGTTGTTGTGAGGTGTGGTATTGGTGGGAATGATTATATGTGGGTGTTGGGTCTTTGGTGGTTGTTTGTGGGTTTGGTGGTGGGGGTTGTTGGTGGAGCGGGTGTGGGTGTCGCTGGTGGTGGTATGTGCTGTCTGTAGTGGTTTTAGGTGGGGTTGTAGGTTGGGGTTGGTCTGTGGCTGTTGTGGGTTGGGCTATGGGTGGGGATTGTTGTGGGATCTTCGGTGGTTGTTGGTGGGGATTGTGGTGCCTGTGAATGGGGTTGTTGGGGTTGTTGTATGGGGGTGTGGGTTTGTTGTGGTTGTAGTGGTTGTGGATGGTGGTTATAAAGGTTGTGGTTGTTATGGGTTCTGTTGTGGCTGTGGTAAAGGTTGTGGTGGTGGTTGTTCGTGGAGTTTGTGGTGGGAGGTTGTTGGTAGGTTAGGTGTGGGTGATGTTGGTGGTGGTTTGTATTGTCTGTGGTGGTTGTGGGTGAGGCTATAGGTGGGGGTTGGTCTGTGCTTGTTGTGGGTGGGGGTTATGGGGTCTTCGATGGCTGTAGGTGGGGGTTGTGGTGGCTGTGAATGGGGATGTGGGTTCTGTAGGGGTTGTTGTTGGTAGCTTTGAATGGGGATTTGGGGTCTATTGTGCTTGTGGTGGTTGTGGCTGATGACTGTGGCGGTTGTGTTGTTATGGCCTCTATTGTAGCTGTGGTAGGGGCTATAGTGGTGGTTATCTGTGGGGTTTGTGATAGGGAGATATTGGTGGGGCAGGTGTGGGTGTCGTTGGTGGTGGTTTGTGTTGTCTGTGGTGGTGGTGGGCACGGTTGTAGGTGGGGGATGATTTGTGATTGTTATGGGCGGAGCTATGAGTGTGGTTATGATTTCTGTGGTGGCAGTGGGTGAGGGTTGTGGTGGTTATAAATAAGGTTGTGTTGTATGTGGGAGTTGTTGTTGTTGGTAGCCTTGAATGGGGTTATTGGGTCTATTGTAGTTGTGGTGATTGTAGCAAGTGGTTGTAGTTGTTGTGGGGTATGTTGTGGCTATTGTGGTTGTGGAGTTGTAGTTGGAGGATGTGGTGTGTGTGATAAGCTTTTGCTTACACTTCCATGGGTATAATTAGGTATCCTTTACATGTTTAGAGCTTATTTGGTTGTATGTCTTAGATTGCTTTTGTACCTTACTTTTGCAATTTCTTTTTTATAGGTTACATGTTTATGGTTGTTAGTAACTTCCAATAACTGTATGTGTAAATTCTTTGAAGACATACTCTTGGCACTAATGATAACATTGTTGATAGTAAGGAGAGTGTTCTCCAATGTATTTATCCCTACAGATAAAATCACTCACTCATGAAACTTGAAATCGTAAGTCTACATAGCAAACTTTTAAGTTTATATGAAAAATATTTGTTCAAGTTATTTTGAGCCCCAATCACCACACACAACCCCCACAACCATCACCCACATACCCTATAATGAAATCAAGATGATGATATTATGGAATTGATATTCTGTAAACCTAAAATGGCAAGTCTATTTACCAGTCTTTTAGGTTTTGTTTATATAATGAAATGGTTTTTTTGAGCTCATTCGGACTAGAAGAAATGGTGATTAAATATCATTAACTTCCCTGACATACATTTCTCAAATAAAACTTAAAATGTATCAAAATCACTTTTAATTGTAAATAAACTTTTAATAAACTATTTAATGAAGGTGGTTTCATATTTTTTGGAGTTACAGTTTGAAAGTTGAGTTTTGGACCCCTATTGTATACTTGTACCGATTAAAATATTCATTTTATTCATTATACATTATTTTTATAATTTTATATTTTATAATTTTGTTAATAGTATTTATAATATTTGTGTATATTAAAATAGTAATAAAAACGTAAAGAAAATGTAAAAATAAAATAATTGTATAAAAGACATAGGTAAAATACATATACTTATACCTATATAGATAATACAACTATTTATTTAAATGTATATAATACATTAAAAAATAAAATTAAAATATATTTAAGTGTATAAAATTAAGTTATAAATTTATAAAATAATAAAACAAAATTAAAAAATTAAAAATACAAAATAAAAATAAATATTAAAATATATAGATGAATGTACCTGTATATAGCCCATAAAAAGGAACTTGTAATTATAAACCTCGAAAAAATAAATAAAAATCTTTATAAAATACTTAAGAAAATAAGAAATACTTTTCATTTACTAAACTAAAATTAATAGAAATCGTTTATTATTTTTAAATGAATTAATAAATCTTTTTTCGAGGGGATTTTCTGGTTGGTCCATGTGGACCAACTAGAGTCGTCCTTTGGTTGACCTCGGTCAACTCTCTGACCAAGGTCTGGCCTGTGTCAGAACTGTATTTTTTCCTATGTTCTTGATTTTTTCGAGGCAAAATCTTGCACTTTTTCATGTCGAATCCTTAGCGACTTTTGCGCCTCGTTCATTGATCCTACACGCCGGCATCATTCCTTGGCCATTGGGCCACTGAATCGCTGCCATTTCCTCGTATTTTGGAGCTGGTCGACCACCTATACAAAAACTACTCGTCACCTTCATTCGACCTTTAAACCCTTTTTTGGCTCTAGCCTGGATCCCTTGTCGTGTGTTACGGACTGGAGGCATGACAGGCCTCCTCCAACCTGCGAGCGGAGTTCAGGTGGGGGCCAAGGAGCGGCTTCCACCATCCCTGGCCAAGGTTGGCCATCGAGGTACTTATCTCAGGTGTACTTACCTTTGAGGTCTGCTTTATCTTCCTTTTTTATGCATTTTTAGTGTCACTTTAGCCTTAGGAATCGACTAGTGCATTCCATTTCGACTAACACTCATCCAATCGCCTCCGCCACCTCCTCGTTGGAGCTCGCTCCAGAGAGCTCTTATCTCACATCCTACGCCCCATTCCACCCAGTTGTGGGGTCGAGGCAACTTGCCCTCGACCCTTTTAGCCTTTTTGCAGGTACTTGGAGCATCACAGAGCCTGGTGGCAAATTTTACCCTTCGTCGGTCCTTCCTGGGATAGCCTTGCTTCTCTGCCCTCGTAGGAGGACTCTGTTGTCTCCTTAGGATTTTGGACGCCACCATTTGATAGAGGGGACATCCAGCAAGCTTTGGGACTACATTGCAGCAGCCGCACACGCCGGAGTAAGGTGTTCGCGGCGAAACTCGCCGGGATCGTATTCCTCATGCGTTCTTGCGGATCTTCGTGGAGCCGTTGGATCTGGCTCTGTTCTTCCAAGTCATTCAGCCATTGTCTGATCTTGGCCGCCCATCGCCGTCCGATCTTTCTGCCAGATCTAATCGCAGTGGTACGAGCTGAAGCCGCATCGTCTCCTCTTGCGCTGCCACATGTCTAAGTCAAGGAGGAACGGTCGTTCGATCAACAAGCGTGGGTATTTTGCATTTTCCCCTGCCAAATTTTGTTTTAATAATTAATATTTAAACTTTCTCTGGTCGTTCATGTTTTCTGTAACATTTGCATATCGCCCGCTCAACTTTCCATATTTATAATTGGGTCCCCGGCCACGTCACCTCAGATGACAGGTGCACGTGAGGTGTGGCCATTTTGCGGATGACCCCCTCCCCTTTGTTTTTGTTATTGCTATTTAGTCCTGAAACTATTAAATCAAGTTAAGTACTTTTTGGACGAATTGCATTTTGACCCCTAGGTTTTGGAAAATCACAATTAGGTCCCTGCCAGTCACTTGCATGTCACGTGCGATTTTAGCGAATTTGCAGAAAAGCCCCTGGGAGTTCAGTTATTTCTAATTGGCACAGATATTTAAATAAATAGTTTAATATTTTTGGGAAATTTACACTTTAGCCTTCGAACTTTTGCATATTTATAAAAATACCCCTGTTAGAGTGTATTTTCTCTTTGCTTCTAGTATTTAATTATTGCATCTATAAAATTCGAAAAATCCCCAAAAAATAGGTGTAAGTTCCTGTTGCAATGCTCTATCACGCTAAATTTTTATTTTATATTTTTGTAGCAGTTTAATATTTTAAAAAATCAAAAAGTGTCATTTTCATCCATGTTTGCATTATAAAATACATAAAAATTATAAAACTCTCTGAAAAATTCACAAAAAAATATATTTTATTTATTTTTATGTCTTTTATATTCAGATCAAAAATCACTAAAAATATAAAAGAAAACTCAAAAAATGAAAAAACACTAAAAACCTTTATGAAAATTTATAAAATCTATAAAAAATCATATTTTTTGTTTCTAAATTTTCTCTATTTTATTATATTTATTTTAAAACTAATTTGGAGAATTTTGGTTACTGTTTGATATTTTTTATCTCCAATTTAATTTCATATTTATATTTTATTCCCTATTATGAGTATTTATGACTTTAAAAATACCAAAAAATAGCAAAAATATAGAAAAATCACAAAAACATTAGAAAATTATAAAAAGCCTAAAAATATTTTATTTTTAAATTTTGGATATTTTTACTTACTTTTTATCTCTCTCTCTTACCTCTCTCGTATATGTATCCTTTCTATTACCTTATAAATCTATTAATAGAAAAAAATATGTAAAATAAAAAAAGAAAATACAAAATCAAAAAATTAAAAATCAAAATATAAAAATATAAAATAAAAAAAAATTAAAACACACAAAAAATAACACATATAAAAAATACATTACATTCATTTTTGTGCAATTTATTACCCTGATCTACCTGTTCCCTGTGTTCGACACTCTACACATACTTGCACCTATACAGATCTTTGTTGTAGAGTTATAATAAATTTTAACTCTGCGTCGCTTTTCATTATTTGATCATTGTTGTGGGTTAATTATTGTCTGAAGTCAGGATTTCGTGCAGTCGATTCGATGAATGTGTTCCCGCCTTGTGTGGATCACAAGACCGCTATATTTTTGGCTTCAACAGTGCACGGCTACGGTAGAGGAGGACGAGGGCCGCACGGCGTTGGGGCTGCACGTGAGGAGTGAGGCAGGCGTGCGGCGGTGACAGCTGAGGTCGCGCACGAGGAAGGCAAGGGGTGCATGGTGGCCGCAACGGCAAAGCATGGGAAGCAGTTAGCGGCTGGGGGCTGTCGAGCGGCTAGGGGCAAGCGCAGAGCCGAAGGTGGGAAGGAGGGTGACCCGCGTCTGGAAGCGCGGTGACGTATGGTCGCGGAGGTGATGAGGCATAGGCAGTGGCGGTTGGGGCCGCACGCGAGGAGGAAGGTGGGCGTGTGGTGGTGGCGGCTGGCCATGCACAGCCAGGGGAGCGAACAGGGGTGGACGATCACGGGAAGCCTGCTGTAATTTTTAATTTTTTGGATTTTTTTAATTTTTTTAAACAGAAATAAAAATGAAGATGAGAAGGTCGAAATGGTGGTGATTTGGTGGTGGTGGTGGTGATGTATGAAGGTGATTATAGAATAATAAAAATGTTAGATAAATAAAATAACAAGGAAAAGGAGAGGGAAAACTTACATGCGATTTCGTCGGGATTCAGAGCAGCTATGATGCACTCCTATCGTGCCCTTGAGAAGGATGGTGGAATCCTTTGAAGCTAAGCGAGCTTGATTGGAAGTCGTAACACGACAACGGTGGTATCGCGGATCTTGCCTTTGAGGTTGCCATCACTCAACTCGTCTCCTATAGCTGTCACCTGGAGGTTAAAGTTGCTCGACCTCTCCTCTCTAGAAATAGTGGATAGGGAAAATGAAGAGGATGAAGGGAACAAAAGGATGAGGAAGAGGGAGAAGTTAGAAAAGAAGTAGGGTGGAAATTGGGAAAGAAGTAGGAAAGGTGGAGAGAAGGAGAATTGGTTGGAAATATTAAAAAATCAATTAAAAATAAAATTTAAAAATAAATAAATAAATAAATAAAATTATTTAATTAAAATAAATAAACAAATAACATAAATAAATAAATAATAAAGATAAATAATATAAGTAAAATAAAATACGAAAATAATATAGAATGTGGTGAAATTAAAAAGTGGTCAACAGAAAAGTTGCTCGTCTCGACGAAATCTATAACTTTCATGAAGGACCAAAAATCAAAATAAATTATATGTAAAAAAAAATATTTTTGGGTGGTATCCTATAGATATAAGATACTGAATTTTTGTCTTTTGCAGATTTTTTATCATTATAAAATAAGATAAAAATCAAAGAAAATATAAGATAAATATTTACAACTTAATCTAATTTTTTGGATTTTAGTAATTAAGAAAATAAATAATTGATAAACTTACAAACAATTTTGCTATCTGTGGTTCGGGTTGGGATAGCCTCCACCCATCTTGACAAATAATCAACCGCCAACAAGACGTACTCAAATCCATGGCTACTTGGAAAAGGACCCATAAAATCAATTCCCCATGCATCGAAAATATCATATAAAATCATTGGTTGCATGGGCATTTTATATATATCTCCAACAGTCCCTTCCATTCTTTGACAAATTGGGTACGATCGTACAAAATCATTGGAATCTTGAAATAAGGTCTGCTAGTAAAATCCACATTGGAGTACCTTGTGTGCGGTTCTCTTTCCCGAATGGTGTCCTCCAGCCTCAAGTGAAAGACAGTGTGTGATGACACTCTGGTATGAATACATCTTCACCAGATGCTGTCCGTCCCTTCATAGAAAAGGAAAGGATCGTCCCAAAGGTATTTTCTTGAATCCGACTTCAGTCAGTCAATTCTGCTCTTGGTCCAACCTAGGGGAACTTTCTTGGAGACAAGATAGTTCACTATGTCGGAGTACCATGGGACTGGCTCAGTAACGCAAACTGACTCATCTGGGTATAATCATTTTGCTCAATTCGGGAATGGTGATCAGCAACAACATTCTTTATTCCAGGTTTATCCTTGATCTCCAAATTAAATTCCTGGATTAATAAGATCCATGTCAAAAGACATGTCTTGGCATCCTTTTTTCCATTAGATATCTGATTGTCGTATGATCAGTAAAAATTGTCACCTTAGAGCCCAATATATATGATCTGAATTTTTCTAGGGCCAAAACCACCACAAGCATTTTCTTTTCAGTTACCATATAATTTCTTTGTACAGGATCCAAACCTTTGCTCGCATAGTGAATCACATAAGGTATCCCATTCCGTCTTGTCCAAGCACAACCCTGATAGCAAAATCCGATGCATCAGTCATGATCTCAAAGGGAAGAGACCAGTCGGGAGCTTGTAATATATGCGATTCGCAGATTTTCTTTTTCAGGAGCTCAAAGGCCTCTAGACACTTGTGATTTACAATGAACTATGTGTCTTTCCCTAAGATCTCAGTTAGTGGGCAGGAGATCTTTGAAAAATCAGGGATAAATCTTCGATAAAATCCAACAAGCCCTAAGAATGATCTCACTGACTTTACGTTGGTTGGTGGCTCAAGTTTCTTGATCACATCCATCTTGGCAGGGTCAACCTCCATTCCCTTTTTGGAGATGACGTGCCCCAACACGATACCCTCTGTCACCATAAAGTGACTTTTCTCCCAGAAGAGTACCAAATTAACCTCCCTACATCTCTTGAAAATTTGGTCTAAGTGTGCTAAACATGTATCAAATGAATCACCATGGATCGAGAAGTCATCCATGAAGACTTCCAGGAAGTCACCCACCATTTCAGCAAATACGACGATCATGCGCTAGTGAAATGTGCTCGAGGCATTACAAAGCCCAAATGGCATGCGCTTGAATGCGTAAGTACCGAAAGGACATGTAAATGTGGTCTTTTCCTGATCCTCGGGAGTGATAGCAACTTGATTGTAGCCCGAGTACTCATCAGGAAAACAGAAGAATGATTTCCCTTCAAGTCTCTCCAAGATTTGATAAATGAATGGCAGTGGAAAGTAATCTTTCTTGGTAGCAGCATTCAGGCTGGGTACTTGTGTCGCGATATCTACTCCCTCCTCGTTGATGACTGATGAATCTCCATTTCATCACCTTTATTCTATCATTTTGGCCTTAAAAACCCTAGCAAATGCATGTAAATAGCATCTACTTGTACATAATAGCATTCATTATTTATTGTATTAATTGTATATAAAATAAGGTTTTTAATGCCAAAATTATAGAATAAAGAGAAGAAAAGAAAAAGGAATAAAATATTGCAAATATTTTATGACCCTACCCTCGAGACCAAGGCCAGCATGGAATTGGTCGACAAGGAATAAAGTATGGGGAGATAAGGGCCAGTGTACAATAAATACTTCATTTATTAATTCATTTATTTATGCATTTTTGGCACCTATTTTGTATATAATTATTTATTCATCAAATAAAGAAACTTTGTTCATGAAAGTTGTAGATAATAATATAAATAAAATTACAAAATTGAGTTTGTGTAAAAATAATACCCAGTGTACATTTTATGCACAAAATAAAAAGCCAAAATCTCAACTTCACAGACCCATATCTTGCAAATAAAAACTCCAAATCACCCAAACTCACCTTTAATTGTATATAGCATTTCATAAACTATTTTATAAAATTGGTTTCATAATTTTTGGAGTCCATCTGTGAAAGTTAGGTTTTTGGCCCTTCTTGTACATAATACCTGATTAAAATATTCATTTTATTCAATATTCATTATTTTTATAAATTTATATTTTTAGAATCTTGTAAATAATGTATATAATTCATGTGCATGCTAGCATTAGAATAAAACCCAAAAGAATTTGTAAAATAAAATAAGTCTATACAATACTTAGACAAAATACCTATGAGGAGTATGTACATAAATAAAAGAGGAAAACATTCTTTAATTATTTAGTTCTTTTATATTTTTATAGTAATGTATATATTATATATAACTTATTAAAAATACAAAGCTAAAATAAAAACAAATAAAATCCATTAAATAAATACAATGTATATAATATACAGGTAAAATACCTATAAGTATACTTACATATACACAAACACATTTATTTAAGAATGTAAATAAAATCATAAAAATCAAATAAAAATATACTCATACTCACAAAAATAAATTATAAATTTATAAAATAATAAAAGAAAATTAAAAATTAAAAATTAAATACACAAAAATACATGTAAATATACACATATACACCTTATTAAAATAAAACTATAATAAAACACCTCGAAAAATTCAATAAAAATCATAAATAAATACTACATGAAATAATACACATTTTTTATTTTATAAGCAAAAATTAATAAAATCATTTACTATGTAAATAATTCATTTTCTAATAAGGTTCCCTGTTTTGGCGTTTAGCGGCTGAGGTGGACCAATTAGGTCCCTCCGCGAGTTGACCCCGGTCAACTTGACCTCCAGGCGCCTGAGTTGACGCGGACTGTCTTTTCCCCTCTTTTCTTGCCTTTTTCCTGCGTGGCTCAGTGATCAATCACCAACAGTCCCTTCACGAGATTTATTCTCTGATCATCCCTGATCCCCGCCGATCACTTGGAACCCTTGTACATAGCCCCGATTCCTTAATAATCGCCGGTTACTGGGGGTCCCTTGGAATGTATATAAATAACTCCTCTCACTTCCTTGGCCGAATTTGGCCATTTTCATCCCCTTCTTTGAGCTTGAATGAGCTCCTAGCGGAGCCCTCGTGACAGGAGGTGCTTCCCAGCACCTCGATTCGGCCCAAGGAGGTGAGAAATTTTGTCGCGGTGGCGCTCCGGCGGCCACCCTGCTCCCGGGCGGCCCCCAGGTATATGAGCTGCGCTTTTATGTTTCTTAGATAATTTTTCGTTCCTGCATCTTATTCCTGTCATTTATTCTGCATTTAGATTAGTAGAATAGCTTAGTTTAGGCGATTCGAAGTTCACCGGAGCTCCGCTCCGGCGACTTCTCCACTGTGACCCCGACGTTTGCCGACCACCTTTCCACTGCCATTTCAGTCCCCTACGCCTTCTCCATTTCCCAGCCACCTTGTCCAACCGGATTCGCTTCTGGATCCGCGAATCGAAGCTCCTCCACCACCCTTCGCCGGAGCTTCTTCGCCCACCTTCATTCCTGTGCTTTCAGCTTCAAACCCCGGGTCGAGGGAGACGCCCTCGAGCCCCTCTGTCTTTCTGTGCAGGTTAGGTGCGCAACAAGGCACCAGGAGTCGATTCCCAACGCGGCGGAGGTACCTGGAGCTGCTATCCTTCTTCGAGCTCGTGGCGACGCTCCAGGGTACCTCCGGCCGACCTAAGACCTCCAGCATGAAGAAGACCCTGCCAGGAAGCTTTGTGGACCTTCAGGTGCAGCGAAGACCGGCGGAGGAGCGAGATCCAGCCGGAGGAAGCTCGCCCCGGCGAGTCTTCTTCCCTGTTCTTCCACGCCAGCTCCCCGCCGTTGGATGAAGACGAAGGCCCCAGTTCTAATCACAGTCGTCCGATGGAGCGCTTCTACGACCGTCAGATCTCACGCGAGATCCAATCCTCTCCGCTCATCAGTGAAGCGTCATCGGCGCACGTGGAGGTGCCACGTGTATTAGTGAAGAAGATCAGCCGTCGGATGAAGCGCCTATTGGGGGTAAATTGCAAAACCCATCCCCCGCCTTTTTGTTTTTAATTTGTAATATTGTAAATTATTTCACACGTTGTAAATAAATTGTTAATTTTGTAGAAAGGACCCTGACTTTAAGTGAAATTACATTTAGGTCCTTCCGCGCCTCACGTGCAGTCCCACGTGAGGCGCGTGAAATTTTGCATGTATACCCTGGCGGTTTTTGAATATTGTAATTTGATTCTGAAACTTTAAATAAATGTTTATTTCTGTTGTATTTTTGCACTGATGCCCCTGAGAATTATTTTATTTGCAAAAAATGCCCCTGCCAGGCTTAATTATTTTTGTATCTTTTATCTATTTATTAAAAATACCTAAATGGCTTCTAAAAATCCACAAAAATTAGGATAGATGATCCATGACATGCTTGTTCACGCTCATATTTTATTTTGCATTTTTTGCATTTTTCCTAATTTTTAAAAATGAAATAGAAGCCATTTTTGCACTGTCTAAATTAGAAAATACTAAAAAAATTAGAAAATGTATTTGAAAAATCCCAAAAAAATTATATATGGCATAATCATATATATATATATTGAGTCCAGAAATTGAAAAACCCTAAAAATATGAAAAAGAAAATTAAAAAAATCAGAAAGCTCCAAAATCCAACAAAAAAATAGAAAAATCCTTAAAAACCACAAAAATATATTTTTATCTTTTATAATTATCTATATATTATTATTAATATATTAAAATTAATTTGGATAATTTTGGAGTTTATTTTATATTTTTAAAACCCAAATTATACACGGCTATTTAATTGGTCCAATATTGTGGACATTTTTGGAAATAAAAAAATACATAAAAATTAGAAATATTTCAGAAAAATAACAAAAAAATTAGAAAAATATTAAAAAGTTAAAAAAATTATATCTATCTATATTTTAAGTATTTATGTCTATATATATCTATATACCATATTACTTCTCTCTCTCTCTCTCTCTTCTTATATATACATCTCTTTATATATATCTTATATATCTTATATGTATTTATATATATCTATATTCTATGCTTAAAAATAAAAAAATATAAAATATAAAAACAAAATAAAAAATTATAAAAACAAAAATGTAAAAAAAATTATAAAATCCAAAACCCACAAAAACAATAAAAGGACATGAACAATGGATTGAATACATGATGCTTCACATACATTCCCTTCGCCTCCCAGTGTTCGACCTCTACCTGTACTTACACCTATACACATTTGCATGTAGAGTTATAATAAATTTTAACTCCACATTTTTGGATATTCATTGCATATATTATTGTGGGTTAATTGTTGATTGATTTGGGGATTTCGTCTGAGGTCAACTCAGCGACTGTCTCTCCGCCTTATGGAAAGATACGACCTCGGCGAATTCCCTTTCATCAAATGGCGCCGTTGCCGGGGAGGCAACGGATTTTGTATGATTTTGTGAGCATATTTGTTTATTTATTCAATTGTTTGCTCATGTCCCTGATTTATTTATTTGTTTGGTTTTTATTTCTATTTGATATTATTTGATTGATTGTTCTGACCCATCTTCTTTCTTTGTCTTGGATGCGAGGGACCGCCAAGCGAAGGAGGACCTCTTAGGAGGACTTAAGCACCCAAGCAAGGTGGAGTTGGCTCTTCTATGCCACGCCAACAGGAGAGAGCACCCATGACAGAAGAAGGAGAATTTTTGAAGACAGTCTCTATTTTCGTGCATTTTATTTTATTTTATTTCATTTTATTATGTATATTCATGTGAGAGAGTGATACTTAAAAACATGTAATAATACAGGACTCTCACAGGTACACTTCGACTCCCGAGGTCCAGTGCCCGAGGGATTGTTCCCTTGGGGGCCTCGATGATTTTTGACGCTTTTATTTTATTTTATTTTTATTATTTTGTGTGTGAATGAGCCTTAGCATTAGGATTTGCTTGCTCGTAGAGTTAGGTCCAAACACCCTAATATTTGCATGTACCTATAGTTCTCTTTGGACCTAGATCAAACTCTAAACAGCCGCTCATTTATCTTTTAGCCTTTGTGCCACAGCGAGCCCCGCAAAGCGCTTTCTCCTAAGCTCAAGTGTGTTGAGCACAGAGGAGGGGTGAGCCAAGACCGGACTTTTTGAGGCTAAAGATTAATGAGTGACTTGTGGTGCTTCATGATAATAGCAATTTCTGAACCTAGGGCGATTTCTTCGGTTTGCATTTGCATATAGCATAGGTTTCAAATTCTGTTATGCATCCCGCATGGAGAGAGCTGGGAGGCACTGTAAGTCTTCTTACTTAGCATGCATCATCGTTTTCCGACTTGCATGGCTTTTCCGATCTTCTCCCTCTGATTTTGCCAACCTAGGATGCTTAATGGAAATTGGAACCTCGATAGGCACGTGCATTGAAAATACTCAAAAAAGTGATAACTTAAATAAAATTGGGACTGCTAACTGACTTAAAAATAAAACGTAATGGATTCCTTGTCTTGGGGAGAGCAACCCCCTCATTAGATGCGTTTTAAAGTGCTCACGTACACACTAAGGAGTAGAGCCCAAATCCTATCAAGCCTTCTGTGATTGTACAATTTTTGTGGTTCTCACCTAACTCTAAAATCGAAAAGATAAATGACCGTCACCTGATGGTCTTCACTGTGTTGAGTAGGTGAATTGGGGGTTTGCCTTGTGTCTTGATTGTGACTTGGAGTTCATTGTGTTTTTCTTTCATCCCTAGAGTAGTCGGTCCCACCGTGTGAGTCATGCATTTTTCATCTTTGAGTCTCTCTACCACTCTTATACATATATTTCTTCATCTTGCATCGAGTCATGATATTGGCGCTTGAGCTCAATCATTCTTCGCCAAGTCTTTTGTTTCCCTCTTCTTCATCACTCTCCTCGTATTCTCCGTACCATCATCATTCTCTGGTGCAGGGAGAGCAGTCTCCTTGAACCACCATTTTGACGGTGTTCCCGCCTTGTGTGGAACACCCTATTTTGTCTATGTCCCGATCTTCTCGCCCGCCCTCCTCATTCCCTCTGTATCACCTTTCCACCATCCACAATATTGGCACACACGCTCAATCAGCTTCTCCACTTCATTATGTACCCTTCTTATCCATCTTCCTCGTGTCCCCTGTGTCATCTCTCCCTTTACCCGGGAATGCTGTGCAGTTTTGATGAAGCCCGCATCGAGGATTATTTATACAGATTATTTGTGTAAGCCGGGCCTATGATGTTGAGGTTGCTGAGATTGGTGTGATGGATTTGTTTTTGATACATGTATATGGGCTTCGTGATGATTTTTGCTGATGCATAGAGCATAGGTGTGATGCATTATTGAGGAATCCTAGTTCTCGCACACCGGATTAAGGATGTGATGTGATGACTCGATGAAGATTTCATGAGCATTGATTGATCTATCTCTTTGAGGTTCCACCCATCTTGATTTTTGAGGATTGACTGATTATTCTACTTTGGATTTCTTGATAAAGGTGTGCGGATCCTACATGATCTCTCATCTACCTGAGTGACCCATCCTTGATCTCCTGACTCTTTGATCCACCATGCCACTTTGAGGATTTATGATTATCTATTATGCCATCTCAGCCCGACTGGATTGACCCAAGGGATGTTTGGTGAATGACATGATTATTCGCTCCCTTGCATGATCTTATACCCTCCAAATGATTGAATGATTTATTGCTTTTGAGGACCTGAGCTGACTTGCCAGCATTCCCATGACCTACATTGATCTAGCTCGCATTCCTCCCTGAGGACTATCCGCGGGAGAATGCGATAATTTCTAGGACTGCGGTTTCATTCACTGCTTTGGTCGCCATTGAGATGGGACCTGAAACCAAGCCAGATGCTACGCTTGATTGGCCTCCCCCTCTGATTGCGTACCTGACTTGTTAGTACACGAGGCCAATGTGTTAGACTCATCTGAGTCTGCTCTCCTTGACGGTCCTCGCAAGGCAGAGCTCCACTTTTCTGATTATTCCATGCCTAGTTCATAGCTCCCCGAGGGTTATCTGCGGTAGACTATGACATATTTCAGATCTGATTAGTCTCTTCTGTTGGTAGCCGCCTTGTCGACTACTGAGACCACTATGTGGATCCATCTGATGGATCCGGCTCCTTTGAGCCCTTCTCTCTCCTTGACGACCCTCGCAAGGTAGAGACACGTTCTGACTATTCTTTGCATAGTTCACAGTGCTCTCCGAGGACTATCTGAGAGAGACTGCGACACTCTCTTTACGCTCGGTTCCCACTGCTGACTGTGTCTCCGATCTGCGGAGCACGGAATCGAGTCGTCTGATATACATGATTTTTGGTCCCATCTCGAGTTGTGTATCCGATCTGCGGATCGTGGGACCTATCTGATTAGACTCCTTTGAGTCTGCTCGCCTTGACAGTCCTCGCAAGGTGGAGCTTCTGCTATCTGCTATTCCCATGACTAGTTGGCAGCCCGCTCCCCGAGGGTTATTTGCGCGACGCTGCCACACGTTCTTCATTTTACGGTCTCTTCTGCTGGTAGCCGATCTGTCGCCTACCGAGACCGTTTCTATGATCCGTCTGATGGATCAGGCTCCTTTGAGCCCGCTCTCCTTGACGACCCTCGGAAGGGTGAGCTTCTGTTCTGATTTCTCACTGACTAGCATGTACTACTCCCCGAGGGTTTTCTGCGGGGGAGTACATCATTTTCTAGGTACTCGGCTTCATTTCTGGAGTGTCTCCAGTTGGTGGAGCATGAAGCCGAGTCTTCTAATTATTCTCTGATTCTGCTCACCTTGAGGACCCTCGCAGGGTTGAGCCATGGCCTGCGGTATTCGGTGTGTACTTATGATCTTTCTACCTCACCATCATCGGATACCATGATGTCTCCTATTCTCTATCTTCCGTATCTATCTGAGACCATGATTGACCAGAGGAGTCTGTACTGCTCTTTCTTCCTCCCGGTCTTACGTTATCGGCTCTGTTCCCTCATGTTGACCCTATGAGCTGATTGACTGCTTCATGCTACCGCACCTGCTATCTTTACATCCTGATCTGTTTGTCCCTGGTAGCTGACACCCACTTGATTGCATATTCGGGTGTCTTTTCACCTTCTGACTGCGTCCTCGTTCTCACAGGGAGACGACGACGAGAGCACGGTAGTCGCTTACTAGACACCGTCCTGTACTTCACCAGTTTTCACCGCTTGTATATATGTGTGCCTTGTTCATTCTTTCTCCCGCATGTTAGGTGTGCCCCAAATCTATCGCCGTATCTTTATGTCTACACTGAGGACGTACCTTGTCCTAAGTATAGGGGGGCACACACCGAGTTGTTCTTTCCTTGCATATTTTCGTCACTCCTGTTCTTGCCTATACTTAGGGAGATCTCACCCTAAGTATAGGGGGAGTGATGCGTATATTCTCCACGATCTTCTCATCTATCTGTATATATCTCTTCTTTTCTTCTTTTCTTCTTTTCTTCTATTCCTTTTCTATCTTCTGTATCTAAATAAAAGGTGTCGCCCCTTTGTGTCAGTTTTCTGTACTTAGGACGTACTTTGTCCTAAGTATAGGGGGGTGCACCACTGATTTGTTAATTCTTTAATCTGTTTATTCCCACCCTTGACCCTCCCTGCTTTGTGTACAGTCTGTTGTACTTAGGATGTACTTTGTCCTAAGTATAGGGGGGACGGTCAACTTCTATTTCCTTCGTCTCTTATTCATATATTCTTTAGACTTGTCTATACTCAGTACGAGTTACGCCTTCTCTTTTCTTTTCGATCTATGAGGACATAGCTCAAGCTAAGTATAGGGGGGTCGTATATACTATGTATATACTTTAGCCATAACTCGTACTCTCGTATTTTACTAATAAATATGGCTAATAATTCTTTAAATTCATTAAAACCTTAATAAAAAGATGTGATTGTTCCTCAAATTTATTTTGTATATACTGATTAATAAATCAGGTGAAAACGTTTTTTGCAAAATGTTTGAAAAATAGTTTGAAAAGTATTGTGAACATTTATTGAAAACTGTTTTGAAAACGTTTTGTTACATGTTTTCAACCTGTGTAAAGATGTGTGGTTTGTAAAGATTTATTTTCTTTGTGTGAAATAAAATGTTTGAAAATGATTTGCAAATGGATTGAAAAATGGTTGCAAAAATATTTTGAAAAATCTATATATACTGTTTGAAAAACCTTTGTAAAATGATTTTCAAATGTGTGTACATGTTTGTAAAAATGTTTGTAAAAATTATTTTGGACTATAGTTTTCAAAAATTGTTTGAAAAATTTGTGTCAAATAAATTTGAGGAATAGTCACTTATAATAAAAAATATATATAAAAAAAATAAAATAATAAAAATAAACAAAATTCTTTAATAAGTGTATATCTATACCTACAAATAAAACTAAATTGTAAATTCTTAACTCTTGTAAAATAAAGCTGCACGCCCATGTAAATAGTTGTACATATTTTATACGTTGAGTGCCAAAATTCTTTTATTCGCAAAATTCTTTGTGTAAAAATTCTTCTCTTTGTGTTCAAATTCTTTGAAAAATTGCATTATTCTTTGCATATTTGTAAATAGCATTTGCATTGCATTCATCTTCTTTGATTGAGCTTGATAATTGAACTAGTCTAATAAAGTCGAAGATTGGAGCTTGGTTGGACCTTACCGCACCTAACTGCACTGGAACCTTATGGGAACTAGGTTTAAGGTACTTCAGGTCTATTCAGACTTAATTCTTTGAGAAATCAGGGCTAGGTTCAAGTCTCCTCAGTGGACTAACTAGAACTTTTCGAGACACACGTATGACTCTTGCCGACCGTGACCTAACTTGGACACCTGCACCTTTCACTTGGCTCAACTCAGTCGGAGTGGTGAGGGGGGTTGGATTTGCCAGTCTGGGACGCACACAGGTGGAAACATTCATCCTCATCTAGGGAGGGAAGTGCACCCCAACCTGGTCCAATAGCCATGAGGTCTAACGACAGGAGAGTGTGGGTTGCAATAATGCTTCAAAAGAGGGATAGTCTTCTGGCTCAAGAGGAAAAAGTCCTTATGTAAATGCTGCTGTAAATAGTATGTTTGGGAAAAAAAACTCCAAAAAAGTGGACAGGCTTGAAAATAATAATAAAAAAAGTGCCTGCCGGAGTATGTATATATGTTGTATAGAAAATAAGCAAGATTGAGCATCAAAGTTACACCTTGTTAGCCTCCAGCTGGATGACTTGACTACACTGGTCTTGCATCCCAGGATAGGTAACTACACTGGCTACCATCCATTCTTTTCTCTACCTCCTCCTCTTGAGTTGGATGCCACTTGAACTTAGAAGGGAATACCCCGCTCCTCGAGGAAAGAGTTGTTGGATTAGGGAATCATTGGGTTGTCATTCTGGAGAAGTCAATCTCCTTGTCATTTCAGTTGGGGAGAGCCACTATCACTTACACGTACAAGTCAGCTTCATAGTCATAAGGGTTTGAGGCTAGTTCTGATCTGGCTATTGAGGTGATTTGAACCGAGTTCTGTGACTATCGAAGGCTGTTGTATTTTAGAGCTGGTTCCCGACTAGGTTCCACACACATTCTCACCCCAAGGTCTAACCTGAGCTCCAAACTTTGATTTTGTACAGATGAGTTTAATAATCAGGATCAATTCAATTTATTCTTTACATTCTTTATTTTTGCTTTGTCTTTTCTTCTTATTCTTTGTTCTTTTTGTACTTATTGTATAAGTATTTGCTAGGGACTAGCAAAGGCAAGTATGGGGGGGGTGATGAATCTCCATTTCATCACCTTTATTCTATCATTTTGGCCTTAAAAACCCTAGCAAATATATGTAAATAGCATCTACTTGTACATAATAGCATTCATTATTTATTGTACTAATTGTATATAAAATAAGGTTTTTAATGCCAACATTATAGAATAAAGAGAAGAAAAGAAAAAGGAATAAAATATTGCAAATATTTTATGACCCTAACCCCGAGACCAAGGCCAGCATGGAATTGGTCGACAAGGAATAAAGTAGGGGGAGATAAGGGCCAGTGTACAATAAATACTTCATTTATTAATTCATTTATTTATGCATTTTTGGCACCTATTTTGTACATAATTATTTATTCATCAAATAAAGAAACTTCGTTCATGAAAGTTGTAGATAATAATATAAATAAAATTACAAAATTGAGTTTGTGTAAAAATAATACCCAATGTACATTTTATGCACAAAATAAAAAGCCAAAATCTCAACTTCACAGACCCATATCTTGCAAATAAAAACTCCAAATCACCTAAACTCACCTTTAATTGTATATAGCATTTCATAAACTATTTTATAAAATTGGTTTCATAATTTTTGGAGTCCATCTGTGAAAGTTAGGTTTTTGGCCCTTCTTGTACATAATACCTGATTAAAATATTCATTTTATTCAATATTCATTATTTTTATAAATTTATATTTTTAGAATCTTGTAAATAATGTATATAATTCATGTGCATGCTAGCATTATAATAAAACCCAAAAGAATTTGTAAAATAAAATAAGTCTATACAATACTTAGACAAAATACCTATGAGGAGTATGTACATAAATAAAAGAGGAAAACATTCTTTAATTATTTAGTTCTTTTATATATTTATAGTAATGTATATATTATATATAACTTATTAAAAATACAAAGCTAAAATAAAAACAAATAAAATCCATTAAATAAATACAATGTATATAATATACAGGTAAAATACCTATAAGTATACTTACATATACACAAACACATTTATTTAAAAATGTAAATAAAATCATAAAAATCAAATAAAAATATACTCATACTCACAAAAATAAATTATAAATTTATAAAATAATAAAAGAAAATTAAAAATTAAAAATTAAATACACAAAAAATACATGTAGATATACACATATACACCTTATTAAAATAAAACTATAATAAAACACCTCGAAAAACTCAATAAAAATCATAAATAAATACTACATGAAATAATACACATTTTTTATTTTATAAGCAAAAATTAATAAAATCATTTACTATGTAAATAATTCATTTTCTAATAAGGTTCCCTGTTTTGGCGTTTAGCGGCTGAGGTGGACCAATTAGGTCCCTCCGCGAGTTGACCCCGGTCAACTTGACCTCCAGGTGCCTGAGTTGACGCGGACTGTCTTTTCCCCTCTTTTCTTGCCTTTTTCCCGCGTGGCTCAGTGATCAATCACCAACAGTCCCTTCACGAGATTTATTCTCTGATCATCCCTGATCCCCGCCGATCACTTGGAACCCTTGTACATAGCCCCGATTCCTTAATAATCGCCGGTTACTGGGGGTCCCTTGGAATGTATATAAATAACTCCTCCCACTTCCTTGGCCGAATTTGGCCATTTTCATCCCCTTCTTTGAGCTTGAATGAGCTCCTGGCGGAGCCCTCGTGACAGGAGGTGCTTCCCAGCACCTCGATTCGGCCCAAGGAGGTGGGAAATTTTGTCGCGGTGGCGCTCCGGCGGCCACCCTGCTCCCTGGCGGCCCCCAGGTATAAGAGCTGCGCTTTTATGTTTCTTAGATAATTTTTCGTTCCTGCATCTTATTCCCGTCATTTATTCTGCATTTAGATTAGTAGAATAGCTTAGTTTAGGCGATTCGAAGTTTGCCGTAGCTCCGCTCCGGCGACTTCTCCACTGTGACCCCGACGTTTGTCGACCGCCTTTCCACTGCCATTTCAGTCCCCTACGCCTTCTCCATTTCTCAGCCACCTTGTCCAATCGGATTCGCTTCTGGATCCGCGAATCGAAGCTCCTCCACCACCCTTCGCCGGAGCTTCTTCGCCCACCTTCATTCATGTGCTTTCAGCTTCAAACCCCGGGTCGAGGGAGACGCCCTCGAGCCCCTCTATCTTTCTGTGCAGGTTAGGTGCGCAACAAGGCACCAGGAGTCGATTCCCAACGTGACGGAGGTACCTGGAGCTGCTATCCTTCTTCGAGCTCGTGGCGACGCTCCAGGGTACCTCCGGCCGACCTAAGACCTCCAACATGAAGAAGACCCTGCCAGGAAGCTTTGTGGACCTTCAGGTGCGGCGAAGACCGGCGGAGAAGCAAGATCCAACCGGAGGAAGCTCGCCCCGGCGAGTCTTCTTCCTTGCTCTTCCACGCCAGCTCCCCGCCGTTGGATGAAGACGAAGGCCCCAGTTCTAATCACAGCCGTCCGATGGAGCGCTGCTACGACCGTCAGATCTCACGCGAGATCCAATCCTCTCCGCTCATTGGCGAAGCGTCATCGGCGCACGTGGAGGCGCCACGTGTATTAGTGAAGAAGATCAGCCGTCGGATGAAGCACCTATTGGGGGTAAATTGCAAAACCCATCCCCCGCCTTTTTGTTTTTAATTTGTAATATTGTAAATTATTTCGCACGTTGTAAATAAATTGTTAATTTTGCAGAAAGGACCCTGACTTTAAGTGAAATTACATTTAGGTCCTTCCGCGCCTCACGTGCAGTCCCACGTGAGGCGCGTGAAATTTTGCATGTATACCCTGGCGGTTTTTGAATATTGTAATTTGATTCTGAAACTTTAAATAAATGTTTATTTCTGTTGTATTTTTGCACTGATGCCCCTGAGAATTATTTTATTTGCAAAAAATGCCCCTGCCAGGCTTAATTATTTTTGTATCTTTTATCTATTTACTAAAAATACCTAAATGGCTTCTAAAAATCCACAAAAATTAGGATAGATGCTCCATGACATGCTTGTTCACGACCATATTTTATTTTGCATTTTTTGCATTTTTCCTAATTATTAAAAATGAAATAGAAGCCATTTTTGCACTGTCTAAATTAGAAAATACTAAAAAAATTAGAAAATGTTTTTGAAAAATCCCAAAAAATTATATATGGTATAATTATATATATATTGAGTCCAGAAATTGAAAAACCCTAAAAATATGAAAAAGAAAATTCAAAAAATCAGAAAGCTCCAAAATCCAACAAAAAAATAGAAAAATCCTTAAAAAACCATAAAAATATATTTTCATCTTTTATAATTATCTATATATTATTGTTAATATATTAAAATTAATTTGGATAATTTTGGAGTTTATTTTATATTTTTAAAACCCAAATTATACACGGCTATTTAATTGGTCCAATATTGTGGACATTTTTGGAAATAAAAAAAATACATAAAAATTAGAAATATTTCAGAAAAATAACAAAAAAATTAGAAAAATATTAAAAAGTTAAGAAAATTATATATATATATTTTAAGTATTTATGTCTATATATATCTATATACCATATTACTTCTCTCTCTCTCTTCTTATATATACATCTCTTTATATATATCTTATATATCTTATATGTATTTATATATATATCTATATTCTATGCTTAAAAATAAAAAAATATATATAATATAAAAACAAAATAAAAAATTATAAAAACAAAATTGTAAAAAAAATTATAAAATCCAAAACCCACAAAAACAATAAAAGGACATGAACAATGGATTGAATACATGATGCTTCACATACATTCCCTTCGCCTCCCAGTGTTTGACCTCTACCTGTACTTACACCTATACACATTTGCATGTAGAGTTATAATAAATTTTAACTCCACATTTTTGGATATTCATTGCATATATTATTGTGGGTTAATTGTTGATTGATTTGGGGATTTCGTCTGAGGTCAACTCAGCGACTGTCTCTCCGCCTTGTGGAAAGATACGACCTCGGCAAATTCCCATTCATCAATGACCATATGGATTCTCAACTTCTTCGGGACAACATGAAGGGGCCCCACCCACTTGGAGTCTGAAGTGGGGTATATAAACCTGCCTTGCACCATTTCTCAATCTCTTTCTTAACTACTTCCTGGAGATTAGGATTTAATCTTCTCTGGAATTCACGAGAAGGTCTTGCATTATCCTCAACATAAATTTGGTGCGAGCAGAGAGCGAGATTGATTCCCACGAGATCTGATACAGTCCAACCAATGGCCTTGCGATTTTGCTCAAGAACTTCAAGCAATCTAGATTCTTGATCTTCGGTTAATGATGAGCTAATGATCACAGGAAATTTCTCCTTGGGCCCTGAAAGAAATGCATACTTGAGTGTAGGAGGAAGTGGTTTCAGTTCAGGCAAATCTGAATCATCAATTAGGTCTGGCTGATTGACTTTTGAGTCCAGATCTATGTTGGTTGATGGTGAATCAATCTACAATGTGTTGGCTACCAATTCTGATGCAAGGTGAATCAGATCGCAAAAATGGTGCGGTAATTCAGCCAAAGCAATGTTCGACTCATCATCCATATTTCGTGATTGTCCTGAAGAAGATGGGTCTGACAAATCTAGAGGGATTTCTATGTTATCAAAGGTATATGTATCTGCGTTTCTAGATAGTTCAGGTGACATCTCGCAAACTGCATTGTTCACTATTTCTTCTTCTGATGAGGGGATCTCACTCTGAACTTTTGGAAGTTGATGCCAAGGCCCATTAGTACTAATGAATTTGCATTCTGATGATTCTGAGTATTCAGTGATAGATTCGGAGTCGGCTCTTTGCCACTTTGTCTGCTTCATCTCCAAGTCCACCTCTCCACCTGGAGAGCAGAATTTCATCATTCTTGTATCGTAATCGAATACTGCTTTAGTGGTCCGCAAGAATGGTCTTCCAAGAATGATTACAATATACAAAGGGATCCAAACCCAAGTTTCATACGAACTCTGAGTCTTTTGAATTTGATCTTGTTTTGAAGGTAATTGAATGTAAATTAACTCAAAATTGAGTAGGGATCCATAGGAGACTCTATGAGAGAGATATTCATATTTTAAGGCTCTTAGTATCAAATTAGGGTTAGGATTTTATTGGTTAATTTTACAAGTTAGTATTTTTTTAATATTTTTCCTTTATTAGTGTTAGTAATATATACATTATAGAGTTGATTTTATTCAGTTATGAGTTAGTGAAAAATAGATAAAAATAGGAGAATTAAGGTGAATATACAAATGATATTTACACGGGAATTTGGCTTCTTATTGAACGCAAATATGCATACTAAAATGCAGACTTCATTCCAAGTGCATGAATGGTAATAATGCGGAATAAATAGAGAAATGCGGCTATTACTCGAGAATGAAGCTTTATTTTCGACTTTTAGAGTGATCACATATTCATCAAGTACTAAGAAGAAGTTATGATATCATGAGCCTCGGTGATGTCTGATTATTTTTAAGTTTTTGTGTGATCTTTTTTTATTCATTTAAGTATTTAGAAGTTCTTTGATCTCATGCCTTAAATTACCTTTGTGTCTTTTGCAATTTTTTTTGATTTTGTTGATATGACATAATGATTGTTTTGAGCTCCATTCGGACTAAAGGCAATGATGATTAAATATCATTTTAATTGCTATTGACTTGTATACCTTATATCTTGAAATGACGTAGTGATTTGGCTACTTCTAACGTGGTACTCTGTGAATGAAGTATCACAAATTAGATTAATTATCATGTCGAGCTCAGACTGATCCCCTTCGTGAGATGCTATTCACAAAGTATGATTACTAAAGATTCTTTATATATAGCTATATTGCAGCTTTTAAGATATACGCCGAGCCTCGATGATGTCTGATTTTTTAAGTTATGTTTTCTACATCACTAGATATCTTTTACCGCATCTATAAATTCAAGGCTAAAGACGCCTCTGTGTATCGCCCCCATTCGAACTAGAAGATATGATGATATATTGAATTGGCATGGTAATTTGGTTGCTTATGAGGAATCAACGACCCGGGAAAGAGGTCGCTAGCCATCTCGAGTACACAATGATCTCCTCCACGATCATCATTCGGTGATGCAAAATTCAACCACTTTGATTTGGAAGCATGTTATTTTATTTCCTTTTCTTTTTGTTATCAGTCGAATAGAGGTTGTGGAGGGGCTCTATGTGGACTCGAGTATAGCCAGGATGTGCCATACTTTTCAATGGTATTCTATGATTCCTTGTAGATAGCCATCTAGCTCATGTTTTGCATATTTAGATCACCGAGAGGAAGTTATGATATACTGAGCATCGATGATGCTAGAATATTTTACTATTTTTTCAAATGAATATTGCAGCCCTTATATTTCCATTGTTTCAGTTTTTTTATGCACTTAATCTTTTATGTGTTATATCTTAAGGAATTTTTGTGATAAAATGTCACAAAAAATAGTTAATATATAATTATGCATATTAACTTGTAGTTACATTACTCAGTACTTGTAAGTACTGTACTAACATTAGAATCTTCACACTACATACATGTTAAGTGTACATGATTTAAAAGCGCACATGACATTGGACACACTCCAAAGGTATGAGAATTTCCAGTCCAATGTTCTTGTACTAAACAACTCTCACATTTGTTTTCTTTTTGCATTATAATTTTAACATATTTTATTACAAATTAAGAAAATATGGATAGGTCTTGGATTGGCAAGCAACATTTGACTATTTTCAGTACAAGGAAATTGCGTTATTACTCCGAGTACTTGTGGTCACATTTTTTATTATGCGACTCCAAATCGAGCGGCCAAAATTCACGACTCAAATGTGACCACAGGATGTCCCCCACACGTGGTCGTATTTTCTAAAACATTAGGTAGTGCAGAACTTCAGTTCGCCCATTATGTTTCTCCCTTGCGTGCCCTAGGTCCTCCTCCTCCTCCTCCGATCAAGTTTTCTCCTCCTCCTATGTACCATCCTTGAGCACTTCTCATCCTCCTCTACGAGCATATCACCCTCCTTGACATTATCTTCCTCTTACATCCTCCACATTCTCCTTCTCAGCATGCCGTCATTCCAACTACAATTCCTTCGCTCGTTGATACTTCCACCTTCACCATCTTCATGCAGCCAAAGAGCACTATCAAGTATATCTCTTATCTATTAATTTATTAATATATTTGTTTATCTTGTATTTTAGTTCATTGTGAATTGTTGGATGTTATGATTTTGATGCATTGTTTGTGTTTAATGAAATGTCTAAGAGGTAAAATTGAAAAATATGATGAATTATATGGACTTATTTTTTTGCTTATGTTTTTTGCCCTTTTTGTTACCTAGCTTCCTCTTGTCAAATATTTTACTTAATATTTTGACATGTACTCGTGTGCTAAATGTGTGTGTTAAGTGTTTTGTGATGTGTAGTTCATGATAATATCATTGTTCACGTAGTTGATATTGTATATGTTTATCAATCTCAATATGCATGACATGGAGAGGTACATGGCATTGTTATGTAAGCTATTAATTTATTTGTCTTCTAAATGTCTATTATATATATGTTAGATAGTACCAACATGTAAAATGCATTTTGGGTATTGTACGAAATCGCACAAAATATCATTGCCACATGTGCATCCTTCCACATTAGGTTAAGTGTGACCCTGCACAACAGGTGGCGTGTGCAATGCATTTTGGGAGTGATGACCCATCAAATGTTATATATTTTTTTACTTTTTTCACTAATGTTGGGGTATTAGCTTTACAAGTTAATAAATGCCCCTCATGATACCGTGCGACTCTTGATTTCTGTTTTGCATGTACATGGGTAGGGGTAGGATAGGTTAGAATAATATACCAAATTGGCCCATATCAAAAATCAAATTTTCTCAGGTGTTGTTACATTTAAAAGGTGTCACTCACTTGCATAGTTCAATATCTTATAAAATTTTCAAGATAATTAAAAAACATAATAAATACGACAAAAAAGAAATAATTTTCAAACACTCGATCATAGGTAAACATGTACATATGTAAGTGTAGGATGTATATGGGTATGCATATGGGTATGATATGGGTACGAATGTGGGTATGTATGAGTAGGAGGCTAGGTATGTAGGTATATATCATTTGTTATATATGGGTAAGCATATGGGTAGGATGCTATGTAAGTGGGAATTCATCGTAGAATGTGGGTAGTCAAGTATGACTTGAGGAATTTAGTTGGGTATGTAAGCATTGGGCATGTATGGAGTTAAGTATGTAGGAGATATTTGGGCATGCATGTATACCGGAGTATGAGGAATATGGGTATACATATGAGTGTGTAAGAGTGTATGATGTGTCAATGAATCTAAGAGTGTATGGAGGTATTTGGAAATGTATGCAAGTGTGTGAGGACCATGGGTATGTCGGTGGGTATGCTTGAGTGTATGGAGCAATGTGGGCATGAATGTAAGAACGTATGGGTGTATTTGGGCATGTATGCAAGAGTGTGAAGAATATGTGTATGAATGTAGGTTTGTAAGAGTGTATGGTACAATGTGGGCATGAATGTAAGAGTGTATGGGGGTGTTTGGGCATGTATGTAAGTTTATGAGGAATTTGGGTGTGCATATAGGTGTGCATATAGGAATTTGGGCGACGACCCAGAGCTCCCTGAGCTCAAGCCCAGTCGACCAATCCGCCCAGGTAGCCGTAGTTTCCTTTCCTTTTCTTTAATTTCGCATTACGCCCAAATCTCCCCGTCACCTTCGAGCTTTGATTCCGCCCACACGAGACACCTATTTGATCATCGGAGCACCCCCTCACGATCGCCTTCTCCCCGCGCACCTTCTCCACCCCTTCATCCAACCCAGCTCGCACAGGAGCTGGGAGTCGAGTTCCTCCGCCGTCGCATCGCCGGAACTCAACATTGAGATCCTTCTACTCCAGGAGTTCGACATTGAGATCAAGGATAAGCCTAGAGTCAAGAATGTGGTGGCGGATCATCTCTCCCGTTTAGAGCAGCCTGAGGAGTCTGAGCATATTGATCCCATTTGTGAGACCTTCCCAGATGAGGCGATCCTTGCTATCGCCTCCCTCCCGTGGTATGCTGACATTGTGAACTTTCTTGTTGCTAAGAAAGTCCCACAAGGTTGGCCCAGGCAGAGGCTTGAGACCTTCCTCGCGAAGGCCAAGTCCTACCACTGGGAGGATCCCATCCTTTACCACGAAGGAGGGGATAGCGTCTGGCGTAGGTGCATTCCTCAGGAGGAGCACCATAGCGTCCTCACTTACTGCCACAAGCTTGAGGCAGGAGGACATCACTCTGGGAGGAGAACGACACAGAAAGTGCTCCAATCCGGCTTGTGGTGGCCTACCCTCTTCAAGGACTCTGATGAGTTCGTGAAGAGGTGTACTGACTGTCAGAGGATGGGCACTTGTGGACAACGTGATATGATGCCGATGCAGCCCATTCACTTCTGTGAGGTTTTTGACGCATGGGGCATCGATTTCATGGGTCCATTCCCTAAGAGTCAGGGATTTGAGTACATTCTGTTGGCCGTAGACTATGTTAGTCGTTGGATTGAGGCTATCCCCGCCCGAGCCACTGATGCGAGGACAGTTTGCATATTTTTGATGAAGCACATCATCACGCGGTTTGGGGTACCTCGAGTATTGATTTCAGATGAGGGGTCTCATTTCATCAACGACCAGGTGAAGGCCCTTGCTAGCGAGTTCGGCATAGACCATCGAGTTGCCACTCCATACCATCCACAGATGAATGGTCTAGCAAAGGTGTCGAACAGGGAGATCAAGACTATATTGCAGAAAGTCGTCCGCCCTGACCGAAAGGATTGGTCACAGCTTTTGGACTCGGTCTTGTGGGCATATAGGACATCTTTCAAGACACCATTGGGCACATCTCCCTTTCGCCTTGTATATGGCAAGCCGTGCCATTTACCTATTGAGCTGAGACACAGGTCACTTTGGGTAGTCACTGAGATACTTGTGGATCCATATAGTGTAGGAGACCAGAGGAGGGCAGAGTTAGCAGCCTTGGAGGAGCTTAGAGATACCGCCTTCTCAAACAGCCTACATTACAAGGAGAGAGTGAAGGAGTGGCATGATTCTCACATCAGCCACAAACATTTTGAGCCTGGACAGAGAGTATGGCTATTTGATGCTAGGCTTCGCCTATTTCCAGGGAAGCTACAGAGCAAATGGAAGGGACCTTATCTGGTGAGAAAGGTACACGACAACGGTAGCATTGATATATCCGAGTTGTCTTCTGAGAGTACCTTTCGAGTGAACGACCAGCGGCTCAAGCCATTTCTAGATCATGAGCCGCGGGTCGTTGATGTTGCCCCGATTCATTTTGCGTGAGATGTGGTCTTTTGACTCACATCTATTGCATCTCACGCCTGATTATCACTGTTCTTCCGACTTGTATAGATCCAGATGCCCATATCATCACATTCTTTAGTCCCACATCCCTTTCTTCATCTTTTGATTATGCTATACTAAGGGTGTACTTTACCCTAAGTATAGGGGGGATGTAGGACCTTTGGGTATTTCTTTTGATTCTTTCTATCCCTGTTTTGCTGATTATACTTAGGGATATTTTACCCTAAGTATAGGGGGTAGACCCTGTACATTCTTCACCCGGTTTTCTCTTTGTGTACAGCATGCTATACTTAGGATTACTTGATCCTAAGTATAGGGGGAAAACCGAGATCCTCTTGACTTTCTATTCATTCATTCATTCTTCGTTGTATACAACCTTCCTTTTCACTTCCCTATACATAGCACGAGTTATGTCTTCTTCATCGCTCTTGACTCTGAGGACATCGTTCGAGCTAAGTACAGGGGGTGTGTATATTTCATATATACTTTAGCCATAACTCGTACCTTGTGTGAGTGTGTTAATAAATAAAATTGGCTAAAAACCGTAAAAAATCACAAAAATTAAAAATTTTCCTGTAAATAAACATTCTTTTATTGCACATACATAGCTAGTGTACAAATTATTTTTGTAAAAATGTTTTCAAAAATATTTTGGTGTAAAGTTTGTGTAAATATTTTCTTATCAAAATTATGTATATAGTACAAAATTTTCCCAAAATATTTTGAAAATCAAAAGTTTGCAAAAATCTTGTGTAAATGTGTGTAAATACTTTTGCAAAACTTGCATCTCATGCATTCATCCATTCATGATTTCAAAATATTTTTCAAAAATTTTGCATGTTTGTAAATATTGTGTAAATAGCATCTTTGTATATATGTATATAGTTTTTCTGGATGATAGTTGACATTTAAACTAGCCTGGAATTAAATTGGGAAATGGAGCTTGATTAAGATCTTAATCCACCTAATTTATAAGAGGAACCTTATAGGGCTTAGGTTTAAGGCTTTTCAGGTCCATGGTGACTTAATTCTTTGAGTCCACTAGGCTATGATCACATGTCATCTCAATGAGCCTAAGTAGAGCACTTAACAACAACACATGACTCATAGGGACAATGGCTTTACTTGGACACCAGCACTTTGCACCGAGCTCTCGACGGATGAGGTGGTGAGGAGGCAGTCTTCCTTGACTTGGGGTAGCATATGAGGGTAGTACTTCTAGGCGGAACCTCTCTTCTTCTTTTAGTGAAGGAAGTGCGTCTCAACTTGGTCTGGTTGCCATGAGGTCTAACGACGGGAGTTGTGGGTTGCAATAAAGCTTCAAAAGAGGGATAGTCTACTGGCTCAAGAGGAAAAACTCCTTGTATATATGCTGCACATGTATATGTTGTACAGATGCACTTGAAAAAAATGCAAAAAGAAAATAACTCCAAAAAAGTGGTGGGTCTGAGATAAAATGATAATTGATGATTACAATATACACAGAGATAATATGATCAAATTATGTGATATACAACTTTAATGATGGATCTATAAACTCCAATTTCACATAATCTATATTCCTTACTTACAGCAGACAAGATATCTATAATTGCACATAATCTCTGCATAAATCAACCGATCATGATTTTCTAATCAAGAAAAATGTTTTCAAAAAAATATATCGACTACATATTTCATTCCTAATCATTCTTGTCAAGTCACCTGAATATAACTTAACTAATTATCTGCATGAATTAAGCAAATCAAATGGAAATGAATTGGGTATATATAGCATTAAATATAACACATTGATTTGACTCTACAAAACCTCACTTTTTATTGGGAAGAAAATGGAAGGGAAGATAGTATAAATTGACCACTCATTATAGCTTGGATAAAGCCCACAGTTTTTGTTGGAAAGAAATGGAGAGGGGGAATAGTGCAAAAGTTCCTCTCTTTAATATCATGCATGTGCACCAATTACCCCTCCCCTTTCCCATGCATAGAGCCACCATACCACTCCCTTCCCCATGCATAAGTTGCACCTTACGTACTTCACCCATTCCCTTCCCCATGCAACAATTATATTTTTGTCTTTACTCTCTCTTTATTTGCGTAGCATGGAGCCGCACAATGCAAGGATAAAAAGGCCACTCACGTACTCACCCTCTCCCCATTCTCATACTCACTCACGCACTCTCTCTCTTTCCCTCATTTTTCTCTCTACGTAACTACCCTCTCCCCCATTCTCATTCTCCCCATTCACAGACTCTCTCTCGCACTCTACTCCCTCTCTCTCTCATTTTTTTTTGCTTTGCAGGTACAAAGATAGCCAGCCGTTCTCCTCCTCAAGGTGCAACTCCAACCCGCACCTCCGGCAACCCGCAGCTGTGCACCCCTTCTTCTCGGACGTCCTCCAGCTTGCGGCGCATGCCCAGCACTCCTTAAAGACCCTTGTGCTCTGCCGCGCACTACTCCCCTCCACCGTGCTTCCCCGAGCGTGCCCTCACGCTTCAGCCATCCTCCGGCAAGCAGGCACTCCGCAACGACCTCCCGCACTCTCCAGTACTGGTCGCGCATCTCTGCGCACTCCAGCGCACGGCTTCCAGTCGTGACGGCCATCTCTGCGTCATTAGCCACTATCAACCAGCGGCTCCCCCGTACGTGCAGCAACATCCGTTAACCAGTATCCTTGCGGGGCTGGTCACCATCTTCTCCTCCGCGCGCCAACAATTCTCGCTCCAACCGGCGTTCGTCTTCCTCAGATTATTCTCGTCCCGGCTACTCCCATCGGCAAACAACAAGCCTCCTGCGTGCATGAGAACAATTCTATCTCTCTTTCTTCATTTGCTTCACTTTATTTATATGGCTATTGCACTTATACCCTTGAACTCATCTTCTAATTCATCTCAAGTATAACTTTTTGTTTCTACATTGATTAGTTGCAAGCATTAGATCATGTCTTTAACGTCCTCTCTAATTGCATCTACATTTTTTACATATCATTACATGTGCTGAAACATCATTTTAAAACACTAGGAAGCATCTCTGTTATTTTTAGATAAGTTCGATCAAGTTTGACACCCTCTAAAAAAATCATCATCATCATCATATCTCATTTCAACGGACTAAGATTGGAATCAAGTTTTAAATGTCGAATTAAAATCGCGAATTTGTTTAGTCTCTGTGGATTCGAACCTCTACTTGCCGTATGCATTTTATATGTCTCCATTGTGCTCGTAGTTGTATTTTATTTGTTTGATAACGGTTTATCGTGGGAAAACAACGACTTGATAAAATCATCATTTTAAACCACGTAAAACCTTGTCAACATTTTGGCGCCGTTGCCGGGGACTAGGCAACATTTGCAAGTTTTTCTTCTTCTTTCTAACTTAATTTCAAGTTTCTAATCCGTGCATTTTTTTTGTTTTGCAGGTACTTAGGCTTCAAAAAAAAATTTACTTGTCTTTTCATGCATTTTGTTTTAGCAAACTTGTAATTTGTTAAAAAGAAAAATTTTGTAATCTTAATTTCCCCCTCCCTTCTCGGAAAAGCTCGCCATCAGTAGGACAAAATATTACGGATTAGCGCTAGAAGTGCAGGCACTGTGAGTCCATCTTTCTCTTAGGCATCTTAGGATTTTAAAAATTTCCTGCATTTGTTTGCGCTCCGAACATAAACCGAAAAAATTAAAAAACACTTCTTCTTTGCATCATCTCTGTGGTCTTCTCCCTCTGATAATCTAACTCAAAGACCACCAAATCGTGTACTGATCATTTAAAAAGATAAGCTTGAAAGGCCACCGCAGTGGCCCGAGCAGAAAGCGGGAAAATTGTGATTGCTTGATTTGATGCACGTGTATGACACAAAAATCACGAGCACATAGAACCCTAGGATAGAAACAAAAATCCCTGGTGCTACGTGGGATTGCAGAGAGAAATCGTAATTCCTCGACGCGTTGGGCACAAGTTCTCGTGGGAAGAAGCAGATCCTCGATCTGAGTACCGCACCCTGGATCCCCCAGCCGGATTAGGACATCGATTTCTCACAATCTTCCACACCCACCTCATCCTTTAAGGACTCTAATTTCTCTGAAAACTTTTGTTGAATCACTAAATTAAAATCGAAAAGATAACTGCTTCCGCGGCAATTTTTGTGTGAGTTGGTGAAACAACAAATTGCTTGGTGTTTGTGCTGTGTATGCTAGGTCGTAGGTCTCTGAAAAATCCAGTGCAACAACCATTAGAGTACGACCCGATTTATAGAAAAAAATCCAACCCATCTCCTTCAACTGATCTTAGAAACATGGGAGAAGAAAGACCAAACCCTATGGATCTCATCCTGCATCAATTGCAACTACTGAGAGAAGAAAATGCAACAATTCGCCATACCATAGCACCTCTCATCCGACAGCCACCCATTAGTACACATTACAACCCGGCTGCAGAAGACTTAGTTCATTGGGTCCAAATCCCGCCTAAGGTAGGAGACTTTGAGATAAAGCCCGCATCACTCTCCTTGATCCCAAAATACTATGGAAATGACTCTGAAGATCCCTTCCTCCACATCCAAGACTTCCGATCTGCTTGTGACACCATGAGTATCCCTGGGGTAGAAAAAGAATACATCTACATGAAAGCCTTCACTCACTCACTCAAGGACAAAGCACTCCAATGGCTTAGAAATTATGGAACTCCACTCACATCCTGGGATGTCTTAAGGGAAGCTTTTATCAAAAAATACTTTCCCATAGGAAAAACCAACGCTCTGAGACAAGCTATTTCATCTTTCACCCAGAAAAACAGAGAACCCATCCACGAAGCCTGGGAGCGTTTTAAGGAATTACAAAGGAAATGCCCTCATCATGCAATCACCAAATGGAAATTGGTTCAGATATTTTATGAGGGCATAGATACATCATTTAAGAGAGTGATTGATGGCTCATGTGATGGAAACTACATCAGCCGTGACGAACATTTCGTTTGGAATTTATTTGAAAATATGGCTGACAATTCGGTGAACAGTTCCTCAATAGAATAATACAGTGGAAATACGAGGACAGTCAATATCATTGATCATGAGAGATCTAGCAATGACAATCCTGATAGATGGGAAACCCTCTCAAAACAAATGAACCTCATGACTCAAGCCTTAGAAAAATTGGCCTTGAATAAACCCACCAGTCATGAAGTTGACCACACCACATTCACCGATAATCAAGACATGAATCCTGAGACTGTGAACTGGGTGCAAAGAAATCAAGGAGGATATTCAAATAATCACAACACATGGAGAGAGCAACCAAATTTCGGGTGGAATGGACAGAACAATTATCATTTTCAAAATCACACCCAACCCAGACAACCGATAGCACCGCCCGTGACTCAACCCTCCACCACTGCGGTAAATTTCGACGCCTTGGCTCAGGCAATACAACAACTAGCTATAGCTCAACAACAGGCCACTGAAGCCCAACAAAAAGCCAACTCTGAGAATGCTCGTCAATTCGCCGAGATCAGATCGTACATCCCAGCCTTATCACCTCAACCGCTGCCCAATCCAAATACCAATAAAGCCAGCTCATCTGGAGTACTTCAAACTCCTCCACCTGTCGGATCCTTCACCTCACCACCTGGTTTCCAAAACCCGAATCAAGGATTTATTACACCTTCTAGGACAAACCAAGGGAACCCACAACAAGCACCTAGAAATCAAGTCAATTTCAAAACCCCACCCCATCCAAACCAATCTGCTAATGCTATCACTTTGAGAAATGGGAAAACCACTTCTGCCTACACAAGACCACTAGCTTCTGAGGATCAAATTGAAATTGAGGATGAGTTTGATGATGGAGAGAAATCAGCTGAAACAACCATGCTCCCTCCTTCCTCTCCAACCATAACCATCCCCTTTCCCGGAGCTCTTCATCGAAGAAAACCGCGATCATCCACCATCGATCCGGAGTTAGAAAAACTATTCTCGGACATCGTCATTGAAATCCCACTCTTGAAAGCCCTCGAACAAGTTCCAGCCTTCTCCCGATTTTTGAAGGACAAATGCACACCAAAACGAAAATCCAAAGGAAAAAGTAGAAGGAATAATGAAGATATTGAAAGACATGTGCTCCCTCAAGCAACAACCAATGCCATCTCCCAATTCTTACCCACAAAAAAGAAAGATCCAGGAGCTCCTCTAGTTAGATGCACAATTGGCAAATTAACCTTCAACCACACCCTGCTAGATAACGGTGCTTCCATCAATCTTCTCCCGACTGCTATTCTAGAGCAATTTGACCTAGGAAAACTGAAACCTGTCTCAATGACTTTGCAAATGGATGATCGATCTGTAAAAAGACCAAAAGGACTACTTGAGGATGTGATAGTTGATGTTCAAGGTCATAAATTCCCAGTTGACTTTGTTGTGATGGATATGGATCAAGCAAATATATTGAGTGAGACACCAATCATACTCGGAAGACCATTTTTGGCCACTGCTAAGTCTCATTTTGATTATGAGATTGGAAGAGTTGAATTTAAAATCAATGGTCAAGTCATTCCAGTAGACCTGGTCTCCCCTACTTCCATTGAATCTGAGACCGAAGAATGTGGTTGGATAGAAAGATGTGATGTTCTCAACATTCAAAAAGACTTTGCCCCCATCCATCTCACCAAGGATCCTTTAGAGGTTAGTCTGAACACCTCTAGATCCACTTACAAAAACACTTTCCATGAAATTGCCACCTACAATCTGAATCTTGCACTAGAAGCTCCACCAAGCCCTATCACCGGACAAGAAATTGAGGAGCTTGATAATGCCTGGGACACATTAGACTCTGAACTCTCATTGACCTCAACCATGATCATGCCCATGATGGAACCACCATTTGAGACTATTTCTATAATAGACTCAGGAAACATTACAACTCTGAATCCATCGACAAACACTGTTGAATTAAAACCACTACCCAAAAATCTGAAGTATGCTTTCTTGGATGATGCCCACACTCTACCAGTCATTATCAATGCCAACCTAAATCATATGCAAGAGAGCCAACTAATGGAGGTGTTGAAAAAGAATTCTCAGGCTATTGGTTGGAAAATAACTGATTTGAAAGGAATAAGCCCGACATTCTGTACACACCACATATATTTGGAGAATGACAGTAAACCCTCTCGAGAAATGCAAAGGCGGTTGAATCCTAATCTACGAGAGGTTGTGAAGAATGAAATATACAAGTGGTCAAGTGCCGGCATCATTTATCCGATAGCTGATAGTCCTTGGATTAGTCCCCTCCAGGTTGTCCCCAAGAAAGCTGGATTAACAATCGTGAAAAATAAGAAAGGCGAGGACATACCTACCAGAGTAGCCACATCTTGGAGAGTCTGTGTAGATTATAGGAAACTCAATAAGGCTACTCGAAAAGATCATTTCCCATTACCATTCATTGACCAAATCATTGAGAAGCTAGCCGGAAAAGAATTTTTCTGCTTTTTAGATGGATATTCCGGCTACAACCAAGTTGCCATAGCACCGGAAGATCAAGACAAAACCACATTCACTTGTCCTTTTGGGACTTATGCATTCCGACGAATGCCTTTCGGATTATGCAATGCCCCTGCCACTTTTCAAAGATGTATGATGGGTATCTTTGCTGACATGGTTGGTGATTTTATGGAGATATTTATGGACGATTTTTCAATTTTTGGAGACTCTTTTGAGGAGACACTCGGATTTTTGGACAAAGTCTTACAAAAATGTATTGAGGTGAACCTGATCTTATCTTGGGAGAAATCACATTTCATGGTGAAACAAGGAATTGTGTTGGGACATATCGTATCGAAGAAAGGGATAGAAGTGGATCCATCGAAAATTGAGACCATCACCCACTTAGGTCCACCCGTGAATATCAAGGGTGTTCGATCCTTCCTAGGTCACGTCGGTTTTTACCGATGATTTATCAAGGATTTCTCAAAAATCTCCCGCCCTCTCACCAAACTACTGGAAAAAGATCAAGACTTCACGTTTACTGAGGATGCTTTTGAATCTTTCAAAACCCTGAAGAAAATCATCACTGAAGCACCCATCCTACAACCCCCAGATTGGAACTATGAATTTGAGATCATGTGCGATGCATCTGATTATGCTGTGGGGGCAGTATTGGGTCAAAGGAAAGATGGGAAACCTTATGCCATTCACTATGCCAGTAAAACTCTGGATGATGCTCAGAAGAACTACACTGTGACTGAGAAAGAACTTTTAGCTGTGGTATTTTCTTTAGAGAAATTTCGATCTTACATCCTAGGATCCCACATCATCATCTACACAGACCATTCGTCTTTAAAATATCTCTTCACGAAAACCGATGCTAAGCCTAGACTCATTAGATGGGTATTACTGCTCCAAGAATTTGATTTAGAGATTCGAGATAAAGCCGGAGCAAAGAATGTCGTGGCGGATCATCTTTCAAGACTCCCTTCCTCAAACACAGACACAATCCCCATCTCTGACACTTTTCCAGACGAAAGTATCATGTCTGTTTCTCAACTCCCTTGGTATGCCGACATCGTCAATTACATCGTCACTTCCACATTTCCTGATGATTGGCCAAAACATAAGAAAGGCAAAACCAAAGCACAAGTCAGATACTATCACTAGGAAGATCCTTTGTTCTTCAAAGAGGGTACAGATTTAATATGGAGACGATGCATCCCCGAATCTGAAGTCAACCATGTCCTAACTCACTGCCACACTTCTGGGTGTGGAGGACATCACTCAGGGAAGTGCACAGCCGCAAAAGTCTTACAATGCGGTTTCTACTGGCCCACACTCTTTAAAGATGCCCATCATTTTGCTCAATCTTGTCCTGCCTGTCAGACCAATGGGACAATAACCCGTCGTAACATGATGCCCCTCCAACCCATGCATATAGTCGAGATCTTTGATACTTGGGGAATAGACTTCATGGGACCTTTCACCACATCACATGGCTACCAACACATTCTTCTCGCTGTTGATTACGTCTCTCGTTGGGTAGAAGCCATTCCCACTCGTGCTGCTGATAGCACAACCGTTGTCAAGTTCTTGAACGACCTATTCTCTCAATTTGGATTGCCAAAGGTGGTCATTAGTGATGGAGGGACCCACTTTCTGAATGCTTCAGTCAAGAATTTACTCAAGAAAAATGGAGTCGAACACCGTGTCTCAACTACGTATCACCCACAGACTAATGGAATGGCCGAGCTGTCAAACCGAGAAATCAAGACCATCCTCCAGAAAATTGTTCGCTCTGATCGTAAAGACTGGTCCCAACACTTACCCGCTGCTCTCTGGGCCTACCGCACCGCTTTCCGTACACCCTTAGGTATGAGCCCATTTCGGTTAGTCTATGGAAAGCCGTGTCACCTACCTGTAGAGGTCCACCACAAATCACTCTGGGCAGTCAAGAAATGCCATCTGGATTATGATGAGGCTGGGAAGAGACGAGTATTGGACTTATCTGAACTTGAAGAATTGAGATCACAAGCCTATGATAACAACCTGCTTTACAAAGAGAAAATCAAGTTGTGGCACGATGCCAATATTTCGAGGAAAACTTTCAAGGAAAATCAGAAAGTGTGCAAAACGGAAGTTAATTCCAGGAAAACTGAGATCGAAATGGAAAGGACCATACATTGTAACTCAAGTATTCAATAATGGCTCGATAGAAATTTCTGACCCAAACACTAAAGCCACTTTCAGAGTCAATGGTCAAAGACTAAAACCCGTTGTTGAACCATCTGGTCCTATGCCTGTTTGCACAACATACCTTTTGCAGGAAAAATGAACCATCACATCGCCTAGCTAAGGCGTTAAATCATGCACTCTCGTGAGCCTCCCCTCACATGTATCTTTTTACCGCTCGCATGTTTATTTTCACTGCATTGCATTAGATAAGTATGGGGGTACTCCTCTGCATTACATTCCAAAAAACAAAAAAAACAAACAAAAAAAAACACACAAAAACAAAAATACATTTCACATCCCTTTTGATCCTCCTATTGCACATTATCTTCACCATGAGGACATGGTTTCTGTTAAGTATGGGGGGGTGTCTGCATAGTTTTTCAAAATTGCATACTCTTACAAAAAAAAAAAGAAAAAAAGAAAAAAAACTCTCTTTTGCAAAAATTCCCCTAAAAATATTTTCAAAAGCAAGAAAACCACCAAAAATACATCCTTCCTAGTTTTATCCTATTTTGAGAAATCAGATCTTCACTACATAAATCATAGACTGAGGTTGAGTTGACCCTAATCCACTAAACTTCATCAGAATTTCACTAGGCATGAGTTCTTAAACTTTCTTCAGGTTCATTTGGACTTTATTCTCTCAGTTCCACTAACTCTACTGGTGAATGAACTTCTGTATCTAACTAGATCACCTGAGCAACTAGTAGCACTCTTAAACTCTTCAGTGGATATTAAACAACTGCACATTGCACTTAGCTTGAGTGAGTTGAGTTTACGAGATACAATTACAATCTAGTTGAGGTGAGGAGTTGTCCTCTTGGTTGTGCCAATGCCTGAACCTTATCTATAGTCAGTGAAGGAACCTGACTCACGAGCAACATGATCTCTCTAGTCCAAGTGTGTCAGCAATTAAGCCAGTATCGTGCCTCCAAAGATAATATTAAGCCGATACTACCTCTTGATGCCAAAACCCAAGACAAAAATACCACAAAAAGGCATATCACAATACAAATGCCAAAAACCACCAATCATGCAATGATGTGCAAAGCAAAAGCATGGAAAGAAGACCACCAAATAACCCTTCTCCACCAAAAGCCGTGGTAGCAGCCCAATGATGCTACCTAATTTTTTAAAAGAGGCCCAAAGAGGCCTAGGGTTATGCTCTGCAAAAGGAAAAGAATGAGAGCAATGGACCAAAGCGGTCTACGGAAAACCCCGAAATTAAGTCCCATTCTCCAATAAACTATGACCTATTTTTTTTCTATGCTGACATACTTGGGTGAAAGGAGATTATGCCTGAATCTAGGTGAGGACTGAGGCTATTTGTATAGGGAATCATTCGGTACCTTGATAGATTGTGTTGTTATCTCGTTCTCTTGACTCACGAAAGCTAAAACTATCACTAACACTGTTTATATCCACTCAAGGTCAAAGAGAATACATGTTTCTTAGGGATGAGCTGACCTGATCGACTTTCTGAAACCATGTTTGATTTTGTTGGAACTGAGAGGCTGTTGAAACTACAAAACTCGAGTCAAGTTGACTATTCAAATAAATCATTAATCCATGGGTCAACTCCACTTAGGTTTGTGCATCTGTGTGGTTAGGATCTGAAAACTCAAGACTTTGTGGGTATGTCTGCTGCAAACCCTCACCCAATCTATCTTGGCTATTTTCCTTCATTGTTTCTTATCTTATTCTTGCTCGGGACTAGCAAGACTTAAGTATGGGGGTATGATGATTACAATATACACAGAGATAATATGATCAAATTATTTGATATACAACTTTAATGATGGATCTATAAACTCCAATTTCACATAATCTATATTCCTTACTTACAGCAGACAAGATATCTACAATTGCACATAATCTCTGCATAAATCAACCGATCATGATTTTCTAATCAAGAAAAATGTTTTCAAAAAAATATATCGACTACATATTTCATTCCTAATCATTCTTGTCAAGTCACCTGAATATAACTTAACTAATTATCTGCATGAATTAAGCAAATCATATGGAAATGAATTGGGTATATATAGCATTAAATATAACACATTGATTTGACTCTACAAAACCTCACTTTTTATTGGGAAGAAAATGGAAGGGAAGATAGTATAAATTGACCACTCATTATAGCCTGGATAAAGCCCACAGTTTTTGTTGGAAAGAAATGGAGAGGGGGAATAGTGCAAAAGTTCCTCTCTTTAATATCATGCATGTGCACCAATTACCCCTCCCCTTTCCCATGCATAGAGCCACCATACCACTCCCTTCCCCATGCATAAGTTGCACCTTACGTACTTCACCCATTCCCTTCCCCATGCAACAATTATATTTTTGTCTTTACTCTCTCTTTATTTGCATAGCATGGAGCCGCACAATGCAAGGATAAAAAGGCCACTCACGTACTCACCCTCTCCCCATTCTCATACTCACTCACGCACTCTCTCTCTTTCCCTCATTTTTCTCTCTACGTAACTACCCTCTCCCCCATTCTCATTCTCCCCATTCACAGACTCTCTCTCGCACTCTACTCCCTCTCTCTCGTTTTTTTTGCTTTGCAGGTACAAAGATAGCCAGCCGTTCTCCTCCTCAAGGTGCAACTCCAACCCGCACCTCCGGCAACCCGCAGCTGCGCACCCCTTCTTCTCGGACGTCCTCCAGCTTGCGACGCATGCCCAGCACTCCTTAAAGACCCTTGTGCACTGCCGCGCACTACTCCCCTCTACCGTGCTTCCCCGAGCGTGCCCCCACGCTTCAGCCATCCTCCGGCAAGCAGGCACTCCGCAACGACCTCCCGCACTCTCCAGTACTGGTCGCGCACCTCTGCGCACTCCAGCGCACGGCTTCCTGTCGTGACGGCCATCTCTGCGTCATTAGCCACTATCATCCAGCGGCTCCCCCGTACGTGCAGCAACATCCGTTAACCAGTATCCTTGCGGGGCTGGTCACCATCTTCTCCTCCGCGCGCCAACAATTCTCGCTCCAACCGGCATTCGTCTTCCTCAGATTATTCTCGCCCCGGCTACTCCCATCGGCAAACAACAAGCCTCCTGCGTGCATGAGAACAATTCTATCTCTCTTTCTTCATTTGCTTCACTTTATTTATATGGCTATTGCACTTATACCCTTGAACTCATCTTCTAATTCATCTCAAGTATAACTTTTTGTTTCTACATTGATTAGTTGCAAGCATTAGATCATGTCTTTAACGTCCTCTCTAATTGCATCTACATTTTTTACATATCATTACATGTGCTGAAACATCATTTTAAAACACTAGGAAGCATCTCTGTTATTTTTAGATAAGTTCGATCAAGTTTGACACCCTCTAAAAAAATCATCATCATCATCATATCTCATTTCAGCGGACTAAGATTGGAATCAAGTTTTAAATGTCGAATTAAAATTGCGAATTTGTTTAGTCTCTGTGGATTCGAACCTCTACTTGCCGTATGCATTTTATATGTCTCCATTGTGCTCGTAGTTGTATTTTATTTGTTTGATAACGGTTTATCGTGGGAAAACAACGACTTGATAAAATCATCATTTTAAACCACGTAAAACCTTGTCAACAATAATCCCACCGGAGTATGTATATAGTGCAATAAGCAAAGCTTGAGATTCATGATCCACCTTATGTAGCTTGCAGCAGGGAGACTTGGCTACACTGGTCAAGCTCCCAAGGATACATGGCTACACTGGCCATGGTCCATTTTCTTCTTCCCCCTCTTCTTGAGCCGGTTGAACTTGAACTTAGAAGGGAATACCCCGCTCCTCGAGGAAAGAGTGGCCAGATTGGGGTCATAGAGTTACCTTGTTGGGGAGGGTTGTCAAGTTGCCATTTCTGAGGTGGAGAGCTTATACATTCACATTCACAGTACAAGGAAAGATTCATGGTCTTCAGGGTTTGTGTTTGATGACTTGTTCTGATCTGGATTATTGAAGAGTCTTGATTAGAGATTAGTGGAACTTAGAGGCTGTTGAGTTTTAAGCTTAAGTCCAAATAAGGTTCCGACACATTAATAACCCAAAGATCTGATTGAGCTCCATAATTCAATTTAATGAAGGCAAGTTTAATATTCAACCTTGATCCATGTGCATTCTCCTCTTTTTCTTTTTCTTTCTTTCTTTTTCTCTTCTTTTTCAAATAAATGTTTGCTAAGGGACTAGCAAAGTTAAGTATAGGGGGGTGATGAATACTCGTTCATCACTCTTTATTCTTATATTTTAGCTACAAAAAACCTTTGCAAATACATGTAGATATGGGTAAATACAAATAATTACCAAAAGCATGCATTGTGTAAAAACTAATAATTAGCATGTTTTTGTGCAAAAATAAAAGAATAAAGATTAAAAAGAAAAAGAGGGAAATATTTAGAATAAATATTGAGCAACCTAATCCCAAGGGAGGTCTCAACATGGGCCTGACCGCAGCCAAAGTAGAGAGAGATAGGGAGCTCATGTGTGTATATATACCTGTAAATATTACAAAAATATTTTCCTCCAAAAATAGAATAAAGTGGGCTTGTGTATATTTGTATATATTTATACAAAATCAAAACAAAAATTGAAAAATTAAAAAGAAAAATAAAAACATTCACATGTAGATATTCACCTTGTACATAGACACCTTATCTATATTTATTTCACCTTATAAATAAATAAATTAAAATCCCTAAAAATTTGTATATATTTTATCTTTTATATTGTAAATAAATAAAATAAAAACTACAAAAACAAAAATCAAATAAAAAGAACAAAATTTAAAATCAAAAATAACATTGTACATATACCATGTATATAGATGTATATATATCTATTTATTAACCCTTGTAAGTAAATAATAAAAATAAAATAAAAATACCCTTTTATTCCTAATGTTATGCTATAAATAAATAAAATATAAAATGGGAATAAAAATGCACAAAAATAACTAATTAAAAATCAAAAATCAAAAACCTATATTGTACATATACCTATATATAGCTCTATAGTGTACATACCCTATTTTTATTTCGAAAAATTAATTAAAAATCAAAAAAATAGAAAAAAAATAAAATAAACATTTTTTGTATTTTGAGTTTTTAATAATTCGGCCATCTCCTATTTTAAATCGATTTTCCAAATCATTTCCAGGTGGTTGATTCTCATTGGTCCACAGGGGATGTTGACCCCCCGGTCAACTCCCCCCTGTGGACCACTTCCCACGGGTCGTGACGCCCGACCCGACTTTCTCGATTTTTCGCGTCACGACCCGACCACCATACCCGCAACCCCCGAGCTCCGATCGTCCCCCTTGCATCCGAGATCCTCGCCGATACATCCGCGTGGGGATCCGCGCTTCGCGGAACCCTGCCCGAGCCTTTCTTCTCGGACCTGCACCCATACTTAAGCCGAGCTCCGCCTCCATTTCATGCATCTTTGGCTCATTCGCATTCCACCCAGTGACCTCCAACGCCTCCGCGAGAGTGACAGCTCGCTCCAGGCGTTGTTGCAGCGAGGAGGGAACACCTTGACCACTGATCCGGTGTCTTCGCGCCGCCGTGCTCCACCTGAAGGTAGAGCTCGAGCCTCGAGCCTCGACGACCCATGAGGCGATGACCCAGAGCTCCCTGAGCTCAAGCCCAGTCGACCCATCCGCCCAGGTAGCCGTAGTTTCCTTTCCTTTTCTTTAATTTCACATTACGCCCAAATCTCCCCGTCACCTTCGAGCTTCGATTCCGCCCACACGAGCCACCTATTCGATCATCGGAGCACCCCCTCACGATCGCCTTCTCCCCGCGCACCTTCTCCACCCCTTCATCCAACCCAGCTTGCACATGAGCTGGGAGTCGAGTTCCTCCACCGTCGCATCGCCAGAACTCGCACGCCTCGCCGCACCGACCACCTTCACCCCTGCTTACAGGGTCGAGGCACTTTGCCCTCGACCCGCGAGTTCTTTGCACATCTTTGCAGGTCCCAGGAAGCCCATCTGAGGGCTTCGACATCCAGGTGCAGCAGTTCAACCTCCGCCGGACTCGCCTGAGCTCCCCAGAGCTCCGTCGAGTCATCGGAGGGTGCCATTCGACGCGGAAGGCCCTCACGCATCTTCTCCGATCGTCAGTGGCCCGCGAGGAGGACTTCAGCGCACACACGAGCTCGGCGAAGTTCGCCGGCGATCAGTTCGTCCTCCATCCTCCGCAACCGTCCGATCGCTCTTCAGCTCCAGTTTGCATCACAACCGTCCACGTCAGGAGCCGCCACCACCGTTCAATCCTTGGAGGAGCGATCCAGACCGTCGGCTCAGCGAGGCTTAGCCACAACGCCTCATACCCGTCCGATCCACCACGTGGCGAGGCCCCAGCCGTTCGATCAGTGCTGAGGGATCCTTCTGAGGCGCCACCCTTCCCTCCACCGTCCGATCTACACATGACAACCATCCGTCCCTCGATTTAATAAAGGGGTAATTGCTCTTAGGCCCCCCTGTTTGTTTTATTTCGTAGTTAGTACTGTAAATATAGCTTTTAGTTGTTTTTATTTTGGTACATTTGCATTTGGGACCTCGTACTTAGTTTATTTGCATGTATGCCCCTGCCTGTAGTGGATCACGTGCATCGACACGTGTTTATTTGGGTTATTTGCATGTTTAGCCTTGTTGTTCTAGGGTGTTACTGAATGGAATGAAAGTTTTTATTAATTGCATATATACCTCTATGCGTGGTTAATTTGCGCATGTACTTGATTTAATGGGTATTTTACACTGAGGCCCCTGGACTTTTAGTACATGTTATTAAATAGTCCAGGAACCTTAGTTTCTTTGCAATTAGGTCCCTGAGTGCCCAAGTCAGATGACTCGCACGTGTTTTCTTGGAAAATTTGCACCGGACCCCTTGGAACTTCTACTATTTGCGTACATGTCCCTGTGCATTGTACCTTAGTTTTGATTTTTAATAAAATAGCAAACTAACTCCAAATGTGATGAAAATTAAATACATGGCTCATGTCACAGTGTAAAATTTTCTCCTATTTTTGGAGACATTTTTGATTTCATTTACTATTTTTAAAAAATCAAAAACACGCATTTTCTTTACCGTCTAAGCTTTAAAATCACAAAAAAAATTATTAAAACATCTTCAAAAATTCTAAAAAAATTAGATTTTGTTTTTTTGAGTTGTTTGATTTTCTGACCAATTGTGGTCATTTTTTAGCTTTACAAAACTCATAAAAATTGAAAAACACTAAAAACTCTATAAAAATTCTAATAATTAATTGCAAAATCCAAAAATAATAATTCCAGTGCCTAAAGTTTCCTTATATCTTCTAGTTTCTAGAAAAATTACCTTCAGACCTTGATAGGGCTTTATCTATTTTATATTGGCCCTCCAAGCCTGACTGGACAGCACCTTCATATTTCTATCTTGTTTGATTTTTAGAAAATTAAATAAAAATCAGAAAAATACCAAAAATTAACCAAAAACAGTAAAAAATATAAAAACATAAAAATATTTTTATTTGGATTTTTGAGTGATTTTTGAGTGCTTTAATAATTGTTTGTATTGGTTGGTTTTATTGGTTTCTTTATTTTCTTTATTAATTAAAAATCCAAAAAAAAGACTAAAAATCCACCAAAAATAGTTGCCTTTTATTTTATTTCTTTTTTAGACTACTTCGTCGGCCGCAAGGCCATCACGTGCTCCTTGTGTTCGACCTTGGTCGCTATACCGGGTTAATATAATAGCGAGACCGCTACTTGAGCTTATTTGATTTTTGTCCGATTTTGGTGGTCTATTTTTCTCGATTGATCACCCGAGTGATTGAGGTCGCAACGACCGCTTGAGACATACCTGATTCACCTCGCTCGCTCGGTTTTGTGGTCATCAGTGCGTAAGAGTGTATGGAGTAATGTATGGGTGTGTTTGGACATGTATGCAAGTGTTTGAGGAATATGGCTATGCATATGGGTGTGTAAGAATGTACGGTGAAATGTGGGCATGAATGTAAGAGTGTGTGGGGGTGTATGGACATGCATGCAAGTGCGAGAGGAATTTGGGTATGCATGTAGGTATGGAGCAATGTATAGATGTGCTTGGGCATATATGCAAGTGTGTGAGGAATATGGATATGTATGTAGGTGTATATGCGAGTATGGAGAAAGTATAGGAATCATATATGGGTGTATTTGAGTATGTGTGCAAGAGTGTGAGGAATATGGGCATGCATGTAGTTGTGTAAAAATGTATAGAGGGGTATGGGCATGTATGGAGGGTATGGGCATGTATATAAGAGTGTATGGGTGTACTAGGGCATGTATGAAAGTGTGTGAGGAGTATGGGTATGCATATGGGTGTGTAGGAGTGTATGGTGCAATGTGAGTATGAATGTAAGAGTGTATGGGGGTGTATGGGCACGTATGAAAGTATGAGGAATTTGGGAATGCATGTAGGTGTGTAAAAGTGCATTGAGCAATGTATGAGTGTGTTTGGGAATGATGCAAGCGCACGAGGAATATGGGTATGCATATGGGTGTGTATGATGGTATGGAGAGAGCATAGGAATAATGTATGGGTGTATTCAGGCATGTATGCAAGAGTGTGAGGAATATGGGTATACATGTAGGTGTTAAGAGTGTAGGGATGGGTATGGACATGTATGGAGGGGTATGAGCATGTATGTAAGAGTGTATGGGTGTATTAGGTCATGTATGCAAGTGTGTGAATAATATGAGTATGCATAAGGGTGTGTAAGAGTGTATGAAGTGGTATGAGCATGTATGGATGGGTGCCGACATGCATATAATTAAGTGTATGAACAATTGAAAACTGGGATTTCAACCCATTCAAATGGGTCTAATGTGTTATCCAAACATTTTTTTGAGAGATCGATGTAAAGAGGGGGGAAATTTTATACACTATATTCACATTTTTGGTGCATAAAGGTTACTAGGAATGTAGTGAATCAGTCAAACGAGTCAAATACACGGTTATTGTGTATTATCGTAAGATATGTGTACATCTTATTTAATCATGTATATACAACATGTATATATACATGATTTAAGGTTTGTGTATATTACAAAATGTATACTAACTTTCATTAGTTCAGAGGTCCCGAGCTGGGGGAATCCTTAGTAATTTCGATGCATACACTATGAAGATATTCATGTCATATAATATTTGTTTTTGCTAATTTTCTATAACATAACTGCAATACTCTCTGATATACCAAATTGATCTTTTAAATGTTTATTAATGCATTCTTATTATTATTAAGCTTTTATAGGTTAATTTAGGAGGTTTATTAGAGAGGTACATGGTTATGCTACTGAAATTTATTAAAGAATAAATCTTATATGCAAGGAAAATCTATATAGTGTCTACATCAAAATCATCGAGGACGGTCAAAACTAAAAATAAAATAAAATATTCTTTCCTTATCTCATCTTAAGTATTTTGGTATGTGTGTCGGAGGATAAGTCTAACTATGGTTACGTAATAGGTGATCGAGATTAATGTATGTAGCAGATGTGGCATTTGTAAGTGATGAATAAATCTCAAGATATCCTTAAGTTATAGGTTAGACGGTGGACCCTACTCATAGTTGGATGTACAATCATTTGGATCATGATGGTTCTGTGAGCGAGATATTCTTACATGGTGTGGAAGGCTTCCTTAGGTTTACTTACGCTAAAGGGTCGGGGATTGTTGACAAATAAGGAAATATCATGTGTCCCTGCAAGAAGTGCAATCTACTGAAGAAGGCATCAATGAACATCTCGCAGAACACATATGTAGAAAGGGGTCTGTCGACAATTATACAACATGGCATGCACATGGCGAGAAGAGGCATTCTTGTGTTGAGAGTGATGATCGTCTTGAAAATATGTTTGCCCAAATGGATAGACTTCACCAAATCACCTATATTTATTCTCTTATGTCTAGTTTGATCTACAACGAGGAGTTCAGGTAGACTCCAGGCATGATATGGTTGAGGTCATTTTCATTAGATATATAAGTTTGAGCCCTTTGTCCTAGTTTCTCAATTTAAGAAAATATGCTACGTGACTCAAGTGGGTAAAAAGAGAAAGAGAGATGGCTGACATACTCTATTAAAAAGGATGACTCACGTGTACATTGATACTAGTGTCATCACTAAAGCAAGTTTCGATGGGCTTACTAGTTTATGAACGAGAACATCCACAACAAATGCCTTTACTATATGCATAATGGTTAGTGAAGGCAGCATCACATTTTATTAAATGTTTATTTCTTTCTCATTGATTTGTTATTCAATGCTAATTATATAAATTATATTTATGCAGTGACAACGATGATGAGAGGAGGAGACTCTTCCTCCAGGAGAGGCAGCTCTGACAGACGTGGTGGTTCTGGCGACCGACGACCGCCTTCCATCCATGCATGACGGTAATATTTTTTTATAAATATGACATATTTAATATAAAATTGACATTATTATTATTGTTGTTGTTGTTTTATAATTATGCAACGATTTGTTGTGCCATTGATTTCAAGCTACAACAGGAAGATCATGGGACCCAGAGATGAGTACATTCATTCAGAAATGCATCTCTCTTGGGATGAAGGTGTCCGCGCACCTTCTCCGATATGTGAAGCCTACTCCGATCCATCATCCCCTTCCAACGGACATCAGCATACTCCACAATCTTCAGACCATGAGGGTGAGACGATGTCGGATGTGGAGGATGTACGTGACACTCCTACCATGGCTCATCCAACCACCTCTGCATGCGTGTCCCAAGCCCACCATCGCTTCTTGGAGCTCCTGCCTAATGGGTATATCTTCTTTGACTAAATTTCTGAATTTACATATTATTTCTAATCTACTATGTCAAACTTATTTATACTATGAAGTTGACTGATACAACTATATACTAAAGTGTCAACATAATGTAGCGAAGGAGTTGTGCAAGGCCAGGAAGAGATTCCCGGATTGTTAGGACTACAGATAAACTCGTATGAGTCTGTTTGATCAGTCAAGGATCTTGAATGATGTTTACGTAGGTAATTTATTCATATCTGTTTAAAGTCCTTTTGGCTCATGTATGTTTGATAAAAATACATTTCAAACCTCTCAAAGCCCTCGATCTTGATGGTTGCATCATATAGTTCTGTAAAAAAAGTTATATGGCAAATTTATGACTTTATCAAACCAAATTCTAGTTTGTAAAAATAATTTGGTTTACTATTTATTAAAATGAAAATCAATAACATATGTTTTTCCCATTGTATTATATTATTGAAATCCTCTATCATTTAAAAATATCTTTAAGATTTAATGGCATTTCTACTATTCTTAAACATATTTATATCCACTCAATCTATTTTTATTTATTTCCTAATTTCTAAAAGACTCTAAAAATATAAAACCCATGAAAATACATCCAGAAATTCCTTTTCTAAATTAAAAACCCAAAAATGTCGTACTTTGTTTATCTTTATTTATTTATATTACATCCTATTTAAATTTCTTAAGACACAAAAAAATCTAAAATCCTTTACATAAATTTTGAACCTTTTTTAGAAAACTAATTAAATATCTTTAAAAAACTATAAGTAAAAGTAACACAAAAATAAAAAATCTCATAAAAATATTTAGAACCACAAACCCCAAATATGCCTCTTCGGAGTCTATTGTTGCACCCGTAACTCTAAAAACTGAGTCATTTCACTACACATAACTAGGTAGCTCTTTAAGTTTGCCTCATTGAGTTCAACCTTTGAAATTTCCCAAGAAAGTCCGCATACCTTCACTACTATCTTTTATTTTGAGTATTGCATTCTTTATACTATACTAACACATTGATTCCTTGGAACTAACATTTAGAGAAAATAACGGATCAAATGGTGCCATTGTCAAGGAGGCACAACTACCTAGGTAGTATTGTTACATATATTTTATGAGATTTTTTGTGCTTAACATCTTTTCTAAATTTCATTTTTTTAGTTTTTACATTTAATTTATATTATTTGCATTTGGGTAGGTATTTTTTATAGGGATATTTACACCCATAATCCTGAGTAATTTTGTAATTACAATCATAACCCCACGTGATCATGAATTACACCCATGACCATCAATAGTGTTGAACTCTTACATCCATATCCCCGTGTCAACTTCCATCAATTTTTTTATTAATTATGATATAATCTGACAAATATTTTACATTTTCTACCCTTGAATTTCTCATTATTTACAAATGAGACATTCCTCCTCCAGCCCTCCAACCTGCCCCCTCGCCGACCATCTCCTCCTCCAGCACCCCATCCCCCGATGTCGACCACCTGGGCATTGGAGAAGGAACTGGAGGGTTAGGGTTTTTTATTTTTTTCTGAAATATTTTAATAGTCGTTGGATATACCATTGGTTAATTAAGCCAATGATGTGGTTTGGTTAACGGAAAAACTAACATAGGGTTATAGGTGTGAGACGGAATGATTGCCCAGGGTTTCTCATGTAATTCACGATTACGCGGGTTATGATTATAATTATGAAATTACTCATGGTCATGGATGTAAATATTCCTTTTTATATGGGTGTTTAGCATGCTTGGTTTCCTCAAAAGCTATGCAAACCGGGTGAGATACGCATCTGCGTGGTCTTCACGTGGATTGATCGAAGGGAAAGAGTTAGTATGCCTTAACTTAGATTTATTTTAGAACTTGTAAGTATTTTCATGGAATTACACACATATATGCATTATTTTTTAATTTATCAATTAAAGTTATAGAGTGTTATTCTATAGATACAAGTTATATAAGTAAAAAAATTGAAATAACTAAAAAAGATATTGTAGAAAATAATTCTGATTTTTAAAAGTTTTAGGTTGTATTGAGATTACTATACAATAAAAAGTCCAAAACTCAGCTTTTTATTTCTAAGACTTTCTATTTTTTGGTATCTCGGTTTATGTTCTTAATTCAAGAAGAATTTTAAAAGTGAGTTTGGTTGATTTTGAGTTGTAAAATTTTAAATGAAAATGAAAATTTTGATTTTAACTATACTAGGCTTTTGAGTTATTTCTTAATTACTTTAATTAGGATTTTTGTGATATTCTTCATGGGTGCTACTTGTTTTATATTAAAGGATATTTAAAAAAATAATTCAATTTGACTTCCATGTAGATGAACTAGGGCTATAAACAAGTTGACCTTATTTCTTTCTAATTTAATTTTCTTTATATTCCTTTTTATCCCATAAGCTATTTTAACTTACTTTTAGGGTTAGGATGATAAAATATAATTCAAGAAATTATCTTTTTTTCTTGGTTTTCTTCTTAGCATTCATTTCGAATATATGTTCAATGAACTTCTATTTTTCATTTTATTTTCTTTTTTATTTCTTGTGTGTTTTTTTCTTTGCTAATTTAAACAATATTATATTTTAATATCTCTCTGTGTTGAGATTGGATTTAAAACAGAATAATGATGATGAGCATGCCAATCAGTATTGAGAATGAGTTGGTTGCTATGGAGATTTGTAGGTACATTTTTAGGTTTGAGAACCACTTTCCTTACTGTAATCGAAGATCGCCACTCCACACTAATAAACATCGAAAAAACCACGCGCATCTCCATTACATCATCTAGAGGCCATGTGGTTTAATGCAAGCAAGAGAGATTGTGTACCTTGTGAGTCAAACAATGCCAATACCTATCTAGGAATAGATTGAGTAAAGTACACAATTTCTAGATTAAATTGGAATGCTACATACATACCTTGGAGATCAAAACGCAATAGACCTCATATTTTGCTCGTTTAATTGGTGCATGATATCATTGTTGGTCAAAAATAAATAAATAAATAAAGGTGAAAGTGGTTTATAAAAATACAAACAATATCGTATCTACGGACGGAAAGAAAGCCAAAAGTGTTTATGTGGGAACCAACGACAAAAGGTCTAAAGATAACTTTACACGGAAGGTTATCTTTTATGAAAGATAACTATTTGTTAACTTCGATTCGTGATGGATCCCACATTCTACAATTTAAGTCCAATAATTTCTTTAAAAAAAAGTAAAGTTAATATTAGTCAAATTTGAGTTAAGTTAAAAAGAGGTCCCTCATCTACGTGTTAATCTCTTAGTTTGATGGATTCGATATAGTAGTCCATTGGCATTATTATATTCTGATCAAATGTTTCACATTATCGAGAATTCTTATGCAAGCCCTCTGATTTAACGACACTCGCCAAGGTATTAAAAATAGGATCGGATATTGAATCGGTCAGTCTTTGATTTGGTCCAATCGAGTCCGACCGTCGGTCCAAATCAATTGAACCAGTGATGATGTCAGCATGACGTCATCATTCCTATCGACTTGGAAAAAATCGGATCGGGCTTAATTTACTGGTCAGACCAGTCGAACCGATTTTTAGAACTGATAAAACCGGATATGTATGTATGTATGTATGTATGTATGTATGTATCATTGAAATAATCATCTAAAATGTCAAATCTTTCAATAAAATAACATGATTGTCTATTTCGAGTAAAACTCTACGAAAGTTCATCACAATTTATAGCATTATATATATATATATATATATGAATATAGTATTGTACTCGTTTATTTATAGTTGCTTCTAGAAAGTTACTCTAAAAAAGTATTGGCACAACTTATATTCCAACAAAGAGAGGGACATGCAGAAGTTAAAAAGGGTACTAGTGATAAAAACCCTATAATTTCATTATTTTACCAAACCATCAAAATTGGGTCAATCCAGATCAACCCGATCCGACCACCCGTCAGTCTCGGTTTTTTTAATTTCTTTTTTTTTGAAATTAATTATACAAAATCGGTTGAACCTTTATTTTCTTTTTTTTGAAATTAATTACACAAAACCGGTTGAACCGACCTAGGCGGGGCCGGTTCCCGATCATACCGGTCCGACCGATCGATCGAGATCGATTTTTTAAACCCTGACACTCGCTACTGACTTTAAGGGTTGTTCAATTCAAGAATAAACAAGAATAAGAATGGAGAATAAAGAGAAAAGGTGTTTATTCTCTGTCTAGCTGGAAAGATAAGAATAAGTATAATAAGATAGAATAAGGGTATGTAAGGTGGAATAAATATAAAAATAAGAGTGGAATAATGTGAAATAATAGGATGTGAATGGAAATAGCCGTACCCTTGGTGATCGGGCAAGAAATCGACCTCTTATTACATTGCTTATTCTCCAAACGAACATGAAGGTGTGAAATATAAAATTCTAGAATTAATGAAATGACAACAAATTGGATTTTGATTTTATTTTGATCAGTTGGATCCAACAGATTACTAAGTTGTCGGGATAATGTTCTTCTGTTATGTCCGAATTTAGGAAATTAGGATACACGCATTATTTTCATATAAATACCACTCCTAGAGTTCAAAATTTTGGCTGGAATTTCAATGTTGTAACGATTTGTTAATTACTTTACATTTTTCATTAAAATACAACGGTAACCTTACGTATACAGAATGCATAATCAGAAGGTTTGATTGTCACTGTAATTCCTAATATTATTTTGCAGAATTGTCATATTTCCAAAGTCGAAATAACAGCAATACTGACGACACATATGCAATTGACCATTATATTAGAAGACTTTAAATAACGTAGATAATATCAATAATGTTAATTTTTCCAATTTAATGAAAACTATAGTACCGCAGCTAACAATATGGCATAGCAATTAAATGTTAGGCACCCAAATTTTGCATCTTCTTTTAACTAAGGATGCAAAAGATATATTGTATCCGAATTTAGAAGGTATCTTTTTTATATAGATTTTTACATATGTAATTGTATCCATTTTAAAATGAATAGAGATAAAATTATCACTTAGATGTATGTATCTGTATATCCATATTTTATATAAATGTAGATCTAGATTTATTTTTAACAATATGTAACATTACTATATACCTTCTTTCACCATATTCGATATAAGCATTAGGAAATAAGTACAATTGATATGTTAAGTTATATCAAGTGTAATCTATCTCATTCATATATATTTGAACTAATCTATAGAGTATTTCTAATTCTCTATATTAATGTTCCATCCGTGTCCGTTTTTTAGGTATATATAGTTTCATGTATGTAGTATCTGCATCCATATTCAAATTTGAAAATACAGCTAATATATGATAACACATATATCTGTATCTATATTCGATTTTTCAAATCCATGTTGATGACATCCAGAAAGCATTTGATGTCTGATATTGGTTTGAAGACAACAATGGATTTGGATTATAAGTTTGAATGTGTGTGTAGGATTTCCTTCTTATAGAACGCAATCCTTCCTGAGTTCAGGCATGCCGACTCTTTTTTATAAAAAAAATGATGACTTTAGTAAAAAAAGTATACAGTTTATATTATAATGTGCATTTTTAATATTTGTATTATAATGTGCAGTTTTGTATGTGGTTTTGTATTTATAATGTGCAGTTATAATACAAATTGTAAACATATTCTACTAAAATACTCGTGTTTTCTACAAAAAAGAGAGCAACCTTCCTGAACTGAAGAAGGACTAAGTCCTATTAGAATTTGAAAGGACCCTATATAGAGAGAGGGGGGAGTGATCCTATGAGTGCCAAAATCTGTGAGAGCATGAGAGCATGAATTCTGGATCATTAGATTTTATCTTCTCTATTGGTCCAGAATGCATTCTGGACCATGTATATTGAATCTAATGGTACAGAATGCATGCTCTCATTTTCTCACAATTTTTTGCTTTCATAGGATCACTCACATGTGTGTGTATGTATGTATATATGTGTGCGCGCGGGCACGCTTGGGTATCCATTGACTTTTCACAGATATCGATGAATACGAGTGCTGACCTTCATTTGGTATGCACATCCAATGCACGAGGTATTGTCAACGGGAAGAGGAATGGGGATTCAAAGGAGAGGCTTTTGTCACACCGACACGAAAGAAAATATTGAACACAAATTAATGTTCCCATTCTGTCTGTCGTTTGAAAGTCTACTACTTGGAGATGTGTCTCCATTTGAAACATATATCTGTCTGTTTCTAGGGATACTCACGCTAGTTCCTATACTAGTTTAGCCTTTTTCCTTTTTCAATGCACCACAGTACGATTACAATCATTAATCATACACATGAAAGAAAGGATACCCATGCATTTATTGACATTCTAGAACCCTGCCACCTATAGTCTTATTTCATGTATTGTAATCTCTCGTCCACCCGCGGAAGGTTTTGAAAACTAAACCGAACCATCGATTCCACCGGTTAAATCAGGATTTCGAAAAAATGGTCTAACCATCTGATTTTTATCAGAAAATAAAAAACAATCGAAATTCAGTTAGGCCGTTTAAATCCGATTGAACCTATTGAACCAAATCATACGTTCAACCATCTATCTTATGACAAAAAATAATTTTCTAATAATTTAATAAAATGCAAACTTTTAAAAACTATTCATAATCTATACTCATTCTACCTCATAGTATATTTATTTGTTTATCTCTTTTTCTTTCACATGTGCCAATGATTCATTATCGCGAGCCCCTTCCTGATATACGAGCATTGCCTCTCTCTTCCCAAATTGTGCATGAAGTTGTCTACTTCCAACAACAACAAACGAAGAGAAGTTATAATAGCCATGCTATGAGAATTAATATATTAATGATACTTGTCATTAATTAGAGTTTAATTAATTTTAAAATTGTTAATTTTATACATCATGCATATATATTTATATGAATTTTACAATATATTTATTATGCATTTTGAGTTTTTTATACATTATATCCCATAACTTTTTAGCAATCTCATTTGTGCTCCTATTTCTTAAAAATCGCACAATATTATCCTTAGTTGGTATAATATACGAGCACAAGTGTACCGATAAAAGGTCACTACGATGCATCCATTTTATCTTAAAAAATGACTAATTAAACCCCTGGCATAATTAAACAAATAAAATTCGCTAATAACTCATCCATTTTATCTTGTATTATATTGTACATTCTTAACCTATAATTAATTATATTTAATTGCTATTATTTGATTTGTAATTATTTCTAATAAAAAACCCCTAAAATTAGGTAGATTAATTGTCTATAAGTTCCTAATCCTTAAAAAGACTAAAAAATACAAAAAACAACTCAAAACCCCAAAATAGGTGTTTTTAACCCCTTAAAAATACCACCAAAAAAATTGATTTTTTGTACAAGTGACCTCTTTTGGCTTTTGTCCAACATGAAACTTGTAGATCTCATCGAGATCTACAACTTTCATGTTTTGACTTTTTCCTAATTTTGTTTCTAACTAATTCTCTTTATTTTTCCTTATTTTCCCAATTTCTGATTTTTCTATTGGGCCATGTGGCGCCTTCTAGGTCGCCTACATGGCCCGTCACTTCTCTGCCACCCGCCGCCTCCTCAGCCATCCGATCCTCCTGCAGATGCTTCCATCTCCACCCTCCATTTGTGTTGCAACCACAACTGTCAGATCTGCTCCTATGATCAAATCTCAGCCACTCTTCACTGCTCCATTCCCAGCCACCCGATCCCACTTATATCCTACGATCTTCGTCGTGCCATGACACCCTTCCTCCCTCCACCGTTGGATGGGGACTTAGCTCCCATCTGACTGCTCACCCCCAACCAAATCTGAGCCACCAGTTCATATATGATCAGATCTTACGCGTCATCTTCTTCCTCATGCGCCTCCCCCTCCATGCGTTATGACTCGCATGATACCCTCCCCCTTCCTATTATGGAACCTTCATCAGCCACCCCCTCCGTGCCATAATTCCACCTCCAGAAAGCTCATTCCTCCCTCTCCCTTGGTAACCCCCATCGACCCTCGCCATCACTCCCAGCCTTCAAGTCGCCTGTTCAAAAACACCGCCATCACCTGAAACCATCGTCTATTCGTCCCTTATAAAATCGACCCCTCCGCCCTCTGTTCACCTTATCCACCATCCAATGGGCTTCGTCCCAGCTTGCTATGTCCCTCCGGTGACATCGGAGGGCGGAAGCCACGACGAAGACGACCGTGAGCCCCGGTGAGATCCATGGCGCCCCGCCATGCTAGCTTCGCCTTTCCGGCGGTAGCTGAGCTCCTCAGAGCGGCTGCCCGAGTCTGAGTGACGACCCGAGGCTCATCTGAGCCTCAACACAAGCCACTTCCTCCGTCGATCGCCTAGCTCCAGCCAGGTAACCTTTTATTTATTTCTTCCTTATTTCCCTTAATTTTCCCGACCTCCTCACTCGCCGCCATCCTCACCTGACCACCTCACGACCTCCGCCCTACCACCAACATCTTCGCCCACTACTCCGCTCACCCTCCTTCCTTCTCCATAGCCCGACCACCCTGCCCTAAATTCCCTCCGGTCGTCGGAGTCGAAGACCAGGTCTTCCATCTCCCTCCGCCCGCATGAGACCTCACTTCCCTCACCTTGCACACTCGCACGCTTCGGCTATAAACTAACTCTGTAGAATCTTGATTGGTCGAAGTTTGCACCGAAGTTCCGATGATGGCCCCAGGCAGCTCGGGTTAAGTAGTATCTACGGTCATTATGACCCGAATCGCAAGGCACGGTCAATCAAGAAAAAAAGATCACAAATTAAAACAATCAAGCTCAAAAATCTAAAGAAGCGGTCTCCGCTATTTATTTAACCTGGTATAGCGACCATGGTCGAACACATGGAGCACGAGCTAAGCCTACGAATTAGTCGAGCAATCAGAGAAAAATAAGCATCTTTTTGGTTGATTTTTTTAATTTGCAATTTTTTATATTTTCTAATAAGAAAATGAATAAAAATGGAGAGGAAATCACACTACAACAATTTTTATCAAGGAAAAAAAGGCTCAAAAATTCAAAACAAAAATATTTTTATATGTTTAAAATATACAAGTATTTTTGGTGATATCGTGGGATTTTCATATTTTTATATAATTTTATAAAAAAGAAATAATGTTAAAATATCAAAATAGTGTACAGCTTGTACTAGAAGGCAACTTTAAAATATCTTAAATGCCCCAAACGTCCTGGTTGAAATTTTATTGTGAAAATAGATGATAATATCTAACTACAGAAATTGAAAACTCATTTTTTGACTTTTGTAGAATTTTTAATGATGTTTATAAGATTTTTGGTCTTTTATGATTTTTAGGGGTTTTATAAAAGATAATGAAACCAAAATGCTAGTGAAATTAAAAGAAACCAAACAAACAAACACAAAGTTTTATAGAATTTTTAGAACTATTTTTATGTCTTTTTTATATTTTTTAAAATAGACAAACATGTTTTTAAGGGTTTTTTATTTTTAGAAAATATCAAATAAAATCAAATTGTGTCACAAAAACTATCTAAAATAGTACACATTAGCAGGAGCTAATGGTAATTTTGGGGGAATTTTTGAAGTAGATTTGGTAATTATTTGGTTTAAAATAAAGCACACAGGTTATAGGAACCTATTTGCAAATAACATAAAGTTCCAGGTTAAACAGTAAAGCACATGTAAAGTCCAGGTGTATCAGTGCAAAATTCCTACGAAAACATGCACATGTCAATCAATCCACGCATAGGGGCATAAATGCAAATCTAGAAAACATTTCAATTAAATATGAACCATCAAAAAGTCCAGGATGGAATATGCAAAAACACCACAGTGCACATGATCATGAACGTGTTTTCAGATAGGGAGGACTAAATTGCAAATACTATAAACCTTAGGGACTAACATGCAAATAGTTCAAACTACAACTTTATTTAACACACTAAATAAAGCATAAAAAGTGCAGGGTAAATAATGCAATATACCCTTGCGGCATTTGAGGAGGGGGTGGATGATGGCACATGGCGCTCACTGAACGAATCTGGAGCATACGACGCTGATCGCTCGGTGTGTCGGATCTGACGCTCAGGGAATGTCACCTAAGTGCGGTGCAGATGTGTCAGGGGATAGTAGATCGACGACTCAAATGCTGCAGCAACGGTCGGCTTTGATGCAAACTGGTGCCCGACTCCTCATCCGACGGTGAAGGAGGATGGTGAATGAACTGGGGGCTGGCGAACTTCGAGCAAGGACAGGCACGAATCCTCTGGACTGATCAAGCCTCCGGCAGGTCGAGCACCCCCGAGGAGGTGCTCCACATCGAGCAGTGGAGTTTGATCATCTTAAGGACGATCGGATGGATGGGAAGCCCGAGCTTCAGCTGGAGCTACTCCGCCGAGCGGCTTGAGGGTCAATAAAGGCTCCTCCGGGTGCGTGGGTACCTGCAATGCAAAGCCAGGACTCAGGGCTATGCGCCGGTCCTGGTTATTGAAGCTAAAAACCAAAGAAGTGGAGGGGGTGAGGTCTGATCTCCGGCGAAGGTGGTAGAGGAGATCTCGGCCCTAATCTCGACCTGAAGGCTGAGGCTAAGGATGATCAGGTGGCGGTGCAAGATGGAGGGCGAGGTTGCGAATCAATCTAAACGAGTGGAAGGGGATGTCGAGGCTCCGACCAACTGATCAGAGCAGATAGGAGTGCAGCGGCAATTGATGAAAAGATCGGATCGAGCGGGAAAATGGAGAAGATATGAGGGTTACCTGAAGATCTGAAAGTGCTCCTGAGCTTCAGGCGAAGATGGCTGACGGGGTAATGGCCTCAACCTCGATACGGAAGGCGGGGGAGGCTGCTCGCGGTGGATCTTCGGCCATGAAGGGTGAGCCTCGTCTTCATTGCACCTAATCGAGTTCCGAGGGGTTCTCCGAGCCGCTGTCACTCAGTTGGAGGTGGCTAGGGGTCGAAATGGGCGCGAGGTATGAGCTACCGCTCCATGGAGGCGGAAGAGATAATTTATAGGCGAGTCGAGGGTCTGGAAAGATCGACGTGAAGCGCCAAACCCTAGAGAGAATCAGATTGGTAAAAGTATCCGTGAGAATGTCGGAGGTACGAGGATTATCGGGTCCAAATCTCGAGGCCAAAAGCGAAAGGATTCGGGCTAGGAAATTTCGAGAAGAGGCTCCGACGAACAGGATCCGGGTCTGACCCGGGAAGAAGGAACCGTTGACCAGCGGTTAACAATCTAGCGACCAATCAGAAAATCAGGATTTACAAAATACTTACAAAATCAATAATTAAAAAAAATGATTTTAGATCAAAAAGTGTATAAAATGGAAAAATAATTTTTATTTTTCAAACTATTTTTCTGTGATTTTTATTTTTTTTCTTGAAAAATAAATTAATCTATATACAATATAGTGTATTATATACATGTATAATATGCATATGTATTTTGTACAATTATTTTTATTTAGTTATTTTTACATAAATACCCTAATTTTATATTTTATTTATTTATAACATAATTTTTAGAGTACAAATATTTTTTATTGTATTTTTATTATTTATCTACATGTATATAATAAATAGAGAAGAACGCATATATACATGTATTTTGTACAAGAGAGAGAGGATTTTATTTTTATTTTTGTTTTATTTTTAGGATTATATGTAAGGAGGTAAAAATAATCTTCTTATTTTTATTTTGTCAAAAATTAATTATTTATTTACACAAATGATATATACAATATATAATAGGCCCTATCTTTCTCTACTTCTTTTATTTGGTGATCAGGCCAATGCTTGGCCTTCTCTTGGGGTTTGGGTCACTATGTATTTATTCTAAATACCTCCTTCCTTTTTCTTTCCTTTTTATTTTTTTATTTTTGCACAAATACATGCTAATTATGTATATTTAACACATGCATGATAATGCTAACTTATTGAATTTACATCTATTTATATGATGCATTGCCAAGATAAATAGCTAAAATAAAAGAATAAAGAGTGATGATCTGGGATTCATCAACCCCCCTATACTTTACCTTTGTTAGTCCCTTAGCAAACACTTATTTGAAAAAGAAGTGAAAAGAGAGAGAAAAGAAAAAGAAGGAGAATCAAGATTGATTATTAAACTTGTCTTCATTAAATTGGAGTATGAAGCTCAATCAGACCTTTGGATTATTAGTCTGTCGGAACCTTATTTGGACCTAGGTTTAAGACTCAACAACCTCTAAGTTCCACCAATCTATGGTCAAGACTCCTCAATAATCCAGATCAGAACAAGTCTACATACACAAACTCTAATGACCATGAATCTTTTCTTTTACTGTGTAAGTGATAGGTAGCTCCCCACCTCAGATTTAGCAAAGTAACAGCCTCCCTCAATAAGGTAACTCTAATGCCCTAGTCTGGCAGCTCTTTCCTCGAGGAGCGGGGTATTCCCTTCTAAGTTCAAGTTCAACCGGTTCAAGAAGAGGGGGAAGAAGAGAATGAACCATGGCCAGTGTAGTCACGTATCCCTGGGAGCCCAACCAGTGTAGCTAAGTCTCCCTGCTGCAAGCTTCATGAGATGAGAATGGGTAACATAAGCTTTTCTTTATTTGGCTATATACACTCCGGTGGGTATTTCATTTTCTATCAAACCCACCACTTTTTTGGAGTTTTTCTTTCTTTTGCACACATTATTTTTAATATGCATATGTACAACATATCTACATGGTGCAACGTATATACATAAGGATTTTTTCCTCTTGAGCCAGTAGACTATCCCTCTTTTAAAGCATTATTGCAACCCACAACTCCTGTCTTTAGACCTCAATACCGCCAGACCAAGTTGAGGTGCACTTCCTTCACTAAAAGAAGATGAGAGGTTCTGCCTAGAAGTACTACCCTCGTATGCTACCCCAAGCCAAAGGAAACTGCCTCCTCACCACCTCATCCGTAGAGAGATATGTGTAAGGTGTTGGTGAAAGTAAAGCTATTGTCTGAGAGTCATGTGTGTGTCGTTAAATGTTCTACTTAGGCTCATCAAGATGACATGTGATCATAGCCTAGTGGTCTCAAAGAATTAAGTCAACAATGGACCTGAAAAGTCTCAACCCTAAGTCATATAAGGTTCCTCTTAGAATTAAGTGGATTAATGTCTTAACCAAGCTCCATTTTTCCAATTTAATTCCAGGCTAGTTTAAATGTCAACTATGATTCAGAAAAATGTACAAGTATATAAAAATCTTTTTATGCAAAATTTTTGAAAATGTGCAAAATTTTTGAAAAATGTTTGAATGTATGCATGGATGCAGAAGTTTTGCAAACTATTTACAAATAATTACACCAGGGTTTTTGCAAACTTTTATTTTTCAAACATTTTTACAAAAAACAATTGTACTATATACATAGTTTCGATATCAAAAATGTTTACAACCTTTTTACAAACAAAACATTTTTACAAACTTTTGTATAAAAATATTTTTTATAAATAGCTATGTATGTGCAAGAAAGAATTTTATGTACAAGAAAATTTTTAAAATTTTTATGATTTTTAGATAATGGATTTTAGCCATTTTATTTATTAACACACTCACATAAAGTACGGATTATGGCTAAAGTATATATGTAAAATATACGACACCCCCTATACTTAGCTCGAACGATGTCCTCATAGTGAATCAAGAGCGATGAAGAAGACATAACTCGTGCTTAGTATAGGGAAGTGAAAAGGAATGCTATACTACAACGGCAAATCAAATAATAGATTGAAGAGGACTCGGTGTTTCCCCTATACTTAGGATCAAGTAATCCTAAGTATAGCAGACTGTACATAAAGGGAAAACCGCGTAAAAGGATGTACATGTCTACCTCCCCTATACTTAGGATAAAATATCCCTAAGTATAGGCAGCAAAACATAGGTAAAAAGAATCAAAAGAATAATCAAGAGTCTGACACCCCCCTATACTTAGGGTAAAGTACACCCTAAGTATAGCATAATCACAAGATACAGATGGGGTGTTAGACTAAAGAATGAGATGATATGGACATCTGGATCTATACAAGGCAGAAGACAGTGATAATCAGGCATGAGATGCAACTGATGTGAATGAAAGACCACATCTCATGCAAAATGAATCGGGACGACGTCAACGATCAGCGGCTCATGATCTAGATATGGCTTGAGGCACTGACCGTTAACACGAAAGGTGGACTCAGATGACATCTCAGATATGTCGATACTCCCGTTGTCATGCACCTTTCGGAACAGGTATGGTCCCTTCCACTTACTCTGCAACTTCTCTAGAAATAATCTAAGCCTGGAATTAAACAACCATACTCTCTGATCTGGCTCAAACTGCTTATGGCTGATGTGAGAATCATGTCATATCTTCACTCGCTCCTTATACTGTAGGCTACTTGAAAAGGATGTATCTCTAAGATCCTCCAAGGCTACGAATTCTGCCTTCCTTTGATCAACTATGCTCTCTAGATCCAATAATATATCAGTGACAGCCCAAAGTGACTTGTGCCTAATTTCAACAGGTAAATGGCAGGGCTTACCATAAACGAGACGGAAGGGAGATGTACCCAAAGGAGTCTTGAAGGAAGTCTGATATGCCCACAAGACTGAGTCCAAAAGCTATGACCAATCCTTTCGGTCTGGGCGGACTACCTTCTGTAATATCGTCTTAATCTCCCTATTCGATACTTCAGCAAGACCATTGGTCTGAGGATGATATGGCGTGGCAACTCGATGGTCTATACTGAACTCGTTAGCAAGGGACTTTACCTTGTCGTTGATAAAGTGAGACCCCCCATCAGATATCAATACTCTAGGCACCCCGAACCGTAAAATGATATTCTTCCTCAAAAATTTGCAAACAGTCCTAGCATCTGGGTTCAGGCAAGAATGGCCTCAACCCAATGACTCGCATAGTCAACAGCCAACAAAATGTACTCGAATCCCTAACTCTTAGGGAATGGACCCATGAAATCGATGCCCCATGCGTCAAAAACCTCACAGAAGTGAATGAGCTATATTGGCATCATATCACGCTGTGCACAAGTGCCCATCCTCTGATAGTCAATACACCTCTTCACGAATTCATCAGAATCCTTGAAGAGAGTAGGCCACCATAGGCCAGATTGGAGCACTTTCTGTAATGTTCTCCTCCCAGAATGATGTCCTCCTGCCTCAAGCTTGTGGCAGTATTTGAGGACGCTATGGTGCTCCTCCTGAGGAATGCATCGACGCCAGACGTTTTCCCCTCCTTCATGATAAAGGATGGGATCCTCCCAATGGTAAGACTTGACCTTCGTAAAGAAGGTCTCAAGTCTGTTCCTGGGCCAACCTTGTGGAACTTTCTTAGCAACAAGATAGTTCACAATGTTGGCGTACCACAGGAGCGAGGTGATAGCAAGGATCACCTCATCTGGGAAGGTCTCAGAAATGGGATCAATCTTCTCAGATTCCTTAAGATTCTCTAATCGGGAGAGGTGATCCGCCACCACATTCTTGACTCCAAGTTTATCCTTAATCTCAATATCAAACTCATGGAGTAGAAGGATACATCTAGTCAGTCTCACTTTGGCATCCTTCTTTGCCATGAGGTACCTGATGGTGGTATGATCAGTAAAGATAGTCACTTTGGATCCAATAATGTATGATCTGAATTTGTCCAAGGCGAAAACTACGGCTAGCATCTCTTCTCAGTGACAGTGTAGTTCCGTTGTGCGGCATCCACTGTACGGCTAGCGTAGTGAATGGCAAATAGCACTCCATCCCTCCTCTGTCCTAGCATGGCCCCTACAGCAAAATCGGAGGCATCCGTCATGATCTCGAATGGGAGAGACCAATCAGGCGACTGAAGGACATGATCCTCAACAACTAGACTCTTGAGAGTCTCAAATGACGCAAGACACTTATTATCTACAATGAACTCAGTGTCTTTTATCAGCAAATCAGTCAACGGTCGGGTAATCCTGCTGAAATCATGAATGAATCGTTGATAGAAACCGACATGCCCCAAAAAAGATCTTAATTGTCATAGGTTGGACGGTGGATTGAGTTTCCTGATGATATCCACCTTGGCAGGATCAACCTCCATGCCCCTGTTGTTGATGATATGACCAAGCACCGTCCCTTGAGTAATTATGAAGTGACTCTTCTCCCAGGATAAAACAAGATGAACCTCAATGCAGCGCTGAAGGATGCGGTCTAGGCAGTCAAGATAAGCATCAAACCCATCGCCATAGACCAAAAAGGCATCCATGAAGACCTCTAAATAGACACCCACCATGTCCGGAAAAATGGACAACATGCACCTTTGGAATATCACCGGAGTGTTACATAGACCAAAGGGCATCCGTCTGAAAGCATAAGTCCCAAACGAATAGGTGAATGTCGTCTTGTCCCGATCTTCGGGCGCAAGGTCACCTGGTTGTAGCCGGAGTACCCATCAAGGAAGAAGTAATGACTCTTCCCATCTAGCCTCTCTATAATCTAATCAATAAAAGGCAATGGAAAATAATCCTTCTTGGTTGCCTGATTCAATCGTCTGTAGTCAACACAGACCCTCCAAGAAGTGGGTACCTGGGTAGCTATCTCCTCTCCAGACTCACTCACAACTGTAGTGATGCCCGTCTTCTTGGGCACCACATGTAATGGACTAACCCACTTGGAGTAAGAGATGGGGTAGATAAAATCAGTGCTCCACCATTTCGAAATCTCCTTCATGAAGACCTCTCGAAGATTCGGGTTCAGTCATCACTGGAACTCACACGATGGCTTAGCGTCCTCTTCGAGATAGATATGGTGAGAGCACAGGGTTGGACTTATCCCCTGGAGATCGGCTACACTCCATCCTATTGCCTTACAGTTCTTTTCAAGAATCTCCATCAAATAAGATTTTTTTCTCTCCAGTCAAATCTGCTGAGATAATGACTGGGTACATCTCATGCTCACCTGCAAGGAATCTATACTTCAGCGACTGCGGCAAAGGCTTCAATTCTGGGCAACTGGGAGCTGGCAAATCTGGCCTCTGAAATGTCTGAGTGAATGCAATCAAATCTACGTGGGAGAACTCTCGTTGATCATGAAAAACTGGTGTAGACTGCCCCGTTGGTATATATGTAATATATGTCGTCTCAGTCTCCACCCTAGCTACTGGTTCTGTTGGAATCAGGCAGGGTAAGAACTCATCAAATTCGGCCCAATCTATACCGAGGGATCTGAATCTGAATCACAAAAAATATACCGAGGGATCTTTAGCCTTGAATGTGTCCTCTACCAAGAGTGTGCTCTCCAAGCTCTCCTCTGTTGGGATCTGTGAATCTGCAGTATTCGAAAGCGAAAGGAGGGCTCGCGTTATGGGATCGGACCAAGCGTCTTCATCACCAGTGATCACAAAGTCACACTCCTGGTGGACGTCTCGCTCTGCCTCTATCATCTACTCTGAATCACTATGCTGCTCTGAGCAAGCTGAATCTCGTGCTCTAGTCTCGTCGATCGTCTCTATTTGTATACTCTCACCCTCGACGTAAAAGTACACCTTCCCACTATCATGGTTGGACGCTGCCTTGGATGTGGCCAAGAATGGACGTCCTAGAATGATGGGGATATCGGTCACAGACCCAGGGATCTCCATGTCCAATATAATGAAGTCAACGGGGAATTTCAGGCCCTGAATTGTGACGACCACATCCTTCAACAACCCCTTCGGCCTCTTGACAGATCTATCAGCAAATTGAAGGACTGCCCTGCTCTGTCGAAGAGGGCTAAACTCGAATCGGTCGAGTAAGGCTGCCGGAAGGAGGTTGATAGAAGATCCCCTATCTAATAGAGTCCGATCAAATCTCTGCTCATGAATATGGCATCTGACATAGGGAGCTCCTACATCTGGCCTCTTGGCTGGTAGACGGTTCTGGATGGCGAAGCAGGTAGCACAAGTGAGCACATGGATCTCTACGTTATGGTTCCTCTTCTTCCTACGGATGGTGGTCTTCTCTCTCAGGTTCCTCTGGAAGAGGGGGATGTGCTCAAGTGCCTCCTGTAGAGTCAGCTGAATCTGAAATCTATCGATCATCTGTTGGCTGAACTCTAACTGCTGTGATTTTTTTGGATTTTCTTTTTTATTCCCCTTAGCCAAGCGGAGTGCTTGAGGAAAGGAGATGGATGGGCCCTCCTCAGATAGAGGGCTAGGAATGGGACCCTGCTGCTGAGAAGAAATAGAATCCATACAAGTATCACCATGCATCACATATGGACTCGAAGATGAAGAACCCTTTCCTTTATTAACTTTTTTGGTATTTTCCGTAGAGTCTCGGGGTACAAAAACTGGAGGAAATACAACTAGAATAGAGGGGGTGGCCTCAGTACCACCCATGGCATCAGGAACTACAACATCAACACCGCACTCTAGCTCAGCATCTGGATCTTTGGTGGCATCAGTACCACCCTCTACAACTGAGAACGCGACGGCCTCAGTACCGTAGGCTGGATCAACATCCTTGGTGGCATCAGCACCACGCCATCATCATCATGAGCGGCATCAGCACCGCTATCCTCCTCGTCTGGTGCTCCTGCATCCTCATGGGGTCGTCGCTCAGACGAGGCACCGCCGGCTGGCATCCTACTGCTCCTAAGTGTAACAAAGTCAGCATCAAATGTATATGAAGAAATGTCATCCAATAAGTCACTAAGAGTGGTAACCTATGTGAAATGTACCTGCTCAGACTTTCTTTTTAGGTTGTTCGGGTTTGGCTCGATCTGAGCAGGTATGGCATCCTTACCCTTGATGATTTCCCTCGTCTCCTGGCGGAACTCGTCCATCTCTCGCCTGAATGTGGCCTATTGATCGGAAAGAAGGGGGGTTAGGTTATCGAGTGATGGGTTCTCATAGGCTGGCCCATGAGAACCGGACGGGTTGCCTCTTTGAGAGTGACGCCACTGCTGAGAAGGATAAGGGGGAAACTGAGAATATTGCTGAGGCTATTGCTGATGATGTCTCCATGGTTGTCCCTGCTGGTAGGGATGAGGACCCTGCAGGTAATGTTGATGTTGTGGCTGATTTGAGAACTGGGGCTGCTGCTGAGGCTGGCCGAACTGTCCACCCTGAGCTGGAGGCTGCTGCTGGGATGAGGCACCTCCGGTCGACCACCTGAATCCGGGATGATCTCGATGGATCCCTGGCTGTTGTCGGTCGTACCAAATCCCGTTGACTTCCATCAACGGTTCCTGCTCGAAAGGGGGTGGAGGAAGGACTGTCAGGGGCTGATCCTGCTAGTACACCACCATCTGAGTGTCCTGAGACGACGGTGACTGAACGTACTGGTGCTACAGTTGCTGAAACGGCTCCTCCTGGATATGGTGGACCTGTCTGTACTTGGCGGAGGGCTGGGTCGAGTTGTTGCTGCTAGGGTCAGCCCGTGACCTGAGACGGGGCTGAGAAGTCATCTGTGCCTCCTGGAAACACATGATCTGGGTCTTCAGGTCACTCAGTGTCTATGCCAACTGATCAATATGCGTCATGTCCTAGCACTGCTTCTTCTCTATAAGCACGATGTGGTCCAGCTTCTCGTTGATGATGCCCATATCAACGGTCGATGACTCTGCCTGTGCTGCGGCTGCTGAAGAGGTGGATGGACCTACATTGACTCGTGCTATCCTCTGATAGGACACGGCATGGGGTGAGGGCTTCCCCTGAGTGTAGTGACGGGTCTGGGACATAACTGTGTAGTTCTCGGCCATCTCCTCATATATGGCCCAGACATGGTCTTTGTCCTTGAGGAAGTAGGAGCCCCCACAGGAAGCGTCCACAAGCCCCTGGAGCTTCGATGTAAGCTCACAAAAGGACTTCTGCACTAATTCGGCTTGGAGATATCGTGGTGTGGACACCGGTCAATGAATTCTTGGAAGCAGTCCCATGCCTCATGGAATTGCTCATTGGGAAGCATGGAGAAATTGTTGATGAGAGCTCGAGTTGCATTCGTCCGGCCGAGTGGATAGTACTTGTTCAAGTACTCGTTCGGGAGTTGTTCCTACGAAGTGACATATCTCCCTAAATGCTTCAACCAATAGGCTGCTCTGTCGACCAGGGAGAATGGGAAAGCCATCATCTTGATGGTGTCCTCATCCACGTATTTGTCATGGACCGTGCTGCAAATCATCTCAAATTCTTGAAGATGCAGATGTGGCTCCTCGGTGGTAAGCCCATGGAACTTGGGCAACAACTGAATCGTCTGAGGGGGGATCTTGAAATCTCATAGGATCGCCGGAAGCTGAATCCAAGGATGTGTAAGAGTCGCACCAGGGTTGTGCAACTCTCTCATCGGCCTGACTGGTCGAACTGGCTCCGCTGTCTCATCTGGGTGTCCTCCATCTCCTCCTCCGAGCTCTGGTATCTCTCCACCTTCTGGTCGGTTCTGATCTCTATGGTCAGCTCGCAACTGGGCCATCTCTCTACGCATATCAGCCATGAAATCCCCCTGGTCTCTGATCCGTCTCTACATCAACTCCAAGGAAGCTAACAGGGTGTTGTTGATGGCACCCTGATCTAAAATATATGTGGTGGTCTGGGGCTGCCCATCTGTGCGCTCCTCGCTGCTGGCCATCTCTTGGGTCTCTGTAAAGGCAAAAGACCCGAACTCAGGTGCCATCAAATGAACAAATATCTGCTACGATCTCTGCTCGGGCACCTCAGGACTGGAAGAACGGTGATCGAGGGGGAACAGGGCGGAATCAAACTCGGGTTCGGAGAGCGGGTCCAAGCTCTCACGCTCCAACCTAGATGAATAGGGCGGAGTACTCGAAAGCGGTGCAACCAAAGGCTGCCTAAGGCACCTCCGGCCCATCATTGTGATATGGAGAAAAGGCAGATGGGATATGGAAACAAATAAGATCAACAAACAAACCCCCAATTCACCTACTCAACAATGAGAGCTGATGATCATAAAAGCTTAGTCTTTTATCTTGTTAATTTATTTAGGCGAAATTTCAGTCTAGCAGGGCGATTACGCGAGCTGGTAGGAACCTGATGCTCTCAGGAGACTGGCCCAATCACGAAGCTAGATCTTTCCCATCCAGTACAAGTTGCGGACCGTTTACCGGTTACCCGATCAACTCGCTCTGTTAAGGATATCGCGGCTCGCTTTATCGGAGATCGGAGCGATCCTCACTGTAGAACTACTAACCCCAAGACCAATAGGCTGATGAAAGTTCAGATATGGCTCTAGCCTAGTGTGCGGGTCACTCTCTTACGCAAGCAAACCAAACAATGAGGGGATTGCTCTCCCAAGATAGATTTTTAAGTCGAATGTCTTTTAGGGTCAAATTTGTTTAGCAGTCTCAATTTTATGATTATAACTTTTTAGGTTTTTTTCAATAAATAAACAAATTCCTAATGAATTTTTCGATCTTCTGATTATTTAAAGTCCAAAAATGGGGGGAGAAGTCGAAAAAGCCGATGCGCGATCAAACACGATGATGCATGCAAAGTAAGAGATGCGTACCTGTCGCCAGCACTCCACATGCAGGGTGATCTGCACATAAATTAAAAGACAGAAATAAAACTATCCTATATGATGTAAAAAGAAAATGACCTTAGATGAGCAATTTCTACACGTAAAGAACTGTAGCTAACTGGTCAGAGAGAGAGGTCACAGTTCGATCTCTGATATCGATCGGTGTCCGCCACAACGGATCCTGCGCGTGTTGTATACGACCTTTAGCGGCATGTGACCTCTCAAGCAACCAAGTTAACTTTTTATTGTGATTTTATTAATTAGGTCCAATTATGAACCATAGGTGCAGGCAAATAGTTAGGGATTGGACCTTAATCACTTACGTCACAATCAATGAACTTCCTAAATCTAGGGGCCAAATTCTTCGAGAATCAAAATAAAAGAAAAGTCAAAAAAAAACAAAATCGATGAAAACTGCAGTGAGGTCCCCCGAGTACACCGGTGCTCGGTGAAACAGACCCTGATATAGCCAAGTGTCCAAGAATGTCCAAGGTCTTGTATTATTATAAGAATAATAAAATGTGCTGAAAGCTACTCTAAGCTGCTCTGTAAACTATGACTACTCCTATTCTGCTCCTACTTCCCTTCGAGTGTGGGTCTCCTCCAAAGCGACCGCGGGCGGTTCCTCACACAAAAAGTGAAACAACAACGGGTCAGAAAACAATTATATCAAATAGAGCTAGAAACAAATAACGAAGGAAAGATAAAAATGAAACAAAGAAGATTGAAAAACGACTACTAAGTCGTGCTCCCCGGCAACGGTGCTATTCTAATGACGGCCCCAGGCAACTCGGGTTAAGTAGTATCTACAGTCGTTGTGACCCGAATCGCAAGGCATGGTTTTTTTAAAATCAAAAAAAATAATACCATAAATAAAAACAATCAAGCTCAAAAATCTAAAGAAGATGAAGGATATGGGAAGATCCTCAAGCGCATCACGGAAGTGTGTGGATCGCATCGAATTCGATCGGGAGCGACTAGTCGCACTAGTTGCTCTGGGCAGTGGAATTTAAAAATTTTAAATGTGATGAAACCACATGATCTAATAACTATTCTCGAATCATTTCATCTAAACCACAATAGGTATTAAGGTTACCTATTGAAGCATGGTTGCGATCGAGTCTCTAAACTAAGAGACCTCCTGTCTCAAGTCCGATCCGACGGAGGAGACGCTTGCGAGCACGTTTATGAGACACGTCCTTCTAGCAATCCATGTTGATGATCCAGGCGAAGAATCTCCTGATCTCGTCACACGAGATCCGACATCTTCTTCACGAGCGAGGCGCACCAAAGGAGATGAAGATCCACGAGCAAGTACTCTGGCAGCATAACGATGATGCTGCGGCGATGACGACTCTCTCAATGGCTCCATGGTGGACGGCCATAAGAGAGAGAGGGGAGAGGCACATGACATGTATAGAGAGATAGGAGAGAGCATATGTTGTTGTCGAAAAACGTGTCAATCGAAGATCAAGGGGTGCCTCTTCTTATATAGGGTTTTGGGAGTCCATAGATCTTAATCCATGGACAACACACAATCAACTGTTGAGATTGATTTGTATTCCTTTCAATGGCTAAGATGTTGTTGTAAAAACACAACAACAATTGATTTAATTTGAATTAATTTATATTGATAAATCAACATAATTAATCTCAATTTAAATCACATTGACTAGAGAAGAGATAATGAGGAGACTGAAACCAAACCCCTAAAAAGAGGGGATGGCTACTCTTCTCCTCATGAAGAGTCGTAGCCATCCACTTTTCTTGAGTGGACTTGGTCAATCTCTTCTAATTATCATGAGATCTCATTATCTCATGATATATCATGATCTCTTGTCGATAACACTTTCGCAAAAAATAATTCCAAATTATCTTGTGGAAAATATCAACCATGCCATTGAAATTAGGTGAATCTTATTCACAACCCAAAACAAAATGTAAATTATATTTTCAATTAATCATCCAATGTGAATCCAATTCACATCAATAATTAGTTAACAAATATAAATCACAAATAGCTCTCTCTAATATATTATAAATCACATTTATAATATACCAGACTAACATGGATAATACTATCCACATTATTCATATTCATGATAATTAAATCACATTTAATCGTCTTGGATCTCTTTTCTCATGTGCCCAAATAACATGAATCACATTCACATTATTCACATCTGTGACAATTAAATCACATTTAATTATCTCAGATAATTCTCCTAATAATATGAATCGAATTCATATTATTCATGATAATTAAATCACATTTAATTATCCATTTTTCTCGATGCTCGGATACATATATCAACAATGAAATTATCCACGAACTCTTTCGAGGATAATGCGCTTTCTCCACGGATACTTGGAGATAAGGACAGGGCGATTGTATTGTTCCACGTATAGTGACTTGGATATTGAGATCACATCTCAAATCCAGATCTTGTCGACCTCCCATAGATGCTTGATTAAATCAAGACCGCAAATCTAATCTTCACATTACATCTGAATCACATTCAGATCAATGTCCAACATTTGGATTGAGATCAGATTACTTCTCTATGAGAGGAGTCACTAAAATCCAGACCTGTTTCATCACTCCCTCGGAATGGAAGCGTCATGGTTATACAATCGTTTATGATCACATCACCCTCAGGCATTCCTAATACCTGTACATCCTGCATACTGGAAGATCGAGAATAAACCCGAAGTTTTTAGATCTCTTTTATACTGTCTCCTTCAGGGTTTTATCATTAAGATTCTCATTTGACTATTGGGAGTTGGTATTGATCACATGCTTTTCAAAAGCATATATCATACCCATGTATTGATCATATACTTTCCGAAAGTATATATCAAACCTACAAATTCAGTCAAGCTTCCAAAGTGAGACGACCGTGCACGGAATTTGATTCTTCCCAATATCTCATGAGTGAGCTCATGTCTTCTGGTTCAGTGATGAACATGTATGATCCCTTTGAGAGATCGTATTACTCATATGCCCTTATATGCACACGAGCATGCCGGTGTATAGACCTTGGTTAGGTCATCAACCTATTGGTCTGCCAAATGTACATACTTAGACATATAGTAACACATCTGTCTCCGATCAGAGGATGCATGCCTATATCGTGACAGCATACGACATAGGACATTGGTTATCATGATCTCGTTAAGTCAACTCTATGACCTAACTAATCTGACACCTCTGAATCTCTACTCCCATACAGAGGACATGCATCAAGAGGTCGGTCAGATATCAACCAAGTAAGAAAGGATTGCCATCTCCTACTCATGTTGGAGATCATCTCTTAACAATCATTTGACAGTACTTGATGAGTCCTCAATCTAACTCTTTAGATATTCATCCAAGCACCAGCCTCTATGATTCAATACTTGAATCAACAACTGTACGATCATTAAGATGGCCATGGTACATAACCCTAATTGTACTAAGAGACCTATTATGCAAATTAGTTATTCTTCATTTCAGATCAGGGAATGATATTTGCAATAACATTTATTGCATAATAGCTCGTCGTGGGCTCGCATGTCCAACATAAGCGGTCTCCACTATTTATTTAACCTGGTATAGCAGCTAGGGTCGAACACAAGGAGCTCGAGCTAAGCCTACAAAGTAGTCGAGAAATCAGAGAAAGCATCTTTTTGTTGATTTTTTTTTAATTTTTTTATTTTTAATAAGAAAATGAATAAAAATGTGAACGAAATCACACTACAACCATTTTTATTAAGGATAAAAAGGCTCAAAAATTCATAATAAAAATATTTTTATATTTTTAAAATATGCAAGTATTTTTTTGTGATTTTGTAGGATTTTTCAGATTTTTATATAATTTTATAAAATAAATAAATAAAGTCAAAATATAGAAACAATGTACAGCCTGGACTAGAAGGCAATTTTAAAATATCTAAAGCGCCCCAAACGTCCTGATTGAAATTTTATTGAAAATAGACGACAATATCTGACTACAGAAATTGAAAGCTCATTTTTTATTTTTGAAGAATTTTTAATTATTTTTATAAGATTTTTGGTCTTTTGTGATTTTTAGGGGTTTTATAAAAGATAATAAAACCTAAATGCTACTGGAATTAAAAGAAACCAAAACAAACAAACACAAAGTTTTATAGAATTTTTAGGGCTATTTTTATGTTTTTTTGTAAATTCTAAAATAGATAAACATGTTTTTAAGGGTTTTTTATTTCTAGAAAATATCAAATAAAATCAAATTGTGTCACAAAAATTACCAAGAATATTACACATTAGCAGGAGCTAATGGTAATTTTTGGGAATTTTAGGAGTAGATTTGATAATTATTTGGTTTAAAACAAAGCACACAAGTTATAGGGACCTATTTGCAAATAACCTAAAGCTACAGGTTAAACAGTAACGCACATGTAAAGTCCAAGTGTATCAGTGCAAAATTCCCACAAAAACACGTACATGTCAATTAATCCATGTATAGGGGCATAAATGCAAATCTAGAAAACATTTCATTCAAATATGAACCATCAAAAAGTTCGTGATGGAATATGCAAAAACACCACAGTGCATGTGATCATGCACGTGTTTTCTGACAGGGAGGACTAAATTGCAAATACTAGAAACCTTAGGGACTAACATGCAAATAGTTCAAACTACAACTTTATTTAATGCACTAGAAAATAAAGCATAAAAGTGCAGGGTAAATAATGCAATATACCCTTTTAGCATGTGAGAAGGGGGTGGATGATGGCACGTGGAGCTCACTGGATAAATCCGGAGCGTACGGCGCTGATCGCCTGGTGTGTCGGATCTGACGCTCAGGGAATGTCGCCTAAGTGCGGCGCAGATGTGTGAGGGGATGGCAGATCGACGGCTCAAAAGATGCATCAACGGTCGGCTCTGATGCAAACTGGTGCCCGGCTCCTCATCCGATGGTGAAGGAGTATGGTGGATGAACTGGGGGCTAGCGAACTTCGAGCAAGGACAAGCGCGAATCCTCTAGACTAAACAAGCCTCCGGCAGGTCGAGTGCCCCTGGGGAGGTGCTCCACGTCGAGCAGTGGAGTCTGATCATCTCGAGGACGATCGGATGGATGGGAAGCCCAAGCTTTAGCTGGAGCTGCTCCCCCGAGTGGCTTGAGAGTCAATGAGGGCTCCTTCAGGCGTGGGGGTACCTGCAATGCAAAGCTAGGACTCGGGGCTATGCTCCGGTATGGGTTATTGAAGCTAAAAACCAAAGAAGCGGAGGGGGGTGAGGTCTGATCTCCGACGAAGGTGGTAGACGAGATCTCGGCCCTAATCTCGACATGAAGGCTGAGGCTAATGATGATCAGGTGGTGGTGCAAGATGGAGGGCGAGGTTGCAAATCGATCTAAACGGCTGGAAGGGGATGTCGAGGCTCCGACGAGCTGATCGGAGCAGATTGGAGTGCGGTGGCGATTGGTGAAAAAATCGGATCGAACGGGAAAATGGAGAAGATATGAGGGTTACCTGAAGATCTGGGAGTGCTCCAGAGCTTCACGTGAAGATGGCTGATGGGGTAATGGCCTCAACCTCTATGTGGAAGGCGGGGGAGGCAGCTCGTGGCGGATCTCCGGACACGAAGGGTGAGTGTCATCTTCTCTGCACCAAACCGAGCTCCGAGGGGTTCTCTGAGCAGATGTCACTCAACTGGAGGTGTCTAGGGGTCGAAATGGGTGCGAGGTACGAGCTACCGCTCCATGGAGGCAGAATAGATAATTTATAGGCGAGTTGAGGGTCTGGAAAGATCGACGTGAAGCGCTAAACCCTAGAAAGAATTGGATCGGCCAAAGGACCCGCGGGAATGTCGGAGGTACGAGGATTATCATGTCCAAATCTCGAGGCCAAAAGCGAACCGAGTCAGGTTGGGAAATTTCGAGAAGAGGCTCCGGCAAACAAAATTCGGGTCTGACCTGGGAAGGAGTCGTTGACAAGCGGTCAACAATCCAGCCGACCAATCAGAAAATCAGGATTTACATAATACTTACAAATTCAATAAAAATAATAAATGGTTTTAAATCAAAAGGTGTATAAAATGAAAAATAATTGTTATTTTCAAACTATTTTCTGTGATTTTTTTATTTTTTTTAAAAATAAATTAATCTATATACAGTATAGTGTATTATATACAGGTATAATATACCTATGTATTCTGTACAATTATTTTTTTGTTATTTTTACACAAATATCCCAATTTTATATTTTATTTATTTACAGCATAATTTTTAGAGTACAAAATAATTTTTATTGTGTTTTTTATTATTTATCTACAAGTATATAATAAATTGAGAAGAAAGCATATATATACATATATTTTGTACAGGAGAGAGAGGATTTTATTTTTATTTTATTTTTGTTTTATTTTTAGATTATATGTAAGGAGGTAAAAAGAATATTCTTATTTTTATTTTGTCAAAAACTAATTATTTATTTACACAAATGATATGTAAAATATAGAATAGGCCCTATCTCCCTCTACTTGTTTTATTTGGTGATCAAGCCAATGCTTGGATTTCTCTTGGGGTTCGGGTCACTCTGTATTTATTCTAAATACCTCCTTCCTTTTTCTTTTCCTTTTTCTTTTTTTTATTTTTGCATAAATACATTATGTATATTTAACACACGCATGCATAATGCTAACTTATTGAATTTACATCTATTTACATGATGCATTGCCAAGATAAGTACCTAAAATAAAAGAATAAAAAATGATGATCAGGGATTCATCAAGTCCCTTCGAGCGATTCTCCTCCGGTGAAGCTTCATCGACCTTCACCTCTGACCATCCCCGGAGCCTCGCTGCACCTCCAGGATCTCCGCCAGCACTCCAACGAACTTCCTCGACCTCTAGACGATCCTACAGAGCGCAGAGGAGCTACCAGCAGATCGTTGGAGCCCCGCCTTAACGATTGGATGATCCAGATGTCTACACATGTCCATACCGAGCCTAATGCAGAACCAACAGGTTCGGAGTCTCTGTGCCTCTCGACGAGCCACCAGAGCATGACACGTGTTCCCAAGCTTACCTTGTTCACCGCACCTAGCCCTCGTATGCCCTGCACGTGAGGTGCTTGGGTAATTTGCAGGAATACCCTGGCTATTTTCCAGAATTGCAAGGCAATCCAGGCATGCGTGCCTCACGTGCGCGCCTGGACAATTTACATCTATACCCGACCGGTTTTCGAGATTTGTAAAAAGGCCCCCGCTCTATATAGAAAAATTATAGAAGGGCCCCGACGATTTTTGCTAATTGCAAATAGATCCCTCTAGGGACCTATTTGTAAGTATTTATCACTTTATTTTCTGAATTTTATTTACATTTATGCCCCTGCATTATTCTCTTCTTAACTTGAGCATCGTAGGTCGAAATTACATGATTTTAGTGTCGTTTTGTTCCTTGTTTCAACATCTAATTCATGGCATGCTTAATTTTCTCATCTGACACCATTTTAAATGAAATGAATTTTTAATGTTTGATGATGACTCTTGTTCCAATGGCTTATCATAAAATACATGTTTTCTCATGATGTTATGCTCAAAATGACCCTGATTTCAATCTACTTTCTGTTGCTCAATTTACTGATCTTTCTAGGCTATATTTGTAGTAGTCAATTGCATACATTTAGCTTTGCATTACTTGCATTCACACTCTTATATTTTCAATGAAAAATAACTAAAAAATGCGTGCATCATATATCTACATTGTTCTGCATTTTACCTTGTGCATCTGCATGAAGACCTAAAATTGAGAAATAATTCACACTTGCTCTTAATTGATCGAAATTCGATAAATAAATAGAGTAGTTCATGTCCCTGTGTTCGACCTTGATAAACTTGCCAAGTAAAAATAATCCACAACATTCAAGGATTGTGGTTTTAGATATCGATTTTCGCCTCCTATACCACAATTATCAAACGACGTCGTTGTCAGGGACACGGCTCACCTTTATTTATTTGTTGGATTTTGATACGTTTTTGTGTAGTATAATTTCAAGATTCATAGGTCTTCCTTTCATGCATTATTTTTGCATCATTTCGGTTGATTAATTTCCTCTCTATTTTTCTAACATTTCTCTTTTGTGGCAGGGTCCATGAAGATCGAGAATGCTTGATCTCCATGGAGGCATGGAGTTGGGAGCTCCTGCTGAAGAGCCTGCAAAAGATTTGGCGAAGAAATTTAGGATCTTTTATCGGTCTCCTTGCATTTGCATATTGTAAAAAAATTGTGTTGCATGTGCATTTTTAACATTCCTCATTAGAGGCCTTGCATGTTGTAAAAAAAAGAAAGAAAGAAAGAAAAAAGTAGATCACTAGATTATCTACCCCCCCCCAACACGCATGCTTGCACATATACACTCACCCTCTCCCCCTTCTCTCTATCTCTCTCTCTCTATCTTTCTCTCTCTCTCTGTATATTTCGCACCCCCCCATCCTTCTCTCATCTGCCTCCTAGCCACTTGTGAAAATACCACCCACCCATTACCCCCTTGTATCTTAATGTAAATGCTTCTCTCAACACAGAATCCCCCCCCCCCAACTCAGATCCGTTACTTAGGCTATTTGTAGCCTAAGTATAGGGGGACCCGTCTGTTCATCCATCCCTCGTGTTGTCTTCTTATACTTGGGTCAATTTTTGGCCTAAGTATAGGGGGACCCTTTTCCTCAGTTCTGCTATATCACCCTATATTTAACCGAGCCATAGATTTATATCACTTGTGCTATGGGGGCATAGCAAAAGTTAAGTATAGGGGGTGTACCGTATATTACTATATATTTACTTTAGCTATAGCTCATATTTTTAAACTTTTTGAAAATTCTTTTTCAGGTTTGGTTTTAGTAATCCTGTGAACTGAGTTTTATAAAAACCTTGTAAGAATGTTTTCTTAAAAAAATTGAGGGATTAAATTTGTGTAATTAACCCCTTTTCAAAAAAAAACCTTTCTTTGAATTAGACTTTAACTACTAGGCTCGGTAGATACTTTCAGTGAGGGAACTTCGGTCTTCCTTAGCAGAGTGGGAGGTTTAGAGGATACTGTATATGGCTATGTCCTCAAGTAACACGGGTCCGTCTAAAGGTCCGTACTTACACCCATTCTGGCTGAGAGTAGATACTTTTATTCATTTGAGCCTAGGCCAGTCATTGTCTCTCCACAGAATTAAAAAAATGAAAATTAAAATCCATAAATATCTGCAAAAACAAAAAAAAACACAAAAATATTCACTAACTAAGGAGTTGGTGTATTCCTGACATATTCGCACTCACTCAAGGCTTGAGGATTTTGAGGACATTTGATTTATGTGATCTTGAGAGTATGAGCTAACATGCCTTAGTCATTAGGGTATTTAAACTTAATTATCCACACTTCCCTAGTTTAAAAGATTTGAGCTCTGTATTGTACTCTTCATCTCTACCTTCAAAAGAATATGATCAGCACAATCACTTTCACAACTACATGATTGATGAGATGAGTTGAGATATCATCTGAGGAACTAGGACTAGGGATTTGAGTTTAGACCCGATCTAATGATATTCGAGGATGGGATAAAGTTAATGAAGGTTTCAAGAAACCTGAGTGTCAACAACCCCTAGCCATATGTGAACAAGTTCGCATGCTATCATTTGATATTGACCTATGTGCCAGGGTGTGATGAAACTTAATGATAATTGTTGATCAATGTGCACCAACTTTTGGTAAAAGCAATGGAACTAGCCAACAAAAGAAAAGAAAAAGAAATGTCAATGAAAAGCTCTATCATCCAAAGTCAAATTACAAAAAGAGCTTCCACCAATGGCAAGCGCTCCCAAACATTTTCAAAGTGTCCACTTTGACCAATAGCTAATTAAGATCAAGAAGTTGGGCTGACACCATAAAAGGGCTCTTCATCATAAGCGATACAGGTCTGGGTGTCGAAGGTATCTTAGATGCTCAAAAGAGACACACCCTGGTGTACTCTCAAAAAAACAAGTGCAGACGACTCCGAACTCTCTTGACGGACACATTGATCAACAAGCTAAAAATCTACTTGTGTTGAGTAAAAAGGCACTCGAGAGGCCCCTTGTTCCAATGCGAGGGAGAGAAAATTAGACACAATCCTATGCCTTCCATCATCTGGTCGTCCATCTACATTTCAAGTCTGACGAACTAATGGGATGGTTGATTGAAGCAAAAATAGATTTATTCCCTGTGTTGAGGATGAGGTCTAGAGGAGAGTCTCTTGGACTGGAACTTCGAGTGATGCCTCGACTCGACTCTCATGAAATGCAGTACACTTAATTTCATATCCTTATATTATATGTATAAAAAGAGAGTCTGATAATTAGAGAAGTTGGATTCCTTCTGACTAAAGAACGGATAAGCCCAGAATCTTAGGATCACTTAAATTGAGGGTCTTCAAAAGATTGAGCCTTGAAATCTCCACTTGCACTGGCAGAAATTAATCCGACTCCTTCATTCTTTAGATGCTTAAGGACGAGCATGGTGTAAGTATAGGGATATCATGAATCTCGCATTCATCATGCTAAAATTCACTAATTAAACCCTTGTCTTAATTAAATAAATAAAATCAGGTAATAATTCATCCATTTTATCTTGTATTATATTGTACATTCTTAACCTATAATTAATTGTATTTAATTACTCTTATTCACTTTGTAATTACTTTCTCATCAAAAACCCCTAAAAATTAGGTGGATTAATTTTCTATAAGTTCTTAACCCTTAAAAAGACTAAAAAATGCAAAAAAAAACAACTCAAAACCCAAAAATAGATGTTTTTAACCCCTTAAAATGCCCCCAAAAAATTTCTTTTTGTACAAATAACCTCTTTTGGCTTTTTGTCTAATGTGAAACTTGTAGATCTCATCGAGATCTACAACTTTCATGTTTTGATGTTTTCTTAATTTTACTTTTGACTAATTCTTTTTTTATTTTTCTTTATTTTCCCAATTTCTAATTTTTCTATTGGGCCACATGGCACCTTCTGGGCCGCCCACGTGGCCCATCTCTTCTCTGCCACCCACCGCCTCCTCAACCATCTGATCCTCCTGCAGATGCTTCCATCTCCACCCTCCATTTCCATTGCAACCACAACCGTCAGATCTGCTCCTATGATCAAATCTCAGCCACTCTTCAACGCTCCATTCCTAGCCTCCTGATCCCACTTATATCCTACGGTCTTCGTCGTGCCATGACACCCTTTCTCCCTCCACCGTTGGATGGGGACTTAACTCCCAGATGGCCGCTCGCCCCCAACCAAATCTGAGCCACCAGTTCAGATCTGATCAGATCTTAGCCCTCCATCTCCCATTCGTCTGGGCCATTGGATCAAAATATCCACAGCCCCGTGTCATCTTCTTCGTCATGTGCCTCCCCCTCGAGGCATTACGACTCGCATGACACCCTCCACCTTCCTATTATGGAACCTTCATTAGCCACTCCCTCCGTGCCATAATGACACCTCTAGAAAGCTCATTCCTCCCTCTCCCTCGCGTAACCCCCTTCAACCCTCGCCATCACTCCCAGCCTTCAAGTCGTCTGTTCAAAAATACCTCCATCACCTATAATCATCGTCGATCCGTCCCTTATAAAATCGACCCCTCAGCTTGCTCTGTCCCTCTAGTGACAGCGAAGGGCGGAAGCCACGGCGAAGATGACCGCGAGCCCTAGTGAGATCCATGGCGCCCTGCCATGCTAGCTCCGCCTCTCCGGCGGTAGTTGAGCTCCTCAGAGCGGCTGCCCGAGTCTGAGGAAAGTGAAAACTCTCTAAACATAAGATGCATCATTTTTTATTTATTTGTATGATATATCGATCTAATTCTATTTGACCCAGTTGAACCATATAAACTAAACCAATAATACAATGGATTGATCTTTTCCGACTTTTATGAACAGTTGGCTCAACACTAGTTCAACCAATCGAGGACACTGGTCCTACCATAAAAATCAAAAATCGATACATCCATCATGTTCTTGTGAAATTCTACGACAGGGTGAGAGAGATGGAATATAATGTAGAGTGATGCAATCCTAGATAAAAAGATGTATCAAAAATATATGATTTTGGATAAATACGTTACCATACTCGAAAAAAAATCTCTGAAGATGTTCCAAAGGATCGGTCGACTGATGGAGAGGGTAAATCCCGAGTAGGTCAAGAGGTGATTCTGGGCTGACAAGGGCCGAGGTTCCCGAATAATGGTTGATATTTCATGGACCTCATGTGTACCATAGTAATGGAGTAGAGGTTCCTATAGAGGAAGAACATCCAGTGGTAACAAAAATATTCAATAGATAACGAAGGAAAATAAGAAAACATGTGTCTATCTCCACATATGTCCGATTAGTCCAATGATGATGATCGATCAAAGGTGATTGATCAAATAAGTTGGATGTTTGATCAAGCATCTGTTGAAGCACATAAAAGATTGAGGATTTCAGATTTCTTAGTGAAGGAAGAGGTGTGGTTCAAAAAACTGGTAGTAGGTCTCTTAAAATAAAAAGGAAAGAAGTGGTGATTGAGATAAAATGAAGAGACGTGAATGCAAAATAAATAGGAAAATTGTCAAATAAAGTTAATTTGACAAAACATTGAAAAGGTTGGTGAAGATCTTTGCAAATCGCTATCTAATGCGACGCCAGCTGATACTCATCGATTTCCCAATGTTAATTTGCCAATGTTGTGGTTTGGAAATCGATGATCAATCACAACCACACAAAGTTCTCTTCAAAAAGGTATGATTTGTGTTTATTTTACCTGGATAAGCCCTAGGGTATATTCAAGGAGTCATGCCTACTTAGTTAATCGATTCAAGGGTTATATAAATGATTAAGTTAGTGTTATCACTCAAATTAATCAATTCGGTGAATGTGTGTTTTCCAGCATTTTTTTCTAGGTATAGATGCAACAAAATGAATGAAATGAAATGCACAGTAATCACATACGAAGCTCCTGGAATTAATGCCTATCTCAAGCCATGGTCCAAGAAAGTTTAGTTCATTAGTGATTACGCAGATTAAGGCACATGAGAGATTTTCCAACTCAATGTAACAAGTATTGTTGGACATGTAAGAACGGGGTGAACTATTTCTGCAATAAATATTATTGTAATCTTTTTTTTTATAAATCAATAAAAGTTGTTGATGTTCTCTCCTTATCTGAGATTAATGGATGAATGCATTTATAAGGTTCCTTAGTACAATTAGGATTATGCACCATGGTGACAGATCGTGTTCTCACCCTTCTAATTAAAGAGAATAAATGTGCATTGTGGTCGAGCAAGAGTCAGTCTATCAAAAAACCACACTAAGAGAATATGGAAAATTAAATCTCAATGCATTCAATTTATTTGTTTTACTTAGGAAAGTACTAAGATCAACATAATGAGGTAATATAATGAGCTAGATTTAATTCTCAAATAATTCGGAAAATTTATTTTTTTCAAAAGAAGAATATTTTTTAGTTCTTTTTTATTTTGTAATTTTTATGGATTTTAGATTTAAAAGATGTAATTGATTCATTAAAGAAATATGATGCGTGAATTTTCTCAAATATTTTAATGCAAGAAATAATGCGATGTGGAATGTGCAAGGATAAATAAATGTACCTTTCTATGGATTTTCAAATGATGAATGATGAATGCAAGATGATGATTACAAGATCAAGAAAGTAGGAACCTATCAGACAACCAAGTTAATTAATCTAATTCAAGAGCCTCCTCCTTTAATCAATTCTAGAAAATGAATGATCAATCGATGTTAAATTAATCCCCAAATCAAGCCCCAAATAAATGCACAAATTTTTGAGCAATAGAGTTACTAATAGAGAATAATGCTTACAAGTGACAAAATATCCTTCTCCAATTAATTAATGTCACAAATTCCTCACATAGTGAATTTGACTGTTCTTTATGATAGACAATGAAGAGAGCTTCAATTAGACATAATGATCTCAAAAATATGATAATAGATGATCAAGTTATGAATAAAATAAGTTCAAGGACATGAATGTAAATAAAATAATTAAAATGATCTCAAATATACCCTTGCAAGTGTTGGACCTGCAAATTTCAGAACCCGGAGTGGCCTTCTATGTAAATAGGCAAAGGTTGGAGCGTAAGCGTGAAATCCAGAGAGCTTGAGGATTCCGGCTGCAATTTCGCCCCCAAGCACGTGTCTTAAGAATGTGATGGGATTTTGGGCAATATCTTGGAGGCAGTGGAGATCATGCTGCAAAATGCCCCAAGAGCGCATGGGGGGCACACGTGAGGTGCAGCTCAGGTGGCGAGGGAGGTTTGGGTGTCACACCTCCACATGGCATTTTCGTCTGGCTTTGAGTAGCCCGAGTTTATAGGCTCGACAAAGGTTAGGGGATGCTCGCATCCGTCAGATTAGAGGGGAAGGTGCTATCAAACAATGCTTGTGACCTTCCCCTCTTCTTCTTCTTCGATGTTCTTCTCTAGGTAAGGGAAACTCCTCCTTCTGAAGAAGACGACCTACACAAGATTGTCGTGGCAATTACGCCAAGGCTCTCTATGGTGGCTCTGATGTATTCTATTGGTAAGAAGAAGACTCAAACCTCTAGGGCTCGGTCTTGGCGTTGATGCACAAGGAAAAGGATGATGAGCGGTACTCATGGAATGGTGGTGGATGAGGAGCTTGTGGCTCCGACCTTAGCGAGGTTGGAGGTGGAAGACTGTGGGAGATAGATCATAAGTGGAGGGAAAGAAGGTGAGGTAATGGTCAGAGATGGATTCGAAGGTGAGAAGATGAAGGTGTAAAGGTGAGGGAGAAGGGGAATAACAGAGGAAGAAATAAATTAAAATGAAGAAGAGGAAGAAGATAAAGGATACGAAGAAGAAAAAGAGGGTATACCTGATCGCCTGGGATGGAGGAACGAGGTCCCTCTCCGGTAATCGCTTGATCGTCAAATCTTGCGACGAGAGCTTGGTTATTCCACAAGAGGGAGCAACATCACGATGGGGTCCACTGTGGATCTCGCCAGGGGGAAGGATTTCGTCGGAGTAGAAGAGTTGTTGTCACCAACTCAAAAATGCACCCCCTCTCTGTTCTCTCGACTAAATCAAAGATGGTGGATCCCCTTATCGAATATGGAGGTCAGGGTTAAATAGGAGAGGAGTTGGAGGTTAGAGTCGTAAGGGACTTAGGGTTTTGGCAAGGGTGATTGATCAGATAAGGGGATAATAGTTTATTAAGATGTTGGTTAGAGGGAGCGGAGTCGTGAGAGATTAGAGCTCTAATGGCCAGTGACGATTGGAATAAGATCTGCTAGGTTGATGGAGATAGGGGTTAGGTGGTTAGGGTTTCCAGGTTGGGAAGGTTCAGGTGAGGCATACATGGGTTCCTCATTGTAGAAGGAGATAGAATTGATTAGTTTTTTTGTTATAGATTAGGCCAATGAGGGAAATGAGGAGGAGTGATCAGAGATGGTGTCGTTGGGAGAGTATAAGGCAGGAGAAGTATGAAGATGGTTCTTTGGCTAGAACTAGGTGGAGCAGGGAGGTGGCGAGAGGTAGGAGGTGACACACATGTACAATTGGATCGGTCGTGATCCAACGACAGATGATGGGTCACGTGAGAGGGTTGAGGGAGAGGCACATGTGGATCTGGGTAGTTGCATCAACTTTGATCCAACAGAATGAATTCATGGCGCAAGAAGACAAAGTGGTTGATCTGGTGGCAGAGGTGGATTGACCAAATGGTTTAGGTGGACCAATCGGGAGAAGACACATGGACAAATGTTGACTAAAGATTGTTGACTCATGCTTGAAAATAAAGGGAAAATAGAAAATAAATAGCTAATGGACTTGAATATAAAAAAATGCCCAACATGAAAAGTGTAGCTCTAACTACAATTTACAATAAGTTTGAATGACTCATATGCAAATGGAATGAATTGTGCAAGATGTGATTTTTGGGTGATATTTATATTTTTTTTAGTTTTGTAACTAATATTTAGTTTTCTGTGAATGGATAACACATAAAAAATCAAATATGATGAAAACTAGTGCAATGGACACAAATTTAATTTTTGAATTTTTACGAGTTAAGAGAAGTCAGAATAAAATAGTGAATTGGATTATGTACAGTGAATTAGATCAGTCTACTCAAGTCAACACTAGCCTTTTTCTTTGCTTTCCTATTTTTTATTTTCAATAATTAGTTAGATCATGAAATAATATAAAGAACTGAAAAGAAATAAATCAAAAGGATTCAAATATGTACATGAAATAATATATCAAAACTCAGTACATGTGTAAAGTATATGGTTAGGTCTCAAAACCCAAATTCCACAAATGAACTCCGATTCTTTTGAATTTGTTCTTGATTTGTAGATAATTGAATGTACATTAATTCAAAATTAAGTAGAGTGAAGTTGGACATTGTATGCAAGAGATATCAACATTTATGGCTTTTTGTCCTAGAATTAAGGGTTAGGTTTATTTCAAATATGTGCAAGTTAGTAATTTTTCTCAATTTTTCATTGGTTAATGTTAGTGATATTTACTCAATAGAGTTAATTTTAGAGCAATTGGAGTTAGGATGAATTAATTAAGAATGACGAAGTTAGGTAAAATTTTACAAATGTAAATAAATGCAGAATGGAATGCTAATTTATGCAAATCATTTACAAATGAATCTTAGCCACTGAATCAAAGGTTTTATGATTATCAAGACGATCATATGTTGAATCTATGATTTATAACTCTAATTAGCTGAAAATAGAGCTTTGTCCTGAGAAATTAGGTGCATTCATATGTTTATATCTCAAAATTAACACTCATGCACTTATAAATAATTTGCAAAAATTAGCATTCATAACTCTATGTTGAGAGAGGATCAATGGTCTCTCATATGGACATGTATACGAGAGAGAGAGAGAGAGTTTTATTACTTTTACCTTATGTGTAGAAAATCCTGGGGTTAGCTCTTCTTTTATATAATTTTGGATGGCTAGGATGCACTCCTAATTCAAATCAATGGTCTAGATTTTGTTGCAACAATTTGCAACTCTATGTTGACAAAGGCTTGGATGATATCTAACGTGTTACATTCAGGACTCATCTAGCATCTCCAAATGATTATTGAGAAAGGATCTCCAGCTTGAGAAGGAGATGGCAATCCTTATTCCAAAGCCTAATATCCGACCGACCACGTTATGTAGGTCTTTTGCATAGCAATAGAATCAGAGGTGTCGGATAAGTTGGGTCAAAGAGTTAACTTAAATAGATCAAGATAACCAAGATCTATATCATATGTTGTCACGATACAGGCATGCATCCTCTGAACGGAGACAGATGTGTTAATATATGTTACGTACATTAAGCAAACCATTAGGTTGATGACCTAATCAAGGTCTATAAACCGGTGACATGGTGTGCATATGAGGGTATATGAGTAATACGATCTCTCAAAAGGATCATACAAGTCCACTACTGAATCAGAAGACATGAGCTCACTCATGAGATATTGAGACTAATCAAATTCCATCAATGGTCGTCTTGCTTTGGAAGCATGACAAGATTTGTAGGTATGTGATGAATCCATGATTCGTCTACTCTATATGGATATTTTAGAAAAATCCCCTTAATAAATCACTAATCAATCTCCTTAAAATTAATTAATTAAAATTCACTAATTGTGCTTAAATTAAGGTTAAAATCTGTAAATAAATAATTTTGTTTTTAACCTAAATTGAGCTTATTATTTTATATACAAAAATCAATGTTTTTAACCTAATTCTTTTTCTACTATTCATTAACTAACTTGACTTAAAAAATCAAAATCCATAAAAAATTAGATAAATTATGTATATAAATTAATCTACAAATTAAAAACAAATTATAACTACAAAAAATTACAAAATGCAAAAAATCGGTATTTTATCATAAATAGAGTACCTCCAAAATTACATATTGTGCAGTTCACCTCTTTTACTTATTAGTCCTTCACAAAAGTTGTAGATCTCGTCGAGACGAGCAACTTTCATGTTGACCACCTTTTTTATTTGACTTTATTTACTACTTCTTTATGATTTTTCTTTGATTTTTATCTTTATTTATATTTTATATTTTATTTTACTTTATTTAATTCATATTTTTATTTTAGTTTAGTTTTTATTTTTTAAATTAACTTTTATTTTTTATTTCCCTTATTTTTTATTTTTTTCCTCTATTCCTTTCTTCTTCCTCCTCCTCTCTCTCTCTCACTGGTCACATGCGCAGCACGTGACCTCTTCCTCCTCCCTTTCTCTTATGCAATACATGTGCGGTGCGTACCTCCTTTCCCTCTACCAGCACGTGTTGTGTACATGCACTCAACACCCCCCCCCCCTTTGACTATAACAGTTGCGCCAGCCGTTCCTCTGCCACCTCTACCCTACGTCGTTAAGACCCTTCAGCCAACCCGCCTACGTAACGGTCGACCATCCGTCATCTTTGACTCCGACAAGTGAGAGAGAGAGGGAAAGCCAGAGAAGAGACATGCGACAGGGGTCTCATTCTCACCAGCGACGACCACCTCCAAGGCACGTTCCAAAGGGGCTTTTCTCCCAATGTTGTAACTCATCGAGCCGCGAATCTCACCATATCATTGTGTGGCTTGAGTGATCACCGGAGTGGGCTTCTGCTTTTCCAATTTTCGGTGAAATCTCTAACTTTGGTGAACCATTGCCCCATTATTCGCACTCTGCTCCACCTCTCCACTTCTTGCACCACCTCGACCATTTGGAGCTCAAGCTCTAGCATCACCACTCCATCCTTGCTCCATCGTATCTGCCCTTCCAAGCTTGACTGCCCATCCCGTTAGCCACATGATCCTAAGGCAAACCATTCCTACAATAAATGTTATTATAATATTTGATTTATCAATAAAAGTTATTTATTTTTTCACTCTCTATCTGATATTAAACGAATGAACACACTATAAGGTCCCTCAATACAATTAGGATTATATACCATGGCCATCTTAATGATCATACAGTTGTTGATTCAATAGTTGAATCATAGAGGCTGGTGCTTGGATGAATATCTAAGGAGTTAGATTGAGAACTAATCAAGTATCGTCAAATGATTGTTAAGAGATGATCTCCAACCTGAGTAGGGGATGGCATTCCTTTCTCATTAGGCTGATATCTGACCGACCTCTTGATGCAGGTCCTCTGCATGGGAATAGAGATTTGGAGGTATCAGATTAGTTAGGTCAAAGAATTGACTTAACGAGATCAAGATAACAAAAGTCCTATGTCGAATACTGTCACGATATAGGCACACATCCTCTGACCAGAGACAGATGTGTTACTATATGTCTAAGTATGTACATTTGACAGACTAATAGGTTGATGACTTAACCACGGTCTATACATCGACGAGCTGGTGTGCATATGAGGGCATATGAGTAATATGATCTCTCAAAGGGATCATACAGGTTCACATATGAGGGCATATGAGTAATACGATCTCTCAAATGGATCATACAGGTTCACTTGTGAACCGGAAGGCATGAGCTCAATCATGAGGTATTGGGACCGATCAAATTCCATGCATAGTCGTCGTGCTTTGGAAGCATGACAAGAATTTGTAGGTATGATATATGCTTTTGGAAAGCATATGATCGATACCAACTCCCAATGATCAAGGACGAGAAACTTGATGATGAAACCCTAAAGATGATAGTGTAAAATTGATGGTCTTCAAGTATGCAGGATGTACAAGTATTAGGAATACCTGAGGGTGATGTGATCATAAACGATTGTATAACCATGACGCTTCCATTCTGAGGGAGTGATGCAACAAATCTGGATTTTAGTGACTCCTCTCAGTAGAGAAGTAATCTGATCTTGGTCCAAGTGTTGGACATTGATCTGAATGAGATTCAGATGCAATGAGAAGATTAGATTTATGATCTTGATTTAATCAAGCATCTATGAGAGGCCTATGAGATCTGGATTTGAGATGTGATCTCAATACCCAAGTCAATATAAGTGGAATGTGCAATCGCCATGTCCTTATCTCCATGTATCTGAGGAGAAAGTGCATTATTCTTGAAAGAGTTCAAGAATAATTCCATAGTTGAATTATATCTAAGCATTGAGAAATGGATAATGTGATTTAGTTATCATGATTAATGTGAAATTGATTCATATTCTTTTGATGCATGAAAATGATGATCCAATATAAATAAATATGACTTAATTATTATGGATAAGAATAATGTTGATAACATTATCAAAATTGTTCATAATATAATATAAATGTGATTTATAATGTATTAGAAAGTGCTTATTATGATTTATATTTGTTGATTAATTATTGATGTGAATTGGATTCACATTGGATAATTAATTGAAAATGTAAATCACATTTTATTTTGGATTGTGAATGTGATTCACATTTTACTAATGGCAAGATTGCTATGTTCACAAATAATTATGAATTATTTTTGTAGAATAATTCACAACAAGTGTTGTTGTAAACCTTGGATATTTTCATAGAATAATGTAATCTCAAGAGGTTGGCTCCTTCCCAATTGGGAGGGTGGACGACCACCAACTCCCATTAGGAAAGGGTGGTCATCCACTCCTATATTATGGAAGGAGGCAATCTCCATTCCATAATGATGAATCCATGATTCTCACTATTTATTCCTTTATTTTAGCTCTTTTTCTTGGCAAAACCTCTTGCAAATATATGTAAATATAATAAATTAACTTTCTGCATGCTCTTGTTAATATTGCATAATTAGCATGTTTTTGGCTAAATAAAAGAATAAAGGAAAAGAAAAAGAATGATGTATTTAGAATAAATACATATTGATCCAAACCCCAAGAGAAGGTCAAACCTTGACCTGATCACAAGAGAAAATAAGTAGAGAGAGATACGGTTCACTATGTGTTGTACATATATCTATACTTATACATATTATTTATATATTTATTTTTGATAAAATAGAAATAAATTATTTTTTTACACCCTTGTGTATAGTTTTATTAATAATATAAAAATAAAAAGAAAAAGAAAAAGAAAAAGAAAACCCTCAATCACTTGTACAAAATACACATGTATATATTACATTCACTATTTATTATATAACCTTAAATAAATTGTAAAAATAAAATAAAAATTATATTATACTCCCCAAATTATGTTGAAAATAAATAAAATATAAAATACAGGTATTTATATAAAAATAACAAAATAAAAATGTTTGCACATAATACAGAGGTATACTATACCTGTATACAATACTATATATTATATATACACTAATTTATTTTTTATAAAAATAATTAAAAATCATAGAAAAATACTTTGAAAAATATAAACATTTATTATTTTATACACTTTTTATTTTAAATTCGTTTGCTATTTTTTATTGAATTTCCAATTATTTTGTACATTCTGAATTTCTAATTGGCCCACATCAGACCGTTGACCTCAGTCAACGGTCTCTTCCAGCCGGGTCGGGTTGTCTGACCACTCCGCTTTTTCACGCCTGACTCCGACCATCTCTTTCCCTGATTCTTCACCAGAGCCTTCTCCTAGGATCTGTGACCCTTGCGGATCCCTAAGAAGGTGCAGATCTTCTTAGGGTTGCACGTACTCTCTCGATCTTTCCAGCCACTGGAGAATCCTATAAAGACTCTTGTCTGCCTCCACTATATGCTAGCTCGTCCCTTGCGCCCCCATTCACTCCTAGCCACCTTCGTTGTAGTGGCAGCCATCGGAGGAGCATCTCAAGACTGTTGGGAGCTGCCTGGAGGCTTGTAGCTCGACGTGGTCAGGCCTCTCCATCGCGTGAAGCCTCTCTTGCACGCTGCAGCAGATCGAGGCCACAACCAATCCGTTCACCTTTTCCTGAAGCTCAGGAGCTCCTCCAAACCTTCAGGTACCACTTTCATCCATCATAGTCCCATGTTCACTCCGATCTATCCCTTTCGCACCATCGCTGCTTGCTGGCTCCGTCATCACCTACATCCCTCTGTTCGGATCGACTCGCCAAACCACCCCGTACCTCCTCACGCAACCTAACCCCCCTAAGGCTCGACCATCGAGTCGAGATTAGGTTGGGTCTCCATCCCCCATGTTCGTCGGAGACCCAAAGCTTCTCCCTCTCACATATCGCTTCTCCTGTTATGCAATAACATGGACCAGAGCTTCGCCCCGAGTCCCTCTATCTCTTGCAGGTACCGGCGTGAGCAAAGGAGCCCTTCTGAGATGCTCGTAGCCCCATCGGAGTAGCTCCAGGTGGAGGAACTCCAGCCATCTCATACGATCGTTCACTTTCCCATCCGAGCCACCCTCTCGACGTGGAGTCGTTCAACGACTGTGCGACCTTTCAAGAGCCTCATCGGGAGCATGGATTTCCTTCCACGCCCAGTTGAAGTTCATCCAGACCTTGTTCTTCCAGCCATAGTCTTTACCGTTCGATCTGGAGTGGAGCCCCAGTTTTGATCTGAGCCATCCTTTAGCATCCAATTATGACGCTTGGATCAGAGTTGGGCCCCTCATCTGAGTCGCCCAATAGCAGCACCTAAATCAGCTTTGTAGGTGTCATCTGACATGCACGTCCCTGACCGGATCTGAGACCGTCAGATGCTTTCCAGGGAATGACCAGAACCGTCAGAAGCCCCACGCGCCACGCACGTGCCCCAAGGGGTATATTTCCTTCTCACCCTGTTCATTTCGCTATTTCGTTTTAGTCTATAAAATAAATGTTGTAGTTAATACATTTTACAGTTTGGACCTCGCATGTTTAGCTATTTGTTTTTAGTGCCTCTCATTCTGTAGTACGTGTCTGTCCACGTGACTCTTGGGTTTGCATTATCTGCTCTGCACTTTTATATGTTTTGAACCGAACGGCATGTTTTTCGTATTTGCAACTATACCCCTATGAGTATGGATCACATTTATCGCATGTGCTTGATTGGGATTTTTGCAGAAATGGCCTTAAGTTTTTAAAAGGTGTTATTGTTCAGCCCAGAAACTTATTTTATTTGCAAAAAGGTTCATGTGAACTGTGCCTAATTACATGTTGTATTTTAGACTTAGTAAATAGCATATTAATTCGAAAAATCCCCTAAAAATTTCATTAGCTCCTGTTGGTGTGTAATATTTTTGGTGATTTTATTGGATTAATTGCATTGCATTTTATATTTTTAAAAAAATCAAAAACCCCTAAAAAGTGTCCTATCTGAATTAGAAAAATCATAAAAATTCGAAAAAATACTTTAAAATTTCTATAAAAATTATTGTAGTTGTCTTTTTGTGTGTTTTATTTACCTATTAATCTTGTTTGAAAAACCTTTATAAAAATTCTAAAAATTACAAAACACCTAAAACTTATAAAAATTATAAAAAATCAAACAAAAATCCAAAAATTCTATTTTCAGTTCATGTGTGTAGGTTTTTATTCATAGTTTGTCATAAAATTGTATCTAGGACTTTAGAGCATTGTAAATATTTTTAACTTGTAATTTAGTCCTAGCTGTGCACTATTTGTATTTTTTAGCACTTTTTGATTTTTATAAAACCATGAAAACATAGAAAATTCCCGGAAAATTATCAAAAACATTTTAAAATCTCAAAAGTCCAAAAATATTTTTATTTTAATTTTCTGAGTGTTTTTAGCCTTCTAGAAAAATCCTAAAAGAGTGTTGTGCTTGTTCGCTTTTATTTTTGTCGATTTTATTCTTTTATTAAGAACTAAAAATTTGCAAAATTAAAAACCACTAAAAAATAATATATTTAATTTCTGAAATTTGACTACTATGTAGGATTTTCGTGCTCTTTGTGTTCGACCATGATAGTTACTTATGTAGATAAAAATTGCGAACCGCTTACATTTCATGCTTGTTTGATTTATTTTGAGTGGGTTATTTCTTTTTGATTGATCATGTCCGATTGATTGGGGTCACAACGACCTTGGATTTTATTTGATACTTAACCCTAGTTGATCGGTCGCTCACCAGAATGGCGCCATTACCGGGGAGCACGGCTTAGTAGTCTTATTTCACTTTCATCCATTTTTGTATCTATTTGATATAATTATTTCTGACAACTTCTTTGTTTCACTTTTCGTGTGAGGAACCGCCCGAGGGACGCTTCATCTTTCTGTTGGAGGAGACTGAGGAGGAGTAGAAGGACTTAGTCATATTAGATAGATAGTTTATTTTTCGTAGAATTATTATTGTAATAATTGTGGACTTTGAGACTCTCTTTGGACACTTAGACTCATCGGGGTTTGTTTCGCCGAGTACCAATGTACTCAGGGGACCTAACCAGATTTTTGTAGTTTTGATTTTATCGCTATTTTTTCTATTTGATTCACGAATTTTTAGCCCTTAGACGTAGGACTTTTGTTGATTGTGACGTAATTAGCTAAGGTCCCACACCTAATTGCTCATATATTCCTATAGAACGTAATTGGACCTAGCTAATAATCTGCGCTTGCAGGATCCGTTGTGGCGGACACCGATCAACATATGAGATCGGATTCAGCCCCCTCTCTCTCTCTAATTAGTTAGCTATATGTTCTTTACGATTAATAGAAGTTGCTCGTCTAAGGCCGATTTCTTCGTGCATCATTTAGATAGTTTATTTTCTATCTTTCAATTATGCATGGATCACCTTGCATGTAAAGTGTTGGAGTCAAGTACGCTTTTCTATCTCTGCATGCATCATAGAGTTTGATCGCGCATCGGTTTTTTTGACTTCATCCCCCTGTCTTATTGGACACAAAATAACCAAGGAAATCGAAAAATTCATTAGGCGTTGTTTTATTTCATAAAATACCTAAAAAGTGAAAACAAAATAAAATTGGGCCTGCTAAAACTTGACCCTAAAATACGTTTACTCAAAAATCTTGTTTTCGGGATAGTCACCCCCTCATTGATTGATATATCTACAGCGAGAGAGTGAATCGCATATTAAGCTAGAGCCACATCGAACTCCTTTCAGACTACTGGTCTTGTAGCTAATTGTTCTCCAGTGAGGATTTCATCGGGTAGCCGATAATCGATTCAGGACTTCCTTAGCAGATTGGATAGATCGGGTAGCTGCACCCATACTGGCTGGGAAAAATTAATTGTGAGATTCGCGCCAATCTCCTGGGAGCATTGTATTCCCAACATCTCACTTAATCGCTCTGATATCTTGATTTTCACTTAAATAAAATTTGACCAGATTAACGACCGATCTTTCACGGTCATCAGCTCAAGTGTTGAGTGGGTGAAAAGGGGTTTGTCTTCTACTTTACCTTTGCTAGTCCCTTAGCAAACACTTATTTGTAAAATAAGTGAAAACAAATATAAAGAAAAGAAAAAGGAAAGAGTTAGAACAATGTTGACTTTTAAACTTATCTTTATAAAATTGTAGTATGGAGCTCTGTCGGACCTTTGGATTTTTATTGTGTCGAAACCTTAATGGGAACTGGATTTAAAACCTAACATCCTCTAAGTTCCACAAGACTCCTATTCAGGTCTCCTCAACAGTCAGATCAGAACAAGTCTACATACATAAATTCTTATGACTAAGAATTCTTACTTGTACTGTATAAGTGAAATATAGCTCCTCATCTCAAATGTAGCAAAGAAATAGCATATCTCAACAAGGTAACTCTAATCCCCCAGTTTAGCTACTCTTTCCTCGAGGAGCGGGGATATTCCCTTCTAACTTCAAGTACAACGAGCTCAAGAAGAGGGGATGGAGAAGAGAATGGACAGTAACCAGTGTAGCTACCTATCCTTGGATGCATGACCAGTGGAGCCAAGTCATCCGTTGCAAGCTTACAAACATTTGACTTTGAAGATCTTATTCTTTTTTTCACTTGTATATACACTCCGACAGGCATTTTACTTTTCAATTAGGCATGCCCAATTTTGGAGATTTTGCATTTTTTTATTTTTTTTGTATACAAGGTGCAGCATGTACATAAGGAGTTTTTCCTCCTGAGCCAGTAGACTATCCCTCTTTTGAAGCATTATTGCAACCCCACAACATCCTGTCTTTAGACCTCAACATTGCCAAACCATTTTGAGACGCGCTTTCCTCCCTAGAGGAGGACGAGAGGTTCCGTCTATATGTACTACCCTCGTATGCTACCCCAAGCCAAAAGATTCTGCGCCGTCACTACCTCCTCCATGAAGAGCTACGTGTAGAGTGCTTGTCCGAGGTAAGCCATGGTCTAAAAGAATTATGCGTGTGTTGTGAAATATTCTATTTAGACTTATCAAGATGACATGTGAACATAGTCTTATGGACTCAAAGAATTAAGTCACTAGGACCTGAAAAGTCTTAACTACAATTCTTATAAAGTTCCTCTGAAATTAAGTGGATTAAGGTCCAACTAAGCTCCATTCTTCAATTTTATTCCAGACTTAGTTTAAATGTCAAAATTATCCTGAAAAATGCACATACAAATGAAAGAAAATATGTACAATGCAAGGAAATGAAAGCAAAATCTTTTTGTGAAATAATTTCTAGTTTTGAACTTTTTATGGGTTTTTGAAAAATGATGCACATGCAAAAAGAGTTTTTTTAACAAATAGTTAGTAATATATATATATAAGTATATACAATTTTTTAATAAGGGTTAGTGATGAGATACACATATTTACACAGGAGTGGGTCAATTATTTACAAGAATCAGGTGAAAGGATTACAACTTGAGTAATTTATACAGGTATATACATACTGTTGGATTTTTTGTGATGTATATATTCCTCAAACTTATTTCAACCAAAATTTTACAAATAATTTTGAAAACTATAGTCCAAAATAACTTTTTCAAATAATTTTACACACATTTACAAACATTTGAAAAGAATTTTGTAAACATTTTTCAAATAGTATATAAAGATTTTCAAAATAATTTTTCAACCATTTTCAAAACATTTGCAAATAGTTTTTACAAAATAATTTTATTTTACACAAAGAAAAGAAAGATTTTTAGAAGTCACAATATTTTTACACAGGTTGAAAATATTTTTCAAACATTTTTCAAATAGTTTTCAAAAGATTTTTCAAATAGATTTTCAAACTACTTTTAAAATATTTTCAAAACATTTTAACCTGACTTATTAATCAGTATATACAGAAATAGTCCATGGAGACAGACTATTTCACGGTATCAAAGCTGGTCTTCCTTCTTCTCATGCTTTCCTAAAACCAGTGTACTTCTACTAATTCAAACTCCACTCTGTTCATTCCATAAAGAATTTTGAGGAAATTTCTACATCTTTTTATTAGTTATTTTTGCTGAATTCTACAAGTATTTATACAATATTTTAGCCATATTAAAAATACAAAAGTACAAGTTATGGCTAAAGTATATATGCAATATATACGACACCCCCCATACTTAGCTCGAACTATATCCTCATAGTGATCAAAGAGCTGCAAAGGAAGACATAACTCGTGCTAAGTATTAGGAAGTGAAAATAATGGTATACTACAACGCATATAAGTATATACAATTTTTTAATAAGGGTTAGTGATGAGATACACATATTTACACAGGAGTGGGTCAATTATTTACAAGAATCAGGTGAAAGGATTACAACTTGAGTAATTTATACAGGTATATACATACTGTTGGATTTTTTGTGATGTATATATTCCTCAAACTTATTTCAACCAAAATTTTACAAATAATTTTGAAAACTATAGTCCAAAATAATTTTTTCAAATAATTTTACACACATTTACAAACATTTGAAAAGAATTTTGTAAACATTTTTCAAATAGTATATAAATATTTTCAAAATAATTTTTCAACCATTTTCAAAACATTTGCAAATAGTTTTTACAAAATAATTTTATTTTACACAAAGAAAAGAAAGATTTTTAGAAGTCACAATATTTTTACACAGGTTGAAAATATTTTTCAAACATTTTTCAAATAGTTTTCAAAAGATTTTTCAAATAGATTTTCAAACTACTTTTAAAATATTTTCAAAACATTTTAACCTGACTTATTAATCAGTATATACAGAAATAGTCCATGGAGACAGACTATTACACGGTATCAAAGCTGGTCTTCCTTCTTCTCATGCTTTCCTAAAACCAGTGTACTTCTACTAATTCAAACTCCACTCTGTTCATTCCATAAAGAATTTTGAGGAAATTTCTACATCTTTTTATTAGTTATTTTTGCTGAATTCTACAAGTATTTATACAATATTTTAGCCATATTAAAAATACAAAAGTACAAGTTATGGCTAAAGTATATATGCAATATATACGACACCCCCCCATACTTAGCTCGAACTATATCCTCATAGTGATCAAAGAGCTGCAAAGGAAGACATAACTCGTGCTAAGTATAAGGAAGTGAAAATAATGGTATACTACAACGACGAATAAAAGAATAAAATCAATAGAAGTTCGTGATCCCCCTTATACTTATGATCAAGTAATCCTAAGTATAGAATATTGTACACAAGGGGAAAATCGAGTGATAGGATGTACTGGGTCTACCTCCCCTATACTTAGGGTAAAATATCCCCAAGTATAGGCAGCAAAACAGAGGTAAAAAGAATCAAATAGAATAATCACAAGTCTGACACCCCCCCTATACTTCAGGTTAAAGTACACACTAAGTATAGCATAATCATAGGATGGAGATAGGGTGTTAGACAAAAGAATGTGCGATATGGACATCTGGATCTATACAGCTATAGCAGGAAGTGATAATCAGGCATGAGATGCAAATGGTGTGAGTCAAAAACCACACCTCATGCAAAATGAATAGGGGCAACATCGATGATCAACGGATCATGATCTAGATATGGCTTCAAGTGCTGACTGTTAACTCGGAAGGTGGACTCAGATGGTATCTCAGATATATCAATGTTGCCATTATCATGCACCTTCCGGACTAAGTATGGTCCCTTCCACTTGCTCTGCAACTTCCCTGGAAATAGTTTTAGCCTGGCATAATATAACCATACTTTCTGGTTCAGTTCAAACTGCTTATGGCCGATGTGAGAATCATGCCATATATTTACTCGCTCCTTTTACTGTAGGCTACTCGAAAAGGTTGTATCTCTAAGTTCCTCCAGGGTTGCCAATTCTGTTTTCTCTGATCTCCTACACTCTCTGGATCCAAGAATAATCAGTTACAGCCCAATGTGACTTATGCTTCAGTTTGACTGGTAAGTAGCATGGCTTGACATAAACGAGTCGGAATGGAGATATACCCAATGGAGTCTTGAAGGATGACATATATGCCCACAAGACCGAGTCCAAAAGCTGTGACCAATCCTTTCGGTCTGGACAGACTACCTTCTGCAATATAGTCTTAATCTCGCTGTTAGAAACCTCAGCAAGACCATTTGTCTGTGGATGATAAGGAGTGGCAACTTTATGATCTATGTTGAACTCGTTAGCAAGGGCCCTTACCTTGTCGTTGATAAAATGAGTCCCCCCGTCTGATATCAAAACTCTAGGTACTCCAAACCATGAAATGATATTTTTCCTCAAGAATTTGCAAACAATATTAGCATCTACGGTTCGAGCGGGGATAGCCTCAACCCAACGACTCACATAATCTACAACAAGCAAGATATACTCAAATCCCTGACTCTTAGGAAATGGGCCCATGAAATCGATGCCCCATGTGTCAAAGACCTCACATAAGTGAATGGGATGCATCAGCACCATATCTCTCTGTCCACAAGTGCCTATTTTCTGACAGTCAGTTGATGAATCCACATTTCATCATCTTTATTCTATCATTTTGGCCTCAAAAACCCTAGCAAAGGCGTGTAAATACCCTTAATTCCAGCATCTTAGCATTCATGCATGTGCATGTAAATAGTGTATAAAACACTGTAATTAAAGCTAAAATTATAGAATAAATAAAAGAAAAGAAAAAGAATAAAATATTGTAAATATTTTATGACCCTAAACCCCAAGACCTAGGCATTTTGATGAATAGGTCGACAAGGAATAAAGTAGGGGGAGATAAGGGTCAAAATACAATAAAAATTCCTTTTATTTCATTCATTCTTTATTCATTTTGGGACCTATTTTTGGTTCCACTTTTTATACCTCAAATAAAGAAACTTTGTACATGGAAGTTGTAGATAATTTAATAAATAAAAATACAAAATTGATTTCACCCAAAAATAACATATAGATAAAAAGTTATGGTCTGAACAAAAATCCAGAATCCCAACTTCCTAGATATGTATCTCCCAAATAAAAACTCCAAATGCAGCAAACTCACCTTTAATTGTATATAATTAAAAATAAGCTATTTAATGGCAGTGGTTTTGCATTTGGCGGAGCTACGGTTTGAAAGTTGAATTTTGGACCCCCATTGTATACCTGTATAGACTAAAATATTTAATTTATTTAGTATTCTTTATTTTTACAATTCCTTATTTTTATAATTTTGTAAATATTACTTATAATATATTTGTATATTAAAATCAGAATAAAAACTAAAAAGAAATACAAAATAAAATATTTGTATATAGCATACATAGGTATAATACCTATATACATACCTATAGTACTAATACTTTTATTTTATTAAGTATACAAATTACATCAGAAAAATAAAATAAAATATAATTAAGTGTATAAAAGTATTGTATAAATTTATAAAATAATAAAAAAATAATTAAAAATCACAAAATAAAAATAAAATAATATATATATATACCTATATAGCCTAAAAGGGTAACTTGTAAAATTATAACTCATAAAAATAATTAAAAATCACCATAAAATAATTTAGAAAAATAACAAACATTTTTTTATTTTATAACCTAAAATCAATAAAATCATTTTCTATTTTTAAATGATTTAATAAATGTTTTTCCAGGGATTTTTCCCGGTTGGTCCACGTGGACCAACCAGGTGGGTTGGAAAGTTGACCCGCGGGTCAACTCTCTGAACCCTAGCCCTGTAGCCTCGTCAAAACTTCGTTTGACCCCTCCTTCTCGATTTTTTCGAGGCTTGTTCTTGCACCCTTTCGTGTTATCATCTTCTCGACTTTTGACCCTAGATCAACGGGCATATCCGCCCTTGTGCAATCTCGATCGATGGGTCGTTGTGCCAGCCGCTGCGCCTCGTTCTTCCTCCCCCAGACGTCAACCCCATATAGTGTACCCCTGACTTCTATTTGAATTTTGAACCCCTCTTCCATGAGCTCCGCTCCCCTCTTCGTGCCTAATCGACCAAGGAAGGTGACAGCTCCCCTTGGAGACCTTCAGGCGGGTCGAGCGAGCATTGAGGCGGCTCCACCACCTCTGCCTTTCACCGACGTTGATGTACCCTCCCCCTCTGGCTCCGACCATCGAGGCAGCACTTTCATCCATTTATTTTTCTTGCATTTCATTCGCCATATCCTTAGGAGTAAAACCCCAAAAGTATTTTTGTGTTTCATCCACTCAATCACTCAATCGATCACCTCGCCGGAGTGCACCTCCGGCGAGTCCCCTTCTCGCCGCTTCACACCGCCACTCCCAGTCCGAGGATCCAGGCACTTTGCCCAGGACCCTCTCACATCTTTTTGCATGTCAAAGCTCGTTGACTCGAGCCTGGGGGCAGTTTTGCATGCTCGCCGGAGATGCTCGAAGCCCAAAGCTCTGTTGCACCCTCGTGAGCACCTCGGCCGTCGTCGAGGAGTTTTGAAGCCTCCAGGAGATAGAGGACCTCCTCGAGGGACCGTCGGCCGATTTTGAAGCTTGAAGATCACCGGAAGCCTGAGATCTAGCTCGGGGAAGTTTGCCTCGTCGACGTTCTTCCCCGTTCGTCCTCGTTGCCGCTGCGTCGTCCGATCCGATCGCCGCCCTAGTTTGATCCTCCGCCATTGGATCTTCCAGAAGCTCCACCATCAGATCATCCAAGAAGATCTAATCCATGGCGTTGGATTACGAAGCATCATCGTTGCATGAGGGCGTGATGCGTGGCAAGTGAAGCGCCCTCGACCGTTCGATCTGCTCCTGATCTAGATATTTTGCATCGACACCTAAACCATTTTTGTATTTTTATCTAGTCCTTAAACTTTTATCTGCATTTTAAATATTTTTGTAATATTGCATCCAAGCCCCTGAACTTTAGTTAATTACATTTAGGTCCAGTCCACGTCACCTCACGTGATCTGTGCACGTGGAGTGGTGGTGATTTTGCTCTGGACCCCTCACAACTTTGTTATTTCGTTTTAGTCCAGGAATTATTTTGGAACGTGTATTATTTTTGGATAAATTGCATAGCAGCCTCGGGAAGTTTTGTATTTTACACTTAGGTCCTTCCTAGGCACGTGCCCGTCACGCGCTCGGATGGCTATTTTGCAGGTGTGCCCTTGCGGCTTTGAATATTTGTATTTGGTCCTAGAAAGTAATTTATTAGTTATATATTTTGTGTGAAAATTGCACTTTGGCCCTTAGATGTTTGTCTATTTACACTTATACCCCTGCAAGCCTTGTGTTTTTGTATGCTTTCCCTATTTATTTCGTGCATCATTTTAACTCAAAAAATTACCAAAAAATACCATAGGCTCCTATTTGCTTGCTCATTCACGCCATATTTTTGTATTGCATTTTTATTGCATTTTAATATTTATAAAAATTCAAAAACATGCATTTTTTGTACTATTTGCATTAGAAAATACTAAAAAATATCAAAACTCCTTGAAAAATTCTAAAAAAATTACCTTAGGTCTACTTTAGTGTCTTTTAGTGTTAGTCCAAAAATCATTAAAAAATTCAAAACCAAAACCTTAAAAATTATAAAACTCTAAAAATCTTCATAAAATCTTAAAAATTCCACAAAAATCCTAAAAATACAATTTCACTTTCTGAATTTTCCCTATTTTATTGTCTCTGATTTAAAATTAATTAGAGAATTTTGGATACTTTTTGCTATTTTTAATCCTCATTTTAATTTCGGCCAGCAATTTTATTCATTGTTTACTAGTATCTTTGACTTTAAAAATACCAAAAAAATCAAGAAAAATCTAAAACAAATCACAAAAACATCATAAAATTATTTAAAGACCAAAAACATTTTATTTTCTGAATTTTGGATATTTTATCGATTTTTATAAATACCCTATTCTCTTCTTTTCTTAGTTTGTGTATATTCTATTTATAAAAACAAAAAATATAATATATAAAAAGAAAATAAAAAATAATTAAATTAAAAATCAAAATATAAAAATATAAAATTAAAACTTAATAAAAAAATAAAATTAAAAACCCACAAAAATTTGCATATTTTTAGACGCTTGACCACATATCACATTTTGCACAATTTTGCTTGATCTATCTTGCTTGCTCCCTATGTTCGACACTCTATACTTGCACACTATACACACTTTTGTAGAGTTATAATAAATTTGACTCCACATTTATTTCTCATTGTTTGATTTATATTGTGGGTTCATTGTTGACTAATTAGGGATTTTTGAAGGGTCAATACACCGACTTATGATCCGCCTTGTGGATCAATACGACCACTCGATTTTCCTTGGTTATCAAATGGCGCCGTTGCCGGGGAGCAACAGCGTATAGATCTCATTTTGGAGTGGTTGTGTTTGATTGCCTACATTATTGCTTTACTTAATCTCTCTAGTTTTGATATATATTTTTGAGCTATCTGACCGCTTTCTTTCTTGTCTTCTTGCGAGGGACCGTTGATCGAGGAGGATCGCCTAGGGGATCCTGAGCATCCTCAGGAGGAGTCGGATATTCTACCCTAGCCGGCTGATAAACACGGAAATCGAGGGTCGTACTGTTTCACAAGGCGAAATTGCAATCGAAGTCTTGACCACTACAAAATCCTGTATTTAGTCAACAATTAACCCACAGTATAAATATCAAGAAATGAAAAATAAAGTGGAGTTAAAATTTATTTTTAACTCTACATAAAAGATGTATAGGTGCAAGTATGTAGAGAGTTCGAACACAGGGAGCAAGGCAGGATAGATCAACAAGTGTGTGTGTGTGTGTGTGCGCGCGCGCTCGTGTGTATGTGAATGTGAAGTATTGTCTACACTATGCAATGCAAATCTTTTTGTGGGTTTTTAATTTTTTAATTTTTCTTATTTAATTTTAATTATGTGTTTTGATTTTAAATTTACTAATTTTTTTATTTTTATATTTTATATTTTTTATTTTCTTCTTTTTTTAATATTGGAATATATATACAATATAGGAGAAGGGAGGATAAAATATTTATAAAAAAAGGAAAATAGTCAAAAATTAGGGAATAAAATCTTTTTAGTCTTTTTAAATTTTTTACTGTTTTTATGATTTTTTGGTATTTTTCAGAATATTTTTGGTATTTTTAAAAGTCAAAATAAAGAAAACTGTGAATTAATGTTCTGGATGAAATTGAAATGGGAAGGAAAAATATCAAATAATATCAAAATTTTCCCAAATTAATTTTAAAATAAAGAGAATAAAATGGGGAACCTACAAGACCTGAGTTTGTATTTTTCTGATTTTTCCAAAGGTGGGAATAAAAGCTAAGGATACTGGGAACAAAAACAAGCAAAAAGAATGAAGAGAAATGAACCTCGAGGGTTAGAAACCCAAGGTTGGAACCTCACGGCGGCGCAGCCGCCGGAGATGGCTGGAACGTGGTTAGCCACCCTCCGCACCTCAACAAGAAGCCGGGTCGATCCTCTGTCACAGGAGACACACAGCTGTTCACTTGGAGGTCTGAAAGTTGGCCAAAAACGGTTCAAAGAGGAAGGGGGTCGACTGGGGTCTTTTTGAATAATGGTGACCAGGGCTCGAAGATCAAGGGTCAACGGGAAGAGCAGTGATGCTCTCCCCGAAAAAATCAATGGGCGAGCAAGCTGGATCATAGGGGAGCAAAGTTGCAGAAGAAAGTGTCGTGAAAAGATGAAAGGGGCGACCTCGATAAATCCGCAAAGCGGACAAAAAATGAGGTGGGTGCAGGGCTACTCTCCAGACCCCCTGGTTGGTCCACGTGGACCAACCAGGAAAATCCTGAGAAAAATTGCTTCTAAAATCAAAAAGAATTAAAAAATGATTTTATTAAATTATATTTATAAAATGAAAAATGTTTGTAATTTTATAAACAATTATTGGTAATTTTTATTTATTTTTATGAGGTATATTTTTACAAGTTTACTTTTATACCCTTTATAGGTATATTACCTATATAATTTATTATTTTATTTTTATTTTGTGATTTTAACTTATTTATTTTTATTTATTATTTTATATAATTATAATATACTTTTATACACATAAATATATTTTTATTTTATTTTTCTGATGTGTTTTGTATATTTATTAAAATATAAGTACAACTTATACAGGTATAAGTATAGGTAGTATACATATGCATCATATATACATGTATTTTTATTTTGTATTTTATTTAGGTTTTTATTCTGATTTTAATGCACAAATATATAATAAATAATATGTACAAAATTATAAAAATATAAAATTATAAAAATAATGAATAAATAATAATTTGAATATTTTAATCAGTACAATTATACAAGGTGGGTCCAAAACTCAACTTTCAAACCGTAGCTCCGCCAAATGCGAAACCACTGCCATTAAATAGCTTATTTCATTCTATGTACAATTAAAGGTGAGTTTGATGTATTTGGAGTTTTCATTTGTGAGATACGGGTCTGGGAAGTTGGGATTCTGGATTCTTATTCAGACCATAACTTTTTATCTGTATATTATTTTTGAGTGAAAGAAATTTTGTATTTTTCTTTATTTAATTATCTACAACTTTCATGTTCAAAGATTCTTTATTTGAGGTACAAAAAGTGGAACCAAAAATAGGTCCCAAAAAGAATAAAGAATGAATGAAAAACATTGTATTCTGGCCCTTATCTCCCCCTACTTTATTCCTGGTCGACCTATTCATCAAGATGCCTAGGTCTCGGGGTTTCGGGTCATAAAATATTTGCAATATTTTATTCTTTTTCTTTTCTTTTATTTATTCTATAATTTTGGCTTTAATTACAGTCTTTTATACACTAATTACATACACATGCATGAATGCTAAGATGCTCTAATTAAGGGTATTTACAGGCATTTGCTAGGGTTTTTTAAGCCAAAATGATAGAATAAAGATGATGAAATGTGGATTCATCATCCGCCTATACTTTACCTTTGCTAGTCCCCTAGCAAACACTTATGCAATAAGTGCAGAAAGAAAATAAAAGAAAAGAAAAAGAAGAACTTGGATTTAGTTTAATTATCAAACTTGTCTTCACAAAATCAAAGTTTGGAGCTTAAGTCAGACCTTTGGAATTTTAGTGCGGGCGGAACCTTAATGAGAACTGAATTTGAAATCCAACAGTCTCTGAGATCCCAAAACTCTGTCCAAGTCTCCTCAATAGCCAGGTCAGAAATATCTCAATTCATACGCAAACTCTTACGACTATGAATCTAACTCGTACAGTGTAAGTGATAGTGGCTCTCCCCAACTAGAATAGCAAAGAAACTGACTTCTCCAGTACGACAACCCAATAATTCCCCAATCCAACAACTCCATCCTCGAGGAGCGGGGTATTCCCTTCTAAGTTCAAGTGGCAACCAGCTCAAGAGGAGGGGGTGAAGAAAAGAATGGATGGTAGCCAGTGTAGCTACCTATCCTGGGATGCAAGACCAGTGTAGTCAAGTCATCCTGCTGCAGGCTCACATATTTGACTTTGGAACTCAAGCTTGCTTATTGGCTTTACAACATTTGTACATACTTTGCAGGCATTTTATTTTTGTACAGGCCTGAACTTTTTTTTGAAATACTATATACAACAGCATTTACATAAGGAGTTTTTCCTCTTAAGCCAGTAGACTATCCCTCTTTTGAAGCTTTATAGCAACCCACACTCTCCTGTCTTTAGACTTCCTCATCACTGGATGGGTTGGGGTGCACTTCCCTCCCTAGAGGAGGACAAATGTTTCCACTTGTGTGTGTCTCATACCGGCAAATCCAATCCCCTCACCACTCCAACTGAGTTGAGCCATGTGAAAGGTGCAGGTGTCCAAGTTAGTTCATTATCAACAAGAGTCGTGCGTGTGCTCCGAAATACTCTACTTAGGCAGTCAAGAATCCATTGAACCAAGTCCCGTGATCCTCAAAGAATTAAGTCAACTAGACCTGAAGTACCTCAAACCCAGTTCCTATAAGGTTCATGTTATTAGAAAGTTTTTAGGTCCAATCAAGCTCCAATCTCCGGATTTTATTTAGACTCGTTCAACTATCAATCTCAATCCGAAAAATGCTAATGCTATGCAATGTGATAAAGAAAATAGTTTTATGATGCAATTTTCAAGGATTTTGAACTTTTTATGGGTTTTTGAAAATATGATGCATGATGATGCATATGCAGATGCACTTTTTGTATTTTTCAAAAAGATTTTTCAAATGTTTTTGGATTTTAGTTTTGCAAATATTTTTGGGATTTTTGAAAACAAAAGATTTTGGATGAAAACTCGGTTAAAATATTTACACGGGAGTGCTTCTTATATTTACAAGAAGTGGATTTTAAGAATTTACAGGGTAAGGGGTCAATTTTATAAATATATATAAAGTGGATTTTTGGTGTGATGAAGCTATTCCTCAAACTTATTTGACACATGTTTTTCAAACAATTTTGAAAACTATAGTCCAAAATAATTTTTACAAACAATTTTACAAACATGTACACACATTTGAAAATCATTTTGTAAAGGTTTTCAAACAGTATAGATAGATTTTTCAAAATATTTTTGCAACCATTTTTCAAACCATTTGCAAATCATTTTTCAAACATTTTATTTCACACAAAGAAAATAAATTTTTACAAACCACACAATTTTACAAAGGTTGAAAACATGTAACAAAACATTTTCAAAATAGTTTTCAATAGATTTTCACAAAGATTTTCAAACTATTTTTTCAAACATTTTGCAAAAAACATTTTCACTTGATTTATTAATCAGTATATACAAAAAGAATTTTTGAGGAATGATCAACATCTTTTTTTATTAATGGTTTTTAATGAATTTTAAAGAATTATTAGCCATATTATTAGGAAAAATACGAAAGTACGAGTTATGGCTAAAGTATATACGTAGTATATACGACCCCCCTATACTTAGCTTGAGCTATGTCCTCATAGATCGGAGAGAAAAGAGAAGACATAACTCGTACTGAGTATAGGCAAGTCTAAAGAATAATGGAACGAGTGAATGAATGAATAAACCAATGAGAAGTTAACCGTCCCCCCTATACTTAGGATCAAATAATCCTAAGTATAGCAAACTATACACAACGCAGGGAGGGTCAAGGGTGGGAATGAACAGATCGTACTCAGATTGTCTCCCTATACTTAGGGTAAGATATCCCTAAGTATAGACAAGAAGAGGAGACAATGGAGAGGATCGAAAAGAATAGAACAACTCGAGGTGCACACCCCCCTATACTTAGGACAAAGTACGTCCTAAGTATGGAAAACTGTCTACAAGGGCGGCACCTTTTTGATAGATAAAGAAAATAGAAAAGGAAAAGAAGAAAAGAAGAAAAGAAGAAAAGATGAAAGATCGTGAGGATGTACACGTCACTCCCCCTATACTTAGGGTAAAGGAAACCCTAAGTATAGGAAACAACAGGAGTGATGGCACGGAACGAAGAAAGAACACTCGGCTCGTCCACCCCTCCTATACGTAGGACAGAGTGCGTCCTAAGCAAGGCAAACACGAGAATGGATGGATGAGCAATACGGTAGAGAGAACAGAGATAAACAAAGGAGAATGTACAACAAAGATGGATGTACATATGATCAAGAAGGTAGAAAGCAGACCTTCTTGCGAGACCGCTGAGGGATAGATCTGGTGTGGTGTATGTCGACATCGGGGTCCACAGTGGACGGAAGCCGATCAGGGTCGACAGAGTGAATTCCCTCAGTGGAGTCAAATCGGAAAGGGACGAACTGATCAATGGAAGCAATATGGCTAGGTTCACCCTTGGTGGTCCTAAGGTGTGAAGGCACAGACTGGTGAGTGGAAGAAGTACGTCTAGGTCCGGCCTTGGAAGTCTCGCTGTTATCAAAGTGGAATGGGACAAACTCGTCATCCTCGGAAGAAGTGTAATCGGAGTCGTCCTGCGAGGTCTCGTCCAGGTCAAAATCAAAAGGAACGAAATCATCAGTGCAAGTATACGAACTCTGTTCATCCTCAAGAATCTCACCCGGATCTTCTTCAACAAGAGGCCTGAATCTATCAAAATAAATGGCAGCATCATAACCGACCTCAATCATTTTTACTTGTGATTGATCAGGAACAGACTTATCGGTGGAAGTAGTCGAACCAGGTTCGTCCTGTCTAGTCTTGGTATCTGCCCTCCGCTCAATAGGATCAATCACGTAAATACTTTGGATTTCATCAACACATCACCACACACTAGAAGGAGGAACTACGAGGTCTATGCTTTCCGATTTCCTCCCCTTTTGGGGGATCCTTCGGGTCTCATTAGGGGTCGCTAAGCAAACATCTCTAGTAGCATCAGATCGGTCACAGGCCTCGAAGTCAGCTATAATCGGTGAAGGAGCATCAAGTGCAGGTCTCTGGTCTACTATCGGTGCAGTAATCAACACTTCGCTCTCGTCAACAGGATGGAAGCGAACCTCTCCTGATCCGTAATCAATAACGACCCGCGCAGAGGCGAGGAATGGTCGTCCCAGGATGATTAGAGAGGGCTCCCCTGTTGAGGTCTTCATGGGCAACATGACAAAATCAACATGATGGCTCGTGCCCTGAATCGAAATGACGGTGTTTTCAAGGATACCCTTCAGCCTCTTGATAGATCCATCAGCAAATTGAACTATCATCCTGGTCTTCTTGAGAGGCCCTAAGTGAAGAGATTGTACCAGCGAGAAGGGTAATATACTAATAGAAGCACCGCCGTCTAGGAGAGTGTGATCACATGTATGGTCAGAGATGGTGCAAGTGATGAAAGGGGTAGCTGTGTTCTTTTTTTTGGGAATGGGACGGTGTGTGATGGCGAGGGCAGTGGCCATGGTCAGAATATGACGCTCAGATCTGCTCCTCCGCTTTCTCTTCTCGGGAAGAGGAGCAGACTAATCAGTCATGGCTTGTTGAAGTGGGGCACGGATAATCTCGTGAATGATAGCCACCACTTTGGGTTCAGATAGCATTTTTTTGAATTTTTGGACCTCCTCCATACAAGGGAGGAAGTCAGAATCAGCATGTACACGAGGCATGCCAAGAGCAGTCTGTACAACGGCATCCTCGGGGTCAAAGGTGGGATTAGGTGTGAATGGATGTGTGGTCAAGGGTTCTGGTAAGTGGACTCTCTCCTCGCAATATGAATCAACCAAGTGTCTCCCGAACTCTTTTTGTGTTTTTATATTTTTCTCATTTTCTTTGTTTTTGGCGATTGCAAGCTCCCATGATCATCTGCAAGTAAATCCGTATCCCTGACGAAAGGAGCATTAATCTGATTTTTCCTCAAGATAGCAAGATGATCATACATCAAATCAATGCGCGTCGTCATCTGGTTCAAGATATCACTCATAGAGATAGAGGGAGGTGACTCCAATAGGTCAAACTCGGGTGGATGTGAAGGTGGAGGTGGATAATATACAGGTGGAGGGGGAGGTGGGTAGAAGTACGAGGTCTGATACTGTGGCTGAGGTGGGTATGTACAAAAATCAGAAAAAGTTGGAGGAGGATACTCCTGGTAAAAGGGAGGTGGACTGGCTGTAGTGAACGAGGGATCTGCAAAGTCCGGATAAAAAGCGCTCCAGGGGTCCATCTCGAAATCAAAAGGAAATGTTTCAGGGGAACACGACAGTCAAGTCAAGAGAGTGAAGAGGAAGGCGCAAGTGCGCAGAAGCGATCTAGGACACACACAAAACAATCACAGACAAAAACGAAAAGAAAACAAACCCTCAATTCACCTACTCAACTCGGTAAAGACCAAAAAGTTGGTCTTTTTATCTTGTCTATTTTAGAGTTAGGTGAGAAGTCCAAAAGTACTCCAATCCAACGAGCCCACCTCTACCTCCCGCCACACCAACCCTCGGGATACCACCGGAGGCCTGAAAGTAGAGTCAGACGAGGTCGGGAAGAAAGAGTCAGAGGTAGGCTTGGACGACATACATCATCGGTTGGTTCCACCACCCTTATATTTGATCCTGGACTGGACATTTCTCGAATCTTTTGAACAAAGACACACACACTTAGGGGCTGGAATGGGATTTGGGCACTAATCCTTAGCGTGTGCGCGAGCAAGTAAAAGCGAAGACAATGAGGGGATTACTCGCCCCAAGACAAGATTTTCTTTTTGGTGGATTTTAGGGCCAAGTAATATTAGCAGTCCCAATTTTATTGATTGTCACTTTTTTGGATTTTTTAGTGAGAAATGCACGTGCCTAACGTGGAATCAATTTTACTTAGCACCTAGGTTAGCAAAATCAGAGGGAGAGTCGGAAAAGCAATGCAAGCGGCAAATCAATGATGTATGCTAAAGAGAAATGCTCACCTTGCCTCCAGCACTCTTCATGCAAAGATGCTCAGCAGAATTGAAACCTATCTATATGCAAATGCAAAGTCGATGAAATCACCCTAAGTTCAGAAATTGCTATTATCGTGAAGAACCACAAGCTGACCACCAATCCTCAACCCTAGAGTCCGATCTAGGCTCACCCCTCCTCCTCTCGACAAATCAAGTTCAGGAGAAGCGCTTGGCAGGGTGAGCTCGCGGCGCGACGGATCGAAGACGATGAATCCACTGTTTAAAATTTGACTAAGTCCAAACGCGTCTATAGGCACAGGCAAATATATTAGGTGTTTGGCCTTAATCTATCGCAAGCAATCCTAGAACTAGGGGCTCAATCACACAAAATATAGAAAATCAAAAATCGGAAAACAAAGTAAAAAAATGCGATGAAAACCGATAAAACCGCGGTGAGCCCCAAGTGAACAATCACTTGGAAATTAGGCTCGAGAGTCCAAAAGTTCGGGGGTACCTGTATTATTACAAATTAAGTCTCTCACTCACTTAAATTATAAAAATAAATACTACAAAAAGAAAATGCAACTAAAGTGGAGCACGGTCTTCAAAATTCTTTTCTCGTCTCCTCGGTGCTAGGCTGGCTAGAGCCAGCTTCACGTAGGTGTGTCGGCGCCTCAGGTGAAGCGCCTCCCTCGGTCCGCGGTACTCACACAAAGTCAACAAAAGAGGGGGATAGACAGCTCAATAGTATATATCAAATAAAAAGCAAAAATAAAAATGCAAAAATATAGACAAGTATCACAATCACAAAGCAAAAATGATCTACGCACTGTTGCTCCCCGGCAATGGCACCATTTGATAAACACGAAAATCGAGGGTCGTACGGTTTCACAAGGCGAAACCGCAGTCGAAGTCTTGACCACTACAAAATCCCGTATTTAGTCAACAATTAACCCACAGTATAAATATCAAGAAATGAAAAATAAAGTGGATTTAAAATTTATTTTTAACTATACATAAAAGATGTATAGGTGCAAGTATGTAGAGAGTTCGAATACAGGGAGCAAGGCAGGATATATCAACAAGTGTGTGTGTGTGTGTGTGTGTGTGTGTGTGTGTGTGAATGTGAAGTATTGTCTACACTATGCAATGCAAATCTTTTTGTGGGTTTTTAATTTTTTAATTTTTTTACTTAATTTTTAACTTTGTGTTTTGATTTTAAATTTACTGATTTTTTTATTTTAATATTTTATATTTTTTTATTTTCTTCTTTTTTTAATATTGGAATATATATAATATAGGAAAAGGGAGGATAAAATATTTATAAAAATAAGGGAAAATAGTCAAAAATTAGGGAACAAAATCTTTTTGGTCTTTTTATAATTTTTACTGCTTTTGTGATTTTTGGGTATTTTTCAGAATATTTTTGGTATTTTTAAAAGTCAAAATAAAGAAAGCAGTGAATTAATGTTCTGGCTGAAATTAAAATGGGAAGGAAAAATATCAAATAATATCAAAAATTTTCCAAATTAATTTTAAAATAAAGAGAATAAAATGGGGAACCTACAAGACTTGAGTTTGTATTTTTCTGATTTTTCTATGATTTTTTAGATTTTTTTGGAAATTTTTGGGTATTTTCTAATTTTTAAGGTTTTAGTTTTGAATTTTTAGTGGTTTTTGGACGAACACTAGAATACAATAAAATAGATAGCAGATAATTTTTTTGGAATTTTTCGAGATGTTTTTATATTTTTTTGGTATTTTCTAAGATAGACAGTAGCTAAAATGCAAGTTTTTGATTTTTAATAAATATTAAAATGCAATAGAATGCAAAATAAAAATAATAGTGTGAAAGTGCAAGTTAACAGGAGCTTATGTCGATTTTTGTGGAATATTTGGGATTTTAATGATGCATGAAATAAATAAGACAATCACACAAAAATAATCAGCCTAGCAGGGGTATAAGTGCAAATATCAAAACATCCAGGGGCTAGTTGCAAATTTCACACAAAAATTATAACTAAATATGCAATTTAATGGACCTAATACAAAAAGTAAAAGCCGTGAGGGCCTTTTGGCAAAAAGCCCACTCACGCGTGTGTGACGCACGTGCCTGGGGAGGACCTGCTTGCAAATATCAGAAATTTAGGGGCAGAAATGCAAAAAGCCCTAAAATATTTGTACTGCAGTTGAATGTTTGCGAACTAAAGTTAAATAAACAAAAGTTCCCGGGAGGCCCTTGCAAAATCGCCAAGTTACGTGCTCAACGCACGTGACCTGGCGGGGACCTATATGGAATATACTAAAACCTCAGGGATGTTGTTGCAATTATTAAAAAAATATTAAACATCGCAGAGGAATGTTTACGTACTTTTTACAATATACTAAAATCGTCGGGTTGATTTTGCAAAATACCCAGTCAAAGGCAGGAGCGGACGACGGATGTTGATTCACTTAAACACGTGTCGCTCAGCGGTAGCGCGATGCCCCTTCGATCTGCACGGTCAGGATTAGATGGGGCTCGATGATCCGACGGCTGACACCATGCTCGATCCAAGGGCTGTTATAGCACGCCAAGAACAGGGGCAATCGAACGGTCCAGGGACATGAGGGAAGAACAACCGCAGAACTCGGCTAGGATGAACGTCAAACTCCAAAATCTCAATGTCTGGTGCCTTCTAGTCCCCTCTGATGGAACACAAAGCCTCCTGGAAGTTCCCTCGACTGATTGATGGCTGCAAAATGGCTCGGGAGAGGCCGGAGGTCCGCCGCAGCATGAGGAGGCTGGGGAAGCTCCAGGTTGCTCGGTGTCTCGCGAAAGTGACCCCCAGGAGGGGCTTGTAGCACCTGGGGCCTGCAAAGAAGATACACAACAACAGCAGAGTGGTCCCAAGGCTACTGCGTATCGATGGATGGCGGTTTTGGCGAAAATGGGGCTCGCCAGAGCTTGCTCCGGCGAGATGGTGACGCGATGATTGAGTTATTCTCAGCCGAAATAAAAGGTGGGAAATAAAAGCTAAGGATACTGGGAACAAAAACAAGCAAAAAGAATGAAGAGAAATGAACCTCGAGGGTTAGAAACCCAAGGTTGGAACCTCACGGCGGCGCAGCCGCCGAAGATGGCTGGAACGCAGTTAGGCCACCCTCTACACCTCAACAAGAAGCCGGGTCGATCCTCTGTCACATGAGACACACAGTTGTTCACTTGGAGGTCTGAAAGTTGGCCAAAAACGGTTCAAAGAGGAAGGGGGTCGACTGGGGTCTTTTTGAATAATGGTGACCATGGCTCGAAGATCAAGGGTCAACGGGAAGAGCTGTGATGCTCTCCCCGAAAAAATCAATGGGCGAGCAAGATGGATCATAGGGGAGCAAAGTTGCAGAAGAAAGTGTCGTGAAAAGATGAAAGGGGCGACCTCGATAAATCCGCAAAGCGGACAAAAAACGAGGTGGGCGCAGGGCTACAGGAGCTAGGGTCAGAGAGTTGAGAAAAACTGCTTCTAAAATCAAAAGGAATTATAAAATGATTTTATTAAATTATACTTATAAAATGAAAAATGTTTGTAATTTTATAAACTATTTTATGGTAATTTTTATTTATTTTTATGAGTATATTTTTACAAGTTTACTTTTATACCCTTTATAGGTATATTACCTATATAATTTATAATTTTATTTTTATTTTGTGATTTTAATTTATTTATTGTTATTTATTATTTTATATAATTATAAAATACTTTTATACACATAAATATATTTTTATTTTATTTTTCTGATGTGTTTTGTATATTTAATAAAATATAAGTACAACTTATACAGGTATAAGTATAGGTAGTATACCTATGTATCATATATACATGTATTTTTATTTTGTATTCTATTTAGGTTTTTATTCTGATTTTAATGCACAAATATATTATAAATAATATGTACAAAATTATAAAAATATACAATTATAAAAAATAATGAATAAATAATAAATTGAATATTTTAATCAGAACAATTATACAAGGTGGGTCCAAAACTCAACTTTCAAATCGTAGCTCCGCCAAATGCGAAACGACCGCCATTAAATAGCTTATTTCATCTATATACAATTAAAGGTGAGTTTGATGCATTTGGAGTTTTCATTTGTGAGATACGGGTCTGGGAATTTGGGATTCTGAATTTTTATTCAGACCATAACTTTTTATCTGTACATTATTTTTGAGTGAAATAAATTTTGTATTTTTATTTATTTAATTATCTACAACTTTTATGTTCGAAGATTCTTTATTTGAGGTATAAAAAGTGGAACCAAAAATAGGTCCCAAAAAGAATAAAGAATGAATGAAAAACATTGTATTCTGGCCCTTATCTCCCCCTACTTTATTCCTGGTCAACCTATTCATCAAGATGCCTAGGTCTCAGGGTTTCGGGTCATAAAATATTTGCAATATTTTATTCTTTTTCTTTTCTTTTATTTATTCTATAATTTTGGCTTTAATTACAGTCTTTTATAAACTAATTACATGCACATGCATGAATGCTAAGATGCTCTAATTAAGGGTATTTACAAGCATTTGCTAGGTTTTTGAGGCCAAAATGATAGAATAAAGATGATGAAATGTGGATTCATCATCGGTAGGAGAGAGCGGGAGGATTTGAGAGAGAGAGAGAGAGAGGATAGATAGTGATTTATTTTTGAGAGAGAGAGACCATTATTAATTTGTAATAATACAGGTACATTTGGACTTGGACACTCGGGCCTAATTTCCAAGTGTTTGTACACTTGGGGGCTCACCGCAGTTTTCATCACGTTTTCCCGCTTGTCATTTTCCGGTTTTGTTTTATATTTCTTTTCTTTTGTGGAATGAGCCCTTAGTCTTTAGGCTTGCTTGATCGAGTAAATTATGTCCAAACACCTTAATGTCTTGCATGTACCTAAAGTGCGCTTTGGACTTAGTTTAAAACTCTAAAACAGTCGCCTCATCCTCTTCAAGCCTTCGTGCCGCGAGCCCACCCTGCCAAGCGCTGCTCCTGAACTCGATGTGTCGAGAGGAGGAGGGGTGAGCCTAGACCGGACTCCTGGATTGAAGATCGGTGACCGACTTGTGGTGCTTCACGCTAGCAATTGCCTGCTTAGGACGATTTCTATGTGCATATCAGCATATAGATTAGGTTTAAAATTCCTATTTTGCATCCCGCATGGAGAGAGCTGGGAGGCGTTGTAAGTCTTCTATCTTTGCATTCATCATTTAGGCACAAAGGTGAGATTTCCATCTTGGTGTTGCCTTGCATTGCTTTTCCGACTCTTCTCCCTCTGTTTTTGGATCAAATAGGAATCAAAGAAAAATACAAAAACGTTAGGCGCTTGTATTGAATTGACTCAAAGCAAGTGATAACACCAAAAAAATTAAAAAAGGGACAGCTAAAGAAAACTTGACCTAAATAAAATTGGATAATTGGACCCATTGCTTGGTGTGAGCAAAGCCCTCAGTTGTATTCAGGTTGCATGGGAAGGTCTCCTTCCAAGTGAGTAGAGCGGCTTCGTAAGGATTAGAGCCCAAAACCCAATCTGTGGCTGCCTTGTGTATCGCCTGGATTTCCGAAGTATTGGCGCTACTATCGTACGTAGACGAGTTGGGCTTGGTCGCCATTGATGACTCTCTATTGTGTAGAGCATTGACCATGTCCGAAGTATCGAGCATAGGCCACGCCTTCACGGGGGTGGCTGTCTCATCGTCTTGCGTCCGAGTAGGATCTTGCACGCTCACAGGTAATTCCGTTGCGAGCAAGATCCGAAGTATCGGTTTCGCCTATCGGCTTCCTCTCTCTTTTCTTTGGCTGAGTAGGGATCCAGGAAGGGTTACAAGGACCTCAAATAGCATAGACTACAGGTTACATACGAGGAGGACAAGTACGGGACTCTTTTCCGACGATACTCTCTCTCCTATAGGCGTAGCGCTCTAAGGACTCGTTCAAAGATAATTACCTGAATTCAATCTAAAAACTACAAAGATAAAAGCCGAACCTTCACAGCTTCACGCATTGAGTTGGTGAACCCCTTGTATTGTGTTTGATTATCTAGTTGCATTAAGGTCAAGATCAAAAACACTGCACAGTTGTGCGCAATTTTGTTTCCCTCCCTTTTCTTCTTCATTTCTCAAACCTTGCTCTTCTCAATAATCACGATGGTGGGAAGTAGATCTCTTAGGCCGTCTTTGGCAGCACCGCTATCCAGCACTCCTCCCTATTCCTGTAGGACGATCTCGGGGAGTCTAGACCCACTCTCTGAGCTTGAGTTCACTTCCACCCTGTTCCCCCTCGACCACCCTTCTCCTTCCATCAGTCCAAGAGTATCAGAGTTTAGTGCATCACAGAGCTCAGATCATTTGACGGCACCTGAGATGGGTTCTTTTGCCTTTTCAGAGAATCCAGACATGGCAGACAGAGGAGAACACCCAGATGAGCAGGAACACCCTCCATTCTTATACGACCAAGCTGCCATCAACAACTCATTGTTAACATCCCTGGAGACCATGCAGAGACAGATCAGAGACCAGGGAGTTTTCATGGGTGACCTCATGAGGGAGATCGCGCAGATGCAAGAAGGACGAGAAGACAGACCTGGGGGCGGTGGCGGTGATATACCAGAAGTAGCAGGCGAGGGAGGAGAACCTAATCAGGAGAGGCTGCCGCTGATGACCATGAGGAAGTTGCATAACCCAGCCGCAACCCTCACTCACCGATGGATTCAGCTTCCTACCATTGTTGGGAACTTTGAGCTTCGCCCGCAGACCATACAGTTATTGCCCAAGTTTCACGGGCAAGCCACCGAAGAGCCTCATCTCCATCTACAGGAGTTTGAGATGATTTGCAACACTGTCCACGACAGATTAGTGGACGAGGACACTATAAAAATGATTGCCTTCCCATTCTCATTAGCTGACAGAGCAGCCTACTAGTTGAAACACCTTGGGAGGTACGTCACATCATGGGCACAACTCCGGACCGCATACTTGAATAAGTATTATCCTCTCGGTCGGACCAATGCAGCGCGAGTTATGATCAGCAACTTCACAATGATCCCAAATGAACAGTTCCACGAGGCTTGGGATCGCTTTAGAGAGATCATCGACCGGTGTCCACATCATAACATATCAAAGCCCAACTTGGTTCAGAGTTTCTTTTGTGGGGTGACACCGAACTGCAGGGGCTTGTAAATGCCTCTTGTGGTGGGTCCTATTTCTCCAAGGGTGAAGACGACGTTTGGGCCATCTATGAAGGGATGGTAGAGA